>JAVBJF010001526.1:0-12550 GCA_033439095.1 Pseudococcus viburni | reverse complement strand
TTTTCGATTACATTTTGACTTTTTGTCACACTAACGAGTGACCATTTTTTTTTAATGACTTTTAAAGGTAAAAGCAGTGCTGTCAACAATTTTCTTTTTGACTTTTAATAATTTTCTTTTTAGATTACATTTCGACTTTTTGTCACACTTAATGAGTGACATTTTTTTAATGACTTTAAAAAGGTAAAGCAGTGCTGCCAACATTTTTTCCTTTTTCACTTCTGGATAAATGATATTTTTGCTAATATAATGTGAGAAATTTTCCCTGGATAAATGATATTTTTGTAATATAATGTGGGAAATTTCCCTAGATAAATGATATTCCTGAATAATTGGTTGGTTGGCAACCGTTGTATAAGCGTTAACGCGTCGAAAAAAAAACTAGACCCCCCACCATAGAAGTTTTCACTTCAAAAATTCCGTCATCACCAAATCGAAAGTTTGATTGGATCGTAGAATTTCTTGGAACGATTCCACCTTCAAGTAACATTCCGAAGAGACGATAGTTTTTTATTTTTTAGAAACGCTGTCAGTATGGGAATTAGCCACGACGTACTCGGAGATTTTGGAAAATAGTTGCAATGCTCTTATTCGCGAAAGAAAATTGCATTACAGGATGTGAAAATCAATATCGAAGTAATTGGGAATCGGCGTTTTTTGAGGATAATTTGATATTCTACTGTTATTTGATGTCACGTTGGCTAGTTCCAAAAAATAGGTTCCAGGGTTTGGAAATGACTGTATATGGTACGAATGAGAAACTGCCAGGATACGATAGGTCGAAACACATTGCAAAATTTGTACGAAACAAAGTAAAAGATGCAAATACGCGGAGTCGTAAACGTCATCCTAATAAACTTTCAGCGAACGAGAGTGAATTAAATACGAATAACGAAGGATAATAGGTACTACGTACCTGCATAGAAGTTTCACGAAGAGAGAGATGTTTCTTATCAAAAAATAAATTTGCGATTTGATAATAGCTGCAGCTTATCACTATAATTAAGTATTGTTTCAAGGTGTAGATACGTATAATATTGCAAAGTAGACGAGGACTTTTATCAAAAAACTGAAACTGAAATTTTAAAAACTAAATTTCATCCCACAAGCTCGACTGAAAATAACGTCCACGCGGATTTAAATCTAAAATTTCATATTTTTTTTAAAAAATTATGTTGTCAGGAGGAAAAATTGAATTTTCAACCTCTCCTTTCAAACCAAATTTTTTCTCAGATTTTCCGACTCAAAATGATAATTTTTTCAAAAAAGGTCATTACTTTAAAAAAATTTTAAACCTCGAACCTGTTTACTTTCATTAAAATCATTAGCTTTATGTTCAGAAATGAGTTTGGATTCGTAAATTTTGATATAAATGGACGAGAATTTTTTAAAAAATTGAAGAAGACAACAAAATATGAACACTGAACAGCGTAGAACAAAAAAAAAAAACGAACCCCTCCTCATTTTGACAACACCGGTTAATGTTTTTTTGGGTTGACAGCCAAATTTTTCAACTCATAAAAATTGAAAAAAATATTTCGATCTGATAAAAGGGAACTACCTGAGGAATTCAACTCCAGTTTAAAGGAGAGGAAGGATTTTTGAGAAAAACATTTTTTAAACCCTAATTTAATTATCTATTCTATTTTTGGAGAATTTTTGAAAATTCCTAAATCGTCTTTTAGGTTACTCGATACAAAAAGATACATATCTCGATTTTTAGTCATCCAAGATCATTTTCGAGCTTTCTGAATAAACTTTGAAAATCATGAGAAACAAAATCTCGCTGGAAGTCACAGAATGATTGAAAAATGAAGGAATTAGGCCGAATAAAGAAAGGATGTTAGACCTACAGTTACCCAAGTCAATTTTCCAGGTCTTCTAGAGAAAATTTGAAAATAATATAGAAAATCAAAAATCTCGCTGCTGGCTCCAGAATGATTCAAAACAGCGAAATTCGATCAAGTGAAAGAAGAAGCTTGATGTTTTTACTGCCTAAGTTAATTTCTATCTTCTCTGAAGAGATTTGGAAATATTGGGGGAAATCGAAACCTTGCTAGAGGCTACAGAATGGCTAAAAATAAAATTCGTTTCAAGGGTAATATTTCAAGTAGAGAAATCTAATTTTCACCAATTTAACTACATGTAATGGTAGAGGTAATCGAACTCTTTCAAAAAAAAAAAAAACACCTCACTGAAAAATTTTGATTTTCGACTATTAAAAAATCTACTACAATTCAAAAAATCAACTTGGACCATTGAAATTTTGGTCACGAGGATTTCTGATCACGCTGTTTTGAAAATCCTATACTCTCAAGTTCAAATCATCAGATGTACTCTCCTCATTCTGCATCAGTGAAAAATCACTGATAAATAGTCAGGATTGCTAGGACAGAAAAAATCAGCGAAATTCACTGATTTTCGGCGTATTTCCGCTGATTTTCAAAAGATTTTCACTGATTTTTCAGCAAAATTCATAAATTTTACCAAAACTTTTTCAGTGAATATTTAATGATTTTCCAATGATTTTTCTTACTGATTTGTTTTCAGTAAAAAAATTTCACTGATTTTCTCCTGTGCTGCAATTCTGACTGTTTCTCAGTGGTTTTCGATAATTTTCACTGATTGATAATTGAGGGAGTAGCCCCTCGACGATTTCATTAGCGAAGTCTGAAGAAATTATTACTGTTTTTCTCATAAATCACATCGATCATAAGATACGAGTACTCAAATAATTAGAAATTTACCTGGGGTAAAACTTTGGTTTGTTCGATAGTAATTCCTCCAATTTCAATAATATTCGGAACCAAGGAACGAGCACCACTAACCGAATGATGCGAATTGGCCATTAACGAGAGATGCTCTCTTTCGTCATTTCTACTAAATTAGGAAAAAATCATATCCAAAATAACGGCTATCGGCGATTCCTGAGATTTCTTCGAAAAAACCACGGTCTATCAACCAGCAATAACGGACAATTCGATGGTATTTCGAACCTCGTTCAAAAAATCTCATTTTTCGATTAACGCTGGATATGAAGTGTCGAATATACGATGGATTTTGAGAATTTCCATAATCCAGGGATACCAAGGAGGTAAAATAGGCCCCAGCTGACAACATGGATAACCGGGGCTTTGAACACGTATCCCAAGATATTGTACAATTTATTATGAAATATTGAACCATCACCACATCGAATGTCTGATTAGATCGTAAAATTTTCTGGAACGAATCCGCCTTTTAAGTAGTATTCCGAAAAACACTATATTTTCGTAGTAATTTGTCAGGCTATTTATTAAACTCCGGGTACTGGATTCTGATGATACAGTTGACATATTCAAATTCAAAACATAAAACAGCGCTGCAAAGATGTGAAATCAATATCGAAATTAATTTGGGACCGGTGTTTTTCTGAGGATAATTCGATATCACGGTTACTTGATGACCGCGTTTAGCTAATTCCAGAAGGAGAGGTTCCATTGTTCGGAAATGACTATATGCTATGAATGGATTAACCGCCAAAATACGATAAGTCGAAAATACAGTTCAAAAATTGTACGAAAAAAACGGTAAAAAATAAAAATACGGGATTTTCATCATCGCGATGTTTTCACGAAAAATATTTGCATACGAATATAGCTTGCACTCGATTGACAATTGAGTAAATTTCTTGTAACGTGAAAAGTTATTCTTATCGAGGAGAATAAACTCTAAGTACAATTTAATAAGCTCTCACTAAAATTTATCGCTCCTTTTCTCTATCATTACTGAAATAATCTTGAATTGAGGAAATTGTAATGCAAAATGATTTTGAATTTTTTTAAGTTTGTGCAATGAAATTTATTTTTAATTATAGAATGGAGCAAAAATAAATTCTCGTTTGGTAATTATGTCGAAAATGTTAAAAATACCTATGTACACTGAAAAAATGAGAAATGAAAAAATTAAAGCGTTTTTGCTTTAAAGCAAAAATCTTAGAACATGGATATGTCTTCAACTAGACAGATTGTTGTGACCAACAATTTTTTCACAAGTTTTATGTGTTTGAACACGACCAACAATTTTTTCACAAGTTTTACGTGTTTGAACACGACCAACTGTTTTTTTCACAAATTTTTATGTGTTTAAAAACAATAATAAGTTTTTCATATAGTTTTATATGTGTAATAACAGCACCAACACAAATACAGGGTGGCTCGGTTAAGGTGTGAAATATTGAAACCTCATATTCTACTTATCAATACGAACAAAAAATGTCATATTCAACATGGGGCCCAAAACGCTTTCTTTCTGAGATATTGCCAAGTAAAGAACTGGAAATTCGGCAACGTTGCGCATTGTGACGCCTGTAAAATGTTGCGTTTAACGAGACGAGCGTCGGGGTTACTTAAGCGGAAGTTAATTACAGCGTTGCCACAAAATAAATTATGCTGAGGTACCCTCCATTTTTTTGATTTTTTAGAAAAAAATTTTAGGCGAAATTTTGTTTATAATAATGAGGAATCATGAGAAATCATTAAATTCGATTTTTATTGTAATTTTGTGGGATGGTCGAAATTTGATAAATTGATTACTCAGCATCCAATAAATAAAAAAAAAACAGAAATTTGGGTTAATAGGTGTTAAATAAGTAGTCCTACCCCTAAAAGTGAATAAAATTTCAAAAAAATGATTTTTTGTTCTTGTTCGACCATTTTTCTCGTACAGAAACACATTTTTTGCTTTAATACACTTACTTATGAACAAAAAAAAAAAAAAAAAAATGGTATACGTTTCTATGGACCTCCTTTCACTTTTTCCACTACCTACCCTCCCAAAAATTTTCACTGCTAGAGCAAAAATTACCAATTTTGGGTGAAATCTGGGCCCCCTTTAAAGGCGAATAACTCAGTAATGAAGCGTTTATGACCCATCATGTATATAACATTTTTTACTCCAAATGATAAGTAGAATACGTGGTTTTAATATTTCACACCTTAACTGAGCCACCCTGTATAAATTTATAAGCAATAAAAGTCAGATTGTAAGACCTCGAAGTCAGATATAAGAATGATTTTTTTCCTCGGCTACCCCTACCACCACCTTATAATTTCACTTTTGCTTAGTAAAAATATACAGTGTTGCCAAATACCAAATCTTTCACATCTCTTATTCACATTTTGATTTTAATATTACATTACTTGCATCACTGCCTCTTTTACTAAGCAAAATAAAATTCACAAAACCTCAGCCACCATAAATAATCATGTCCCTATATCCAGGTCCTCTACTTCTACACATATTAACATGATGTCTTCACCTAAAAATGTTGTGTAACACCTCTATCATATTTTCCCAAGTCCAATACGTATAATGTTATTCAATCTTAAACTACACACCAGCCAGTAATTTATTACACCTCCAAAGTGTTTTTCCAAGTCCAACAAAATCTCGTCTTTTCTAGACCTTTCTCATCTTTTCTTGTCTTTTCTCATCTTTTTAAGTATTTTCTCTTTGTTCCTAATCTTTTCCAGACTTCTTTTCTAGACCATTCTTGACTTTTCTAGACTTTCCCCATCTTTTATGTTGGACTTGAAAAAACTTGGAAGTAAAAAAACATTATTGTGGATCAAAACATTATGACATTATGTTAAACTTGAAAAAACTTTGGAAAACGGATAAATTGAAAAAATGATTTTAAAATGTTGGAAAAATAATTTAAAAAAATTGAAATTGAGTATATCGTGCATTAAGTTATAAAATGTCTCTCTTCTGTCTTTTAGTATTTTTTTGTCTTCAAATTAATACCACTATGTCTTTATTAGAAATAAAATTTTCCAAGTTTTTTCATGTCATATATGTACTATAATGTCTTCATTAAAAATGATGTTTTTCAAATTTTTTGGTATCCACCATAATGTCATTATGTCTTGACCTAATCTCTCCAAGTCTAACATGTCATCAGCAAATTATCATGTTCAAATATAATATTTAATTTTATTTATAAGTTTTTTCAAGCCTAACATAATGTTATTATGTCTTGATCCACTGTGATCATTACACATAACCCATAACCCGTCCAAGTCTAACATGATATCAGCAAATTATTATGTTCAAATATAATATTTAATTTTATTTATAAGTTTTTTTAAGTCCAACATAATGTCATAATGTCTTGATCCACCATAACAACATAATGTCATTATGTTTTGATCCACTGTGATCATTACACATAGCCCATAACCCGTTCAAGTCTAACATGATATCAGCAAATTATTATGTTCAAATATAATATTTAATTTTATTTATAAGTTTTTTTAAGTCTAACATAATGTCATAATGTCTTGATCCACCGTAACCGTAAGAATTTTCAAGCGTAACCATTTTCAACCGTAACCATTTTCAAGCGTAACAATTTCAAAATTTTACCCCCCAGGCCTAAAGACATATCCATGTCAAAATAAATAAAAAGTGTTAAAAAAATTATAAATTTTATCCAAAAAATAATGAATTTTATCCAAAAAGAGATAAATTTTATCCAAAAAAAATTTATTTAAAAAAATGATTTTTATTCAAAAAAAAATAAATTTTATCCAAAAAAAATAATAACGGAACACCAATCACAAAATTGGCAAAATTTACTCTAAAAAATAATAATATTTATCGCGAAATTTGGTAAAATTTATTGCATAAAAATAAATTTTACCCAATTTCGCGATAAATATTATTATTTTTTAGAATAAATTTTGCCAATTTTGTGAATGGTGTTCCGTTATTATTTTTTTGGATAAAATTTATTTATTTGTTTTTTCAGTGTAGGATTCTGCGGACACTAGATTAGATTTACATCTAAAAAATTGAATAATAAGCATTCTGACTTACCAAAACTTTTGTGTCCAAGGTAATATTTTCAATTTTTGGCAAATTTTTTAAAATTCAAAACATTTTTTTTGCAAAAATTGTTTTTTTTTTAATATTCAAAATTGGACCCCAGGTCAAATAAATAGACCCAAAAAACTGGATTTGATCATTTTTCAGTCTTTTTAAAACCTCTAGCAAAATACCTACTGATTTCCTCAAAAAGGCGAGGAAAGTGATAAAGGTAAATAACTAAAAATCATTTTCTCGTCTCCTTTCGAATAGTTCAACCAGAAACTCCATGTTTGTTAATCAGTTCTTAATTGAACGATAAAAATCCGAGAGTGGATAAAAAACCACACTTGAAATATTCACTTCAAAATCGCAACAAATGTGGATTTTCCCACTGAACTACTCGAAACGAGATAGAAACTCGATTTTCAGAAACCTAAATCAATTTCCAGATCATTTAGAGGAATTTGAGAACCCCGAGAAAATAAAAATCTCGTTTGAGGCTCCAGATGATAACTATAAAAATAAGAAAATCGGTCAAAAAACAAGAGAACTCGATTTTCAACTGTCCAATTTCATTTTCTGGCCTTCTAAAGAAATTCGAAAATTCTGGAGAAAGTGAAAATCTCACTGGAGTTTCCAGAATGACCGAAAGTGATAAATGCTGTCGATTGAAGAAGAGAACAAGATTTTGATTGGTTCAAATTCGTTTCCAAAATATTCCAGATCTTCCGGAAAAATTCTAAATTTCACTGGAAGCTTCTGATAATAACTAAAAATGAAACAATGCGGTCAAATAAAGGAAATAATTCAATTTTTCAATATTCAAGTTCATTTTCAGGCTTACTGAAAAAATTCGAGAACACTGGAGAAAATCAAAATCTCACTGGAGGCTCCAGATACCTAATATTTAAAAAAGAAGAAAATCGGCCAAACAGCGAGAGAACTCGATTTTTAATTCTCAAATTCCATTTCCTGACCTACTAAAGAAATTTGAATATTCTGGAGAACATCAAAAAATCAAAATCTCACCGGAGGCTACAGAATAACCAAAAGTAATGAATACGGTCGAATGAAGGAGAGAATTCAATTTTTATTTGTCTAAATGCATTTCCAGATTTATTTAGAACAATTTGAAACCACTGGAGAAAATCAAAATCTTGCTGGAAGTTCCAAATAATGAAAAATGACGAAATTTAATAAAAAAGAGACGACTCGATTTCGAAGTTTAAATTTATTTCTAGGTCTTCTGGAGAAATTTAAAAATTTTACAGAATAACAAAATCTCGATGGAGGCTTTAGAATGACTAAAAATAGATGAAATTTGATTTCGGGAGATCGAAAGGTAGGTATTAAATTATTTCCCAACAATTTTGTACTGAAAAAAATTTTTAATAAAATTTTCATTTTAAAAAGATCAAGATTTTTTTGAATTTAAAAAAAAGGACAAAAAAATGAAAAATCAACTTTGGCACTTGAAATTTAGTAAGGGGGTTTTGGTTTTGGAACTGCTCATTCCAAAATTCTACTCTCATTCAAATCAGATACAGACATCTCTGCTTGTTCTTTTGAACGTAGATGTAAATGAATTTATGATTTTTCTACTCGCATTATCACATCGATCATACGACACTTAAATCATGAAAATTTACCTGAGGTATAACTTTTCCTGGTCCAAGATGAACACCTCCAATTTCAATAACATTCGGAACCAAGGGACGAGAACCACTAATTGAATGATGCGAATTAACCAATACGACAGACGTAGTCCTTATCAGCTCCTCCAAAGAAGGAATATCCGATCCGAAATAACGATCAGCGAATTCCTGAGATTTTTTCGAATAAAACCACTTTTCAGCCAACAATACGATGGACAATTCGATGGTATTTTGGACTCTCTCGAAATAGCTCATTTTTCGATCAAACGCAGACATAGAATGAGCAATATACGATGGGTTTTGAGGATTACCATAATCCAGCGATATCCAAGGAGGTAAGGAAGGATAACTGACGATATGGATAACCGGTGCTTTAAATATATATCCCAAAATGGTGAACAATCTCGTATGAAAGTATTCCATAATCACCAAATCAAATGTTTGATTAGATCGTAAGATTTTCTGGAACGAATCCACTTTCAAGTAGCATTCCGAAGAGCTTATGCTTTTATATAATATATTCAGGATAGACATCAACCTTATCAAACCATATCGTCTCGATTCATTTTCGATGTCCTGATCCCAAAAGAAAACTGAATTGCACGAGGTAAAATCAACATCGAAATAATTTGGAACCGGCGTTTTCTGGGGATAATTCGATATTACAGTAACCTGATGTCCTCGTTTGGCCAATTCCAACAAAATAGGTTCCATTGTTTTGAAATGACTGTACGATACAAATTGAGAAACAGCCAGAATACGATGGGTCGAAATACATTTTAAGAATGGCACGAAAAATAGCGAAAAATAAACGAATAACATTATGTTTTTATGCGTGTGTTTCGAAATATATTTAAAACTTTTAAACGCGAACTTGATTTGAACTCGAACTGCAGCAGAATAAGATAACAATCCATAAAACGAGACATTCAAATTTAAAAACAAGTTAACAATATGATAAGCTCTTACGTAATATTCATAAGTTTGTTACTCTATACAACGAGTCTCGTCTCTCCATCCAATTCATATAAATGTACCTAATCATATCATAAATGATAATTCTGTACACAAATGAAAACACCAACCAGAATAACTCTGATAACTTTTTATACGATCAATATTGTCTGATAAACGAGGCTGCCAATACTGATATTGAAAAAACACTAAATTTCAGACCCAAAAAATCACTGTTGGTGATTTTTAGAAAAATGAAGGGAAATTAGCGAAATTAGGGTGCTTTGAAAATAAATTGTCAAGCTGACAAGCAAAAAGAAAAAAAAAAATCTTACGCAACCAAAACCATTAAAAACAGTCAAAATTTACTCAATTTTTCAATTTTTGGCCAAAAAATCATTAAAGATCACTCCAAAAACAAAAAAATCTGTAATTTTGTTGAAAAAGATACAAAATCACTACTTCTTTAAAAAATCACTACTAAAATCACTACTCTCTGATTCCGAATCAGTGAAAAAGTCACTAAAACAGCCAGAATTGCAGCACAGGAAAAATTAGTGAAATTCACTGATTTTCAGTGACTTTTCACTGATTATCAGGGGCGTAGCGAATGGGGGGTTTGGGGGGGGGGGCGACTCGCCCCCCCACATACAATGCTAGTAGAAAAAGTTGGCAAATTCGTCTCAAAATGAGAAAAGTTGGCAAATTTGACCAAAAATAAGAAAATTTTTGGGGTAAACATCGCTTTTTCAGAAATTGCCAACTCTGAAATTATACCTCCCAATTCTAAAATTTTCAAAAACTTTGGCCTCGCTGCGCTCGGCTTTATTGTATGTATTTTATCTACATCATGCAAAGTGATTTTGTTCGTATTTTTTCTCAAAATTATTTCTATTCACCTAATTTTATTGTATTTTTTTCTCCTCAAAACTCATTTTCGATGTTTGAAAATAAAATTTTTTAAAAGCTTTGGCCTCGCTGCGCTCGGCCTCATCATATTTCTCCCTCAATAATTTCAAAGTAAAAGTGGTGAATTTTTTACTCAAGTTTATTAATCTAAAACATTGTTTTATTTCGCCCTGAACTCGAGGTTTTATAAAATTTTCGCCCTCGCATCGTTCGGGCCAAATTCATTTCGCTCGCATTTCCATTGAAATTACAAAATTTTAAAAATAAATTATAATTTTTCACGAACTTTTCCACCCTTACTTTGTTAGGGACAAATTGACCATTTTCACTGATTTTTTCAACTTCGAGTAGATACATAGATACATTGAAATTACACAGGGAAAAGCTATGAATAATTGAATGAGAGGGAGAAGCGGTCAAAAAATTTAGTTCAGTCTGAAAATTTGTGCCATCCATCCCCGCCCCCAAAAAGTCAGTCTGTTTCGTGCTTAAATAAATTGGTTTTCAAAATTTTTCAAAAATCAAGCCAGAAATTCTGAGATTTTGCCCCCTCAATTCAATATTCAGACTTTGGTACGTCACTGCACACTTTGCAACACCATTTTATGAAACCTAGATTTTATTTCAATTTCGTCCATAAGGCGCACCTAACGGGAAGGCACAAAGGGCTCGAGCTCTCCCCCCCCCCCCCCCCCAGCTCGGAAAGGAAATTTTTTATAAAAATGTGAAAAAAGTGCATTTTTTTTGGTATTCAAACATGATTTTTCGAAAAAATGTCGCCCTCGCTTCGCTCGGGTAATATTTTAATCATATTTTCTTAAGTGAATCTGAATCAGTCTTCGATGAAATTCTGCCTTTGAGAATCAGTGAAACGATTTTCTTTGAAAATTAGTGATTTTTCATTGATTTCTCAATCAGTTCCCATTTGTCAGGAAAAATCAATATTTATTTTGACTCGACTGAACGATCGGTGAAAAATCACTGATTCTCAGTTAAAGTCATTTCCACTGATTCAAGCGGGTAAATTTTACCAATTCAGATTTCAGGAGTTTATTGTTTGTTCCTAAAAATTCCGCAATTTTCAAATTTTTCTTTGCTCAAATCCGTTTATCCCCCTATTTTTCCTCGAATTCTCAGCCCTTCCCTAAAATAATTTCTGGGCACGCTTATGATTTCATCTCTAAAGTTGGCAAATTTCAGTTTCAAAGTTAGAAAAATCGAGAACGTCACACCCCCCCCCCCCCGAAAAAACACTTCGCTACGCCACTGCTGATCATTCATAGAATATCACAGATTTTTCAGTAAATTTCATAAATATCACCGAGTTTTTAGTGAATTTTCACTGATTTCCAGTGATTTTCTTTCACTGACTTGTTTTCAGTGAAAAATTCTTCACTGATTTATTACTGTGCTGCAATTCTGACTGTTTTCAATGTTTTTTGATAAATTTCACTGATTTAAAAATGAGAGTGCATTTTTTTTCAATGGTAAAAAACACTAATTTTAGTGATAAATTACCTGAGGCAACTTATTCGCTGCTTCTATATGAAGTCCGCCAATTTCAACAACATTGGGAATCCCGGGTCGAACTCCATTCATCGTATAATGCGTATTGACCAATAAAAGGGACGAATTTTTCATCAATTCTGCCATCGGAGGAACCCTCGAACCCGTATACCGATCAACGAACTCCTGAGTTTTCCTGGACAGTAAAAACTCATCGAACAACAACATAATTGAGACTTCAACCGTATTCCGAACTTGTTCCATAAAACTCATCTTATTACCGGCAACATTTCCCAAAAAATTCGAAATATAAGATGGATTTATGGGATACCCGTAATCCTGAGCAACCCAAGGAGGAGGTATCAGTGAACTGAAATGTATCACAGGTGCTTCAAAGACGTATCCTAATTCGGTAAACAATCGGTGATTGAAATACTCAACCATGACCAAATCGAAAGTCTGGTTGGATTTGAAAACTTGTTGAAATAAATCCGACTTCAAGTAGCATTCAGAGATCACGAGGTTATCGTAGAAATGATTCAAATCGTACAGAAACAATGGTACGAATCCTGATAATAATTCATCGACCACTGTATCCGGCATACCTTCGATGGTGCAATTTTTGTCCATCGACGGCGACGTAATTTGGCGATTTCAGCTTATCCGGGTGGTTG
>JAVBJF010001525.1:0-12579 GCA_033439095.1 Pseudococcus viburni | reverse complement strand
GGGGGGGGGGAAAATATGCATCCAAGCTGAATTTATTTGTTTTCGTGCCTAAAACAAGAATCATCTAAAAATCAATTTTAACAAGAATCCCGCGCGGAAAGCCTTTTTTTCTTCAATTAATACCTGACTAGAGGTTGAAAAATTAAAATTTTGTTCGTCTGAAATAGAATTCTTTCAGATTTTTTCAAATTAGAAAGATCCAGCTGCCTACTCTGAGGCTGAGGCTCCGATTTCCCCGGTTTCGTCGGGTACTTGGGTATTTTATACTTAAAACAGCGTAAAAATTTCAATGATTTTTTCGTATATTTAAAATTCATCTTTGAATTATGAGCCAAAATATGGCCATTTTTAGATTATTAATACGACCAAACTCCAAAAGAAGGTGCAAAAATTGTAAATTTTTTTTGAATAATGTCCTACATTTTTGAATTTTTATTAGGGGTGATGAAGTTTCAGGCAAAGTAAAATTTTTCTCATCGGGTGGTATTTCACGTAATTTCACCAACTTTTTTTCAACCATCCACCCTCCCCCCTCTTATTTCTAAAAAAAAAGCAATCTGATGGCCCAAATTCAAAGACGAAATCATTTATAACGAAATTCGTCCAAATACTTCGTCGTAATTAAAATCTCGTCATTTATAAGGAATAATTTCAAGCGATTTTGTCAGAATTTTTTAATAAGGTTTTGCCTGGTTATTTTGGTGGAAAAAAATTGAAAAACTTTAGGGTCTTGGTATTTAGATATGAACACTTTTTTTGGTTTTTTCCCAGCCAACGCCAGATTCACGATTTTTAATGAGATCGTTTCAAAAATTGTGAGACTCATGAACCCCCTCGATTTATTTTTAAGATGTATCCGCGGATAACTATTCCACCTTGACCTTTTTTCCAATTCGGATAAATTACATTTATTTGGAATATGTAATAATTATTATTCACTATTCGAGTCTCGCTTTCCATCACTTATTGAATAGCGGAAAAGGACAAAGGAGTTAGAAAAATAAGGATAAAATATCGAAAAATACGAAGAGACACCTGAAAACACCGACAGCGATAATGGTTATCTCATGCGGATAAAACGTTTAAAAAAAAAAAGCGGGTGGGCAAAAAAGCATTTCGCCATAAAAACTTTTTTTTCGCACACTACGAAAAGTTGATGTTAATAAGATAACACGGAATTTGAAACACCGAAAATTGGGTTGAAAAAAGAAAACATTGCGAATAAATTTTGGCAATTTAAAAGAAAAATAATAAAGACGTGGAGATGGTTGAAAACGTTTTTCGCCATAAAAATTTCCACCTACGAGGTATCCATTCTTTCTGGCGTTACAAATTTTTAGCAATCGCCGTTTATAGTGTAAAAGAATTATGAAAATACCTACGCACACGCTTTTAAATTTTCCAATCTGGTTGCCATGTCATGGGGTGCACGAGGATGGCAAAATTGAAAAACCTTTGCCGTACTGTGCCAAGTAAAAAGCGTTACACTCATCAAAGCTTCGTATCAGCTGTGATGAAATGATGTTAATAAATTGCTGCGGAACGAGTTTTAAAAGTTTGATGATAGGGGAGCAAAAAGAGATTGGAATGTTGAGTTGATTTAGTGAGCTGGAGTGGGTCCCAGAAATATCGACGAGGATGCGGTTTTCTGCTTTTTAGCAGTTGAGTATTTTGGAATGGTATGTGACGAAATTTGAATTTTTTTTAAATTGTCACAGCTTGGAAAATATTTTAATTTGATGTTTAAAATACATATTAAACGCCAATGTGTAAGTGAACGAAAATCTTTCTTTATCTGAATAACCAACGAGTTTGAGTTTTTGAAGTATCGATTGTTTGCAAAAATCATAGGAAAACCACCGTATTTTTTAAATTGAGTAATTTATACTTCATTAAGTTTCAAATTATTCTGACTCCTGGAAGGGAAGCTGTGGTTTCCCAAAAGACAACCTTTACAAAAAAAAATCTTTGTATTTTGTCATCCTAGTCCCTTCCCCTTTAAGCACATCAAGTAGGCTAAAATAATAATTATCATCTTTTTTTTTTTGAGAAAAAAGTTCTATCATTCGAAAATCAGAATGTTAAATTCCAAAAAAAATCCTGAAAGGGTCATTCTATGTCTAGGGTCTACCCCCTCCTACCAAAAAATGGACGATGGTAGGTGCTTCTAACAATTTTTTTCGAATTTTTCGTGTAAGTAGAGGTCATCTACCGATGAAGAATGATACAAATCAAAGATCCCTGTGCAATTTATTTTGGCGGAGTTATGAGATTTTGAAATTTAAGATAGGTACCTAATGCCATATGGTTGAAAATTTCAAGTGTGGATAACCAGAAATAAAATCGATCTTAAAACTTGACATTTTTTTTTATTTAATCAGTATTTCCATTTTTGGTTCAAATTTGATTTTGAAAATTGGTATTGGGTGGTAAATCGATCGTTTTCAATTATTTCGAATTGTTTCCAATTTAATTTCCTAGGTTAATTTAGTAAGTTCCCTCTAGAAGAATTCAAAAATACTGGAGAAAAGCGAAATTACGCGAGAAGTTCCAGAATTGCTGGAAATGGAGAAATTGGGTTTTGGAAGGGCAATAATTGATAGGGACGTAAAGGGGAAAGTACTTTTTCTCAATAACATGTACATCGTATGATTTTTTTGCTGGAAAAAATTTGATTTTTAAAGGGCATGTCCGGGTAAGAATGGTAAATTGGTCTTCGAGTGATCTTGGAATGATACTTACAGAGTACCTATATGTGGCTGCGCATACGAAAAGGGGGAATGCTCAAAAAATCATGTTTTGAGAAAAACACATTTTAAGTTTTGAACGTGTTTTTTTCTTTTATTTTCGAATTTGAAGGAACCGCGAGAATTTTTTCTAGTTCTATGTGACTATGACACACTGACTTTACAGCATATTACGACTCCGTTAAGATATTTTATTTCATTTCGCGTTGAAAAAATATTTTAAAATAATTTTTGGAATTTTTTTCTCTTTTTTTCATTGACTCAAAATCGATTTTTCTCCTATTTCGAAGTCGACCTGGCAATGGTTTTGCTGGATTCTGCTTCGGATTATTATGCGAATATAAGGGGAAAATTTTTTTTTGAACATTTTTGAGCATTTTTGATTTTTTGCCCTCACTTAAAAGTCGTTTTTTAACACTTTAAAGTCGAGTAATCGAACCGGCGATATTTTTATCAGATTCTACGTGAAATTTTACATAAGGATTGATGATTAACTCAAACTCGTTTTTTTGGACCATGTTCCCTTTTCGTATGGGCAGCCACAATACGTATTAGGTATATGCAAGGGCTTTTCACAAGAAAATTTACAGCTCCCCTTCACTTTTTTCTCCTCCAAAAATTTGACACAATATTTTGAGGCTCTCCTTACCTATGAATGATTTTGAGAAAAATTTTCAAAAAATAATCTTTAGGTACCTTAATATTAATCCTAGAAAATATATAATTTTTTCAAAATTTTTCCTCGGGTGGGCCATGGTCAAAATTGACCAAAATTGTTGTATCAAATGATCAAAAGATGTTATTTTTCTAATTTTCTCCAATATGGCCAAACATAACTCATGTTTTGGTCAATTTTGACTATGGCCCACCCAAGGTAAAAATTTTGAAAAAAATTATATGTTATCTTAGAATTAATAAAGTACCTAAACATTATTTTTTGAAAATTTACCAAAAGTCAAGATGTGAACTGAGACATTTGAAATTCTGGTTATCGGAACTCATTCCAATCGGAGGCGACCCCCTCACCTGGTTCTGTGTAAAAGATTGCGATATTTTTTTATATTTTTGAGAAAGTAATTTTTCAAGATTCTGACTTACTTTTGGTAAAATTGCACAGACGTAGGAATGGAATTCCCCAGAAAATAATATCTACCTAGCAGTTCAAAGGGTATGGACGGATAAGGGGTGAATTTGGCCCCCGGCGCTTTTGGGCTCCTAAACACCTCAAGTCGTGTATATTGACTAGAAATAATTTTTCACAAAATTTTGGACCCCTACCCCCCTCTCTTTCGAAGCTATGGCCATTTTATTGCATTATTTTCGAGAATTTTTATTTTCAACGGAAGTGAAGGAAATTTTTTGTTCTTTGGCACAAAGTTACATCTGGTAGAGGTGTATTCATGATAATTTTTTCAACAATTTTAGTGCACTCCTTCACGTTTTTTCGGTCATTTGAAGTTTTCAATCGTAAAAAATACCATATAAGCGAAGAGCGACCACCCTGGAAAAATTCCTAAAAAATGCGTTTTTTTATGTAGAATTTTACTATGTATTTGGTTTTGGCGATTTCTTTGAACTAAGGGCCGAAAATCGCGAAAAACCGTACAGAAATGTTGTAATTTTAGCAGATTTTTCAAATTTTGAGCGCTTTATACAGAAAGAAATGACCAAATAAGGAAACTAATTTCAAATTCGTGTTCAGCAGGTCAAAATACCCCGGTAAACACCCTTATCGTAATAGTTTTGATTAAAATTTCAAAATTCACCTTTCTCACTGATTTTTAATGGAAAAAAAAGTGAATTTCGAGACTTCGAGTAAAACGATCGCGAAAAACGTATTTTTTGGGGTATTTTGATCTGCTGAACACGAATTGTGAAACATTTTTCAATCTCGAATTGTAATGTTGATTCTTGTGGAAAAATTTCAAAACATTATTGTTCGAGATCTGGGCGCGCAATATTGTAACTCACTGGCACGATTTAATGTCAAAGACATGGAGGATACGTGGAAAATAAATTCACCATCACTCCTCTTGTACGGTTTCTGTAGCTGAAATTGGACTTAAAAAATTTGAAATGGAAAGATTTTGGTTTTCGACTAATTTTAGGTCGTAGAACACGAATATGACAGTAATTCTTGTGTATAATAATTTTCTTGCTCGAAAGACCCGATTCAAACTTGAAAATGAGGACGTTTTAGGGAAAAATAAAAAAAAACAAATCCATATTCGTGCTCAGCAGGTCAAAATACCCCGAAAAATACGTTTTTCGCGATCGTTTTACTCGAAGTCTCGAAATTCACTTTTTTCCCCATTAAAAATCAGTGAGAAAGGTGAATTTTGAAATTTTAATCAAAACTATTACGATAAGGGTGTTTACCGGGGTATTTTGACCTGCTGAACACGAATTTGAAATTGGTTTCCTTATTTGGTAATTTCTTTCTGTATAAAGCGCTCAAAATTTGAAAAATCTGCTAAAATTACAACATTTCTGTACGGTTTTTCGCGGTTTTCGGCCCTTAGTTCAAAGAAATCGCCAAAACCAAATACATAGTTAAATTCTACATAAAGAAACGCATTTTTTAGGAATTTTTCCAGGGTGGTCGCTCTTCGCTTATATGGTATTTTTTACGATTGAAAACTTCAAATGACCGAAAAAACGTGAAGGAGTGCACCAAAATTGTTGAAAAAATTATAATGAATACACCTCTACCAGATGTAACTTTGTGCCAAAGAACAGAAAATTTCCTTCACTTCCGTTGAAATTAAAAATTCTCGAAAATAATGCAATAAAATGGCCATAGCTCCGAAAGAGAGGGGGGTAGGGGTCCAAAATTTTGTGAAAAATTATTTCTAGTCAATATACACGACTTGAGGGGGTTAGGAGACCAAAAGCGCCGGGGGCCAAATTCACCCCTTATCCGTCCATACCCTTTGTGTACAAAACTGGTTATTGAAATTTTTCATCGAAAAAATCGTTTTTAGTAAAATTGAAACCGTTGAACTTTTTACAATCGTTCTACGAATCTTTTGGAAGGTAGAACCATCTCAGATTCCAGAACTAATCGCATAAGTTGATGAAGAATCTTGATTACTCAATTCATAATTCATTTTTAGGTGTCTCAAGTAGGGTTTGGGTAAAAAATGATTATTCTTTAAAAATGAACAAAGCTCGGAGACCTGCAGCCAGGGTTTCAAAAACGTTAAATTCTTAGGTTTTTGTTTTCATTTTTTTTTTCGTTTTTTCAATTTAGGTTTTCGTTTTTAATAAAATTATAACGTTTTCGTTTTTTAAAAACTTTTTTTTTCGTTTTTGAATTTTTTTTTGAAAGTAAAAATGCGAATACGTAGTAATGAAATATAACGATGAAAAGTCGAAAAATTTATCAGAAGGGCAAGAAATGGGAAAAATGTTGTTTTTTTAATGAATTTCTTCATAAACTGGAATAAAAAATGGACAGCCATGATTTCATTACGTCATTATCCCATGAAACGAAAAATATAAAGACAGGTTCAGTTTTCATTTTTATGTTTCTCCTTTCTCTATGAAATCTCAGTTTTTTTATGATTGAAAAATCCAATTTTTTAAGATTTCGCCATTGTGAATTGACTTTTAACTATTTTTCACTCGATTTTTGAGAGTTGGAATCTAGAAATCTTGAGCTTTTTGTACCCTAAATATTTCATTTTAAAAATTTACACCCCATCATCCTATCTCAGGTCTGTATAGATTCGAAAATCAATTTAAATCACCTTTTCGCTACCGAAATGTCAAAAAAAAATTAAAAACAAAAAGAAATTGTTTTTTTTTTCGTTTAACGTTATTTGTAAAATTTTGTTTTCGTTTTTTTTTTGTTTTTGTAAAGTGTTGAAAAAATTACGTTTTTTTCTGTTTTTCATAAAGTTTTTGAAATCCTGCCTGTAGCTCTTCTTCATAGAGCCAGAATACCTTAAAACTTCGTATTAGTATCTGAGTTTCTAATCAAAAAATACCACATTCAGAGTAATTGGCAAAATTGAAGACGTTTGATTTTTTTCAATTACACTGAAATAAACAACTTCGACATGGGTTTTTATCATTCAGAAATAAGTGGCACGTGCTGTCGTTGAAAAGAACGAGTTTAATTATGGTTGATGAAGTGCAAATACAAATCCGAAACTGTTTCAAGTGCTGAAGTAACTCTTTCTATGTCCTTATTCGCGATACGAAGTTTTAAATTCTATTTGCTTTCAGATTTGCGAGTATAAATTTAGTGACAATTTTTGGATAATGGGTACCTACCCTAGGAATTTGAAAATTGAAATACCTTCATTATAATTATATAAAACGAGTTAATATTATTATGAAATTTCGCAACAAGTTGTTCGCTTCGTTGAAAAAGCATGTCCGTGATAATACACCTCTGTTTAAGGAGTTCGTTAAAAGGCGAAATCCGCCAGATGTAGTAATTTTTCGCTTGATAAAATAATTAGTTAGGTAAGTCGTTTCGTTTTGTTTTTGCCATTTTCAGCTTGTCGTCGACTTTTCTTTTCTTTAAGTAACCAAAACTGGAAACATTTAATTATATAGACGCTTCTTAAGAGCCGAATAAAAAAAAAACTATCACAAATATGCCGAGTGTCTTTTCAAAAAGGGTAAACGTAAGAAAATTTCGCTTCTGTAAATTTTCTTAAAAAGTAATACTATCAAGATGTTAGCTTTCTTCATTATCATTTATAGGTATAATAACGACTGAAGCATTTTAAAAAATTATTTAAAAAATCGTTTCACCTCGTGCCGCGGCTTTTAATTAAATAACGCGGTGAAAGGAATATCCCTTTTGAAGGACTTTTATATCCTTACGCCAAGA
Source organism: Pseudococcus viburni (assembly GCA_033439095.1). Taxonomy (NCBI): domain Eukaryota; kingdom Metazoa; phylum Arthropoda; class Insecta; order Hemiptera; family Pseudococcidae; genus Pseudococcus; species Pseudococcus viburni. The sequence goes on along the minus strand of JAVBJF010001525.1, from coordinate 4,983 downwards.
TTTTTTGACGAATTTTTGTTCATTTGATACATTGAATTTAGGGGTTTTTAACATTGAAAAATTTTGATTTTATTTCTGAGAAAAAAAAACGATGATTATGTCGAGTTTCTTGTATAAGTACTTAAGTCGATTTTTTTCGGCATTTTAAAAAGAGTCAACGAATTTCCTATAATAACGATTCGAAAAGTTTTTTTTTGTTGTTGAAGAAGTTCGGTTCGATCCTCGCAGACATTCTATAGGAATGTAAGAACTTACCATAAATTAAATTACACTGGTCAAATGTTTGAAATAACACAGAAAGGTGCCTACATATAACGAGTTTGTGGAGTTTGCGGGTAAAACTTTTGCACAGATGTGGGAGCTGGGTTAAATTATTGTAGAAAACCGAGAGAATTTTTATTCTTTCACCGTACACTCCTTTGAATATGGTAAAAAAGATCGAATATTATATTTTGACATTTTCCTATTAGTTTGGAGAGTTGTGAGTTGTGACAGGTACCGTTGTTTGGACTATTTATGTAGTCGAATTTACCTCCCCCTTTTCCTTTTTCGATCGGTATACTAACGTGATTTCCTGTATTGTAATTTTGATAAAAGTTTTCGTTCTTGTTTGTTTGGATAAAGCTTTTTCTCCCGTTGGCTTCTTCTTTCGAAGAGGAAGCGTGTTTGTGGGATTTTATTTTGAATTCGAATATTCATTTTGAGAATGAAATTAGAGTGGAGTGAAAAAATCACGCATTGGATTTCGATGAAAATTGACGAGGTAGTTTAATTCGAGTTGGGGGATTTCAGTCTAAACCCAGGGAAGGGAAATAAATTTTTAAAAAGATAAAATTTAAGTCTTCTAACCGTACGGAGAGTGGAGTTGGGAGTCTTTAAAAAGATTCCACTCTTGAAAAGCAATCTGCGTGGCACCACAATCGTCCTCCTCTTTAGAAAAAATTAATTCGAATTCCTACACCTTTCTGACTCATTGACCTCGAACTTGGATATCACTGATTGCCTTCTACGGGGGCTTAAAATAAATTGTAGATTGGGAAGTTGAAGATTTATTGATATTTACCAAATTCAAATCGTTCGTTAAATGATTTCAAAATCAAATCATAATTTTTTTGGCCGCAAAGAAAAATTTTCGAAGAAATTGTTTCTAGGGCAGTGCAGTGCTATCTTTTACTTTTATAAAATTAGGTTTCTATCAAATGGCTCAAAAAGTATACAAACGAACATTTTTTGATTATAAAAATTTTTAATCAGCTTCTTTGAAAATTTTTTGTAGCAGTGCTACCAATGAGATTTTACAAAGAGTGTGAAAGTCGTAATGCAGTTGACATCACAGCAATAAAACTTTTTGGAAAAATTTTATCAAAAAACGATCAAAAATTTTTTTTCAACGGGATTTGAGATGACCAAGTGATTGAGTGAACAATTTAAACCTGGTAAAAATCAAGAAATTTGAGGTCAGTAATTGACATCTCCTTCAGGATTCCTGGCTTCCTTAAATTTTTTCTAATAGTTTTCCACTTGAAGCAAACTTTTTCAGCAATTTTCATCAAAATTTTTGGTACCTTTGATCTTATGCTTTTTTTCACTTTATTGTAATACGAATAATTAGAAATTAGAAATTATCATTTCGTCCTTTTCTTTCGAAATTCGAATGAGGGTATTATAAAAATTGTATCTAGACCCTAAAATGACGTAAAAGTTCTGGGTTCGTAGAGCCACCAATTTTCAGAAAACATGCAAAAAATGGAAGTAACATATTGTGTCATATCGATTTCTACTAATTCGAGGGTGCTGAGCTTGATTATTAACTTACTTTCTCGATCCGCCACCCCTGTGCCCCACACTGACTCCCAAATTACTAAAAAATTAAAAAAAATCAATGTTTTTTTATTAAATGGGGACGTAGGGGTGCACTCAAGGGTCGAATCCCAAAAATAAGCAAATATTCGAACTGAGCGCCCCCAAAACCCCAACAAACGACACGTCACACTTATTTTTCATTTTTTTGAATTTTGACCTCATCAGGGGGGCTGATAGAGGGGTTCAGAAGGGTCGGATGAAAAAACTGAACACATATTCGTACTCAGCGCCTTTGAATTAGTAGAAATCAATGTATCACTTCACTTTTTTCCATTTTTTTGAATTTTGACCAAAATTGAGGACTCTTATGCCTCCCAGGGGTATTGAGATCCCATCTTGAAAAGTAATTAGTGGAAAAATACATTTAAAAAGTTCTCTTCGTAGTAATTTTGTCAGATTTTTAAATGGGGCCCTCATGTTTTGTTTTTATCATGAAAGTTGAGCTTTCATCACAAAAGTTCAACTTTGAACTTTTCAAAATGTGATTATCAATTTTGAATCTCCTTTCAATTCTCTACAAAATCGCATGAACAGATTCATCTTGGACTGGACCGATCTCGAGATATGCGCCTTCAAAGTTGAGCCATTTTGAAAACTCTTACTTATTTAAAAAAAATGAAAAAGTGACATTTTGTAACAATTTTCTAAAAAAAGGGAGCAAAAAATTTTTTTTTTTTAATTTTTCAAAAAAAATTCCGTTGAAAAAATTTGAACATGGAATTTAAAGCCGAGTGGAGTCGAGGAAATGGAATTTTTATTAGAACGTTTCAGTCTTGACACAACTTTTGAGCTACTCTCTCTTATTCGAAATTCGTAAAAAAAAGGCACGATTGGCTGATTGACTTGAAAATCATTTTTTTCTATGAAAAATAGTATAATGAATATGTTTGCCCCTTCAAAGTTGCAGAGTAGGCAATTATTTTACTTGTGTAATTTTAGAAGATTTCTGTTTCGGCGTGAAAGTACCTATCAGAAATGTAAAATTAGTTATTCACCATGAAAATTGTTTAAAACAGTATTCCTACAGGTCAACAACGGTATCACCCTATTAGATTAGCTTCGATTATTTCGAAATTTGTGTCTAGATCGAACCGATCGAACCCTACTCGTAGCAAAGAGGAACAACGAGGCTGATTGTTTATGAAATTTCGTTTGCTTAACGAAGCATTCAACGAAGAATGTAAATTGAAATCTTGTGACTTAGTGAATGATTTGGAATTAGTATTAAAATACGCCATAATTAGTGTTGCCGGTTCGTCATCCCTTGAGTCGAAAATCTCGGCTACCTACAATCCGACTGTACTTTCGAGGGTTGCTTGAAATGGTTCGTGGAATATTTTGAATAGTCAATCGTCTTTTCCATATGGTAATTTAGTCGGTAAAAGAGTAAAATTACTTGAACGGAAACGGCTGTTTTATGAGCGTAACGAAAGAAGGCTGGCGAACGACAATTTTTCTATAATAAACGCGTTTGTACGCCTTTCGTGATGCTATAAGAAGTTATTAATTTTCGCTTTTGTGAAATATTTTTGCGAATAAGTGAAACGGAAATTTCTAAATAACGATGTAATATTGTTTTATATCAAAAGGTAATTTCTTTCTCAGGTATCTGCCGTTCTCTATTTGAGTCATAGTTATATTCTCGAATAAGAAATTATTCGCTTAATTCGAGATAGTACCTATTACCTAACGATTTTTTATTCAATTTCGAATTATATTGGGAGAAAAATTTTTTACATCGCGGAGTTCTGTTTTTGTGAAAATTTTCACAATATATTTTCTAGCTTAGTACTCGTAATTTTAGGTCTGAACCTCAGAAAAGTTTGGGAAAACTGAGTTTTACATTATTCGTAGCTATAGAATAACCTCCTGAACAACGTACTAAAACTTGCTGTCCTCAAGTAGTGTCCTGCAACCCCCGCAAGAGGGTAAAAACTACCCTCAAAATCAGTTTTTCGCATTTTCCACCAAAATAAAAGGTTTAATAAAAAAATATCAAGAATAAAAGTTTTTTTTAAGTTAGATTTCCTATAAAAATGTTATACAACTTTTTGGAAAATTTTCATTTTCGAGTTATTTTAGAAGGATTGAAAATTACGATTTTTCAAAATTCACAATTTATCATTTTACGAGGTTATTTGGTCTTTTAGAAGAAAAATCATGAGAAACAAAATTATTTTCTCATAAAATATCCAATAGAAAACATTCCTCAGTTTTCGCAAGTGGACAAGGGTAATACAATAAATAGAGTAGAAGAAGAAAGATAATGTTTTCTATGGAAGTAGCAATGGTAAGTATTAAGATATATTGAGTGGGGTGGAGCAAGAAAAAACCATACCCTGAATTTTAATCAAATTTACAGGGATGTTGGAAACTCACCGTAAAAAATTTCAGCCCCCTCACTCAATGTAAGGCGGGGCCTGGGGTCCTAAAAGTAAAGTCTTTTTTTTTAAACGAGATTTTTAATTTTCGTAAAAATTAAATGACGTTCTTCTGGTCATCATAACCCAACCAACATTCAAGGATTAACGTGAAAAATTGAATGTTGGTTGAGTTTTGGTGACCAGAAGAACGTCATTTCATTTTTACGAAAATTAAAAATCTCGTTTTTTCAACGATCCACAGTGGACCAGATGGGTAAAATTACTGTTCATTCTATTTAATTTATGATATAGCATTCCAACAGAACAAAATTATTTCGATACTGTCGTAATTGAACGTGTCACAGCAAAAAGCACATAGAAAAAATGGCGTTTTTAGGAAATCGCGATTGAAGTTTGAGTATACTTTTTTAAATACTGAATTAAGGAATTGAGCTGGGGAAAAAATTTTACCTTAAAATTTCATCTTTTTGCTACAAGAAAACAGCTCGCCCATCACTTGATATCTTTTCTATTTTTTTCTATATTGAAAACAAAAAATTGAGTTATATGTCCTTTTTGTTGTGACAAAATTTCATTTCGACCCATCTACGTTTGATGACGTATAACTTTTCCGGAAGTGAAAATTTAAAAAAAATCTTCATGCAAAAGTTGAAAAGAATGAAAAAGGAACATTTTCGTGAAAAAATTTCAAATTATCTCTTCAGGGAGCTGATATATCGCACTTTGAAAAATGGGA
>JAVBJF010001524.1:0-12654 GCA_033439095.1 Pseudococcus viburni | reverse complement strand
CACCGTTCTAACACGCAGCCGTTAGGCCCACCGAAGGGTGTCGTAGTCGAGAAATTTAATGACATGCTATGCCTCGACTTTTTCGGACCTTTACCTACGGGCAGAGCAGGCGTAGTCATGATCTTTGTAATTGAGGACCATTTTTCCAAGCTTGTGCGTTTGTGGGCGATGAAAAGAGCCACAACCACCAATTGTGTAGCCAAGCTGGAAAAGTGGATAGAGCAATTCGGCCAACCAAGGTGCCTCTTATCCGACAATGGACCTCAGTTCAAAGCTACATACTGGCGTAATCTCTGGGCATCTCGTGGCGTCGAGGTGCGAAAAACGAGCAGGTATGTGCCTAGTTCGAACGCCGCCGAACGTGTCATGTCGTGTATCGGGAGTAGTATCCGTAAATATATAGCATCTCAGCAGACGAAGTGGCCTCTCATTTTGAGAGAGATCGAGAAAAAACTTAATTATACGGAACATATGACGACTAGGTGTATCCCGTATGAACTTGTCACACGTAATCCAGTTCCCGATCCACTCGTTGAAATCCTAATTAAAGACAGATCTGTTAATCCTTCTATCAATGAGATTGCGAGTCATAATTTTCGGGAATCGCTCAAAAGGCGAGAGTCGTACATTATGAAACGTAAGAATCTCATCGTACTGAGTCCAGGCGATCGAGTTCTCCTTCGAAACCGAGTTCTGAGTAAAAAGCTCGACGGTGTCTCCTCGAAATTATCGCTACAATGGAAGGGTCCGTACGTGGTCGTACGAATGATTCATCACAACGTATACGAACTGATTGATGAAAATAATGGAAAAATTAGGATTCGCGAGAATGTTCGCCACATTCGTCGCCTCCCAGTCGCTAAGAAAGTAAACGTGAAACTGCCAAAAGTCGACAACGACATTCGTTTAAAATCATCCACGTTTAGAAGTAAAGTAAAGTCAGATTCTGACTCAGGGTTGAATTTGTCGGAAAATTCAACCGATTCTAAGTCCCTTAAGGACCCAGTTGAAGATCAACCATTCGATTCGGTTGCAACTACGTCCCTTAAGGACCAAGAATCAAAATTCAGTAATATTAGTCAAAAGGAGAATGAAAACGTAACTCCTACGAAATCGGCGCAAAGTGGGAGTTCAAAAATCGACTCCACTAGTCCTGGCTTAGCTTCGCATGACGATGTAGTTTGTAATAATATTCAATATGCTTGTAGTAGTAATGCTAGTAGTAGTACACTTTGTAGATCGATGCACAAACTTGCTTACGTAGTTGTTGAATGTTTAGATGATAATTTTCCGCATGTACTAATTGGACGTACATTGTTTATTTTATTATTCAGGTCGCTGTATTTCAACTGTCCGGACGGACACGTGCATAAGCTGAGTGACGAAGCGAGCTGGATCCCGAAGGAGCAGCTACGTACCGAATTTTTTGAGGAGAAAATCGAACTGGCAACAGCGTTAACTGCGTCGCAAATTGTAAATACGTTCCGGCTCGACGATCGAAATGCGTGCCCGATCGAGCACTGGACCAGAGCCCGTTATCCGAACATGGCCGAATCAGAAATTAAACGTATTACCTACGAACGACAGCTGGAAATAATCCTCAAGGAGTACCAGAAATTGTATCCATCACGTATGCTGTCGATAATGTACGCTGATTACGCACGTAGGCCAGCCGAGCAAATTCGTTCATTGGTCCCACCGAGGCCAGAAAACTTCATTCTGCCTCCAACTACGTTCGGTTCGACGATGAATTTCGACATGCTGAAAGATCACCGCTCTGTCACGTATACGAATCCAGTCCACCCAGTCGTTCCGGTCACCTCAACGATTTTTCCGGTGTCCCAGACTCCAGTAGTGAGCATACAGAAAGTTCCGGTACCCCCGTCGAGCTCTGTACCTGCTACAATCGTACATACGTCGAGCGGTCCTGTCGTCACGTCCGCTGGAAAGCCTCCGTCACGTGTCGCAAGCCTGGTCCAGTCGTTGAAGTCGATGTTAAACGCGAAGTCATCTGCGAAGCCGCCAGTCACGAAAGCTCCGGCGGTAAAATCTACGTCACCTACGTCTACGATGACAACGCAGTCAACGCAGAAAACGACATCTACGGTGAAACCAGTCGCTGCTACTAAAACGACGCCAGCCACGAAGACGACGCCGACGCCGAGAGCTACGGTAGCGAAGGTAGTACCACCGAAAACCTATTCCTGCCAAGGTCACAAAATCGAAAGTATCGACACGTTTATCCAGCGCGAATGTTTCGCCAGTACGTGCTGCAGTAGGTCAACTCCAATTAACCGGCCAGAAACGTGTAGCTGTCCCAACTCCAACGACGGTTCCACCTGCGCAGCGTGTATCGACGGCGATAATTAAATCATCCAAGCTGCCGGAAATTCCCGTTGCTGAAATTGTTCAGTCAGTTATGAAGACCGAGCCGTATTCCGATCCGATCGATCTGACAACCGATGACAGAAAGCAGCCTGATGATGAAATACGTGTAAGCGACGAGGTAGAGACGTCCGTAGTATCCCATTCGTCTAAAAGAACATTGTCTGAATCTTCCGATACTCCTAGTATAAAACGATCTCCGTTATCGACAACTCACCCGTCGAAACACGTCGCCGAAAGTGCGCAGGCGAGCACGTCCACAGGTATTGTCGAAAGCCAGACGTTCTTTGGCTCATTACTAGACGTCGAATCGTGTCCAACTGAAAGAACTGAGTCTGTAGTTACGTCGGAGTACGAGACGGAAGATGAGTACGAACTATCTGCTGACCAGAACGATACGGATGACGGCGAATATAACTACGATGGACGGGGTCATGCCCGCTATTACACGATCGATGATGAGAAATATCCTCATCGACCGTTGAAAAACGTACTCGGAGCCCACACGATAATGGACTGAACAGGGAATTCCACCATTGGAAGGATACACGAGACCAATCGTACGAATACGCGTTTGATACCCGCGCAAGTGGCAGCATTTCGGAAAGGAAATGCTTAACAGCAACAGGCCCAAAGATCGAAATAGAAATCGTAACACGGATTGGTACCACACGTAAGGTACACTATCACGTACCGGCGGCAGAACGCAGATTCGTTGGCCGCTGATTATTTATTTTTTTTTTACGCATTCGTCGGAAATAGTACAACAGGAGTCCAAGTCATTTACGATGGGCGGCTTCCGTATACGATCGCATCCCAGAACTATTTCCCGGACAACGGCGCAAATTTGGCAACGTGTAAAGGAATCCATGGCCGGAACAAAGCGGAATGCGATTATGAGATCGTCGTAGAGGTACCGTGGCGTATGAATTGTTTTCGGAGATGTCGTACATATGGATATCTCAATATACGTTTCGGTGACGCCGCCAACTCGTTCAGTATCAGTACGATCTCATACTGTGATCCGACCAATCGACCAACAGTGATCCTCGGTCGTGATTTCGCTAAAATCTACGTAGTAGGCATAGATCAGAGCAAAAATATGATCGTGCTCCGAGTTCCGAAACCAGACAGCACCGGTAACCAAGAGACTTTTACAGTCAAATGTGAACCGTACGTACCGCCGTTTGGAATTGAATCGGTGTACCAGGAGTTGTTGAACAATCAGGACGATCCAGGAAACGCTCCGTATGTACGATACCTCGCTTCTTCGTCACGTGATCCACGTCTTCAAGACAGAAATTGACTCGTTTATTTCGACGTGTTTTGTTCGATGTTCCTGAATGTGTCCGCTACGTTTTTTACGTATTTACCTGATTATGACCTTTGTATATAGCTCGATTGTGATCAAAATCTTTTATTTTTTCTTTTTTTTATCCATCTTCAAGAAAATTAGCTTGCCTTTCAAGGAGTCGTGCCCTGTAGAAAGCTCGTCTAAAATTCCTGGAGATGTTTTTCGGCCTTTTTCTTTTTGTACGTTTTTGTTACGTAGTATTATTTTGTTTTGTATCGTTCTTTAGATACGTGTTTTTGATCGTTGTTATACGATATGTTTACGTTTTTGTTATGACGTGTTTTAGTTACTATTTTTCTTACGTTTTTTCATCGTCATGCTTTTTGATTTTTGGAATAGAAGTTTTCATTTTTGGTTTCCTTTTTGTTTTAAATCTCGATGCAATTTTCTTTGTTTTGTTTTAGATCAGCAAGAGATTTTTGTTCGTCCTCTCTTTTCATTACTTTGCATTTTGGATCATACCCATATTTCCTGAGTTACATGGAAATTTTCCTCGGCGCGGGGAATATGTGGTATAATCTGAAAAGGTAGGTACCTAGTTAAAACGAGAAATCGTTTCAGCTACGTACATATCAAGTAATGCATTGTAATTAGAATTGAGCCAACGCCCAAAACCCTCTTACCTCCCATCCACGTTCGGTAACCGGCATCGAGATACGTTTTGTGACTGTGATCAGTCTCTGTATAATTCTGATATTGGTAATATCTCAGCTACGTGTAATTACTTCGATATCAACGTGTATGGCCGTTGGGCCCAGCAAGTGTATTTCTGCCCATTTCATGGGAAAGTGTAATTTTTCGCGTGTAATGCTTACGTTATTCGCGTGTATTGTTTTTAAAGTGTATTAAAACCTTTATTTCAACGTGTATCATGGTTTCTATCAAGGTAACGATCATTTTATACGTGGTGTTAATTCTGCACATGATGTGCTAGGTTAGAAAAGGGACATGGGGGGATTTTGAGTAAAGATGGGTTGAGCTAAGTCGAGTTTCGTATATTTTGGGTTACAGCTTCGCTCTAGTAAGCTATTTTAGCTCTGAGCATATTTACACGGGTATATTTACCCCCTTATCGCAGGTAGACCTATCTTGGTATCAAGTAGGTAGTCGCCTATTCACCAGGGTAGTTAGCCGTTAGGTAATTCCTATTTGTACTGTACGTTTAGTAGGTTCCAGCTTTATAGTGTATCCCAGACACGTCGGCTGCTTTTTTACGTATGAAAGGTAGGTAGGTTCTTATCGACGTGTACTCTGTAGGTAAGGTCTGTGCCACGTGTTGGTAGGCTAACTATTTAGTAGACTTATCAACTCGTTAAATTTAATTCTTTGGTAATTCGTGTGATCCTGCTTCAATTTAGGTGGTGGATACCAACGTGTGTCCTTACTGCGACTCTGTGTGAGGAGTCTTTTTGAAACGTGTTCTACCTCTAGCCGGGTAGCCCGTAGGTAGGTATCGTTGATACGTACCTACACCAAAATTATTACCCCTCCGGTATATCTAAACACCACAAACAGTAGGCTGGAAAATGACCTAAAATCGAATTAAACCACGTTGAACTAAGTAAGATTCATTTTAGGGGTGGGAAAATTCCAAGGGTTCGACTTTCGAGTTCTGAAGATTCCTCACAATATTGCCATCTCAATCACTTCTAACAATTTTTATTTTGGTCTAAACATTGTACAGTGAACTCATTAATAACATGCATGTTGTGGGCGTGAAAAAAAGAAACATTATGTAAATTGGCGGTAGGCATTAATAATTTTTAGCTCCTTCCCCTTCTGTGAGCCTAGCCCTCCTCACCTCTTCTTCATACTTTCACTCCCAATACACGTATTTTGTACCTACTTGATGATTGATGATTTTCCAGTCCAACGGAGGACGAGGTAGCGTTTCTGAAAACCAAACAAGATATTGTTCTGCCGAAAACTGAAAAAATTTCAAAAACAGGCGAAAAGCGAACCGAGGGTGAAGTGAACGATTCACTGAACGGATGATTTTATTATAATTCGTGGATAGATGTGCCTACTAAATCCGAATGTAGGTCTTTGTGAAAGAAAAACTAGACACACTGTGTCAAAAGAGCGGACTTCCTATTACATACAAACTAGAATTGAACTTGTGAAGCTCAACTTTCAATGCACGTATCAACTTCGAAATTAATCATCTCTTCCTCTATACACATTCTAATTACTACAGAAATTTCAAGTCGATCGATCAACTCTGACTTGAGTTATGGTGTCACAAAAAGAACTTTAAAACTTCAAAGCTCAGCTTTCCTTGCTCAAAATTTAACCTAAAAAATTAGGTCTTCTCCTGCACGATCTACACGTACTGTAAAATTATCAAAACGATCGGTTCAGTTAAACGAGAGAAATCAAGTCGGAAAAATTGACCAATTACAAGCTTTTGAACTTTGAGCTCATTTTTTTCGAAAACGTGAGATTTTAAGAAAAATTCATGAGAAATAGAGTTTGAAATTCCTAACCATTTTTTTGACCTCCATTTTTCTCTACAATGCACCATTTCCGAGATATTTTTGAATAACTGAATAAATTTGAGCTTCAAAAGCTCAGCTTTCTATGCACAGATCGCCTTCCAAATTCAATCAGATTTTCTCCTAAACACATTCTTATCACCATAAAAATTTCAAATCGATCGGTCGATTTTATTTATCTTGTCAGAGGGAGGTTTCAGGAAAATGAGCTTTGGAGTTTCAAAGCTCAGCTTTCTATGCACAGAGTTACACCAAAACATAATCAGTTTTTCTCCTGTACGATGTAAACTTAATGTAATAATTTCAAAACGATTGGTTCAGTTGAACGAGAGAAATTGAGTCAGAAATATTGACCAATCACAACCCTTCCAATTTTCTCGAAAATGGTGAGCTTTTAAGAAAAATTCATGAGAATCAAAGTTGTAGAGCTTAAAATTCCTAACCATGGTCACCGTTTTTCTGTACGATGCACCATTTTCAAGAATATTTTCAAAAACTAAATAAACTTTGAGCTTTAAAAGCTCGACTTTCACTGCACGGATCGACTTCAAAATTTATCAGCTCTTCTCCTGTACACGTTCTAACCACTGTAAAAATTTCAAGTCGATTGGTCAACTCTAACTTAAATTATAGGATCACAAAAATGAACTTTAAAGCTCCAAGCTTAGCTTTCTATGCACTGAATTGAACCAAAAAATGATCATTTTCTCTCCTGCACGATCTACACCTACTATAGAAATTTCAAAACGATCGGTTAAGTTAAACGAGAGAAATTGAGGTGGAAAAATTGACCAATCACAGGCCTTCCAACTTTGAGCTCACTTTTCTCGAAAGCAGTGAGTTTTTAAGAAAAATTCATAAAATTTAGATCAAGTAGGGCAATAAAACTGTTAAAAATTGAAAAGACCTTCATATAAAAAATTTATGTCAAGTAGGACAATAAAATTAACAAAGGTTGAATAAATAAATGTAACAATGGGGATCAGAATACAAAGCCGACCGTCTGCCTTGTAAGGAATTTTTGATAAAGATTTTATCTGCCGACCACTGCCTCAGTCAAAGGGGCCATAAAATCAGTATTTGTGTTGGTCTAAAAATGCCGACCCAGCAGGTGGTATATGAAGGGTTCAAAGAAAATATTTTATCTGCCGACTCCTTGTTGAGAAATATAATTAAATCGCATTAGAAAAGTTGACCAATCACAAGCCTCCAAACTTTGAGCTCAATTTTCTCGAAAATGGCGAGCTTTTAAGAAAAATTCATAAGAACGAAAGTTGTAGAGCTTGAAATTCCTGACTATCCTTTTGGCCTCCGTTTTTCTCTACGACGCACCATTTTCGAGATTTTTAGAAAAACTGAATAAACTTTGAGCTTCAAAAGCTCGACTTTCAATGTACAGATCGACTTCAAAATTTAATCAGCTCTTCTCCTGTACACGTTCTAACCACTGTAAAAATTTCAAGTCGATTGGTCAACTCTAACGTGAGTTATCGCGTCAGAAAAAAAGTCTCAAAAATGAGCTTTAATGTTAAAAAGCTCAGCTTTCTGTGCACAGAATTGCACCAAAATCTAATCAGCTCTTCTCCAGCATGAACTACACCTACTGTAAAAATTTCAGCCCGATCTGTTCAGTTTAGCGAGAGAAATCGCGTCAGAAAAAAAAGGCTTCAACAAACAAACAAACAAACAAATAAATAAACTAGACACACTGTGTCAAAAGAGCGGACTTCCTATTATATACAAACTAGAATTGAACTTGTGAAGCTCAACTTTCAATGCACGTATCAACTTCGAAATTTAATCATCTCTTCCTCTATACACATTCTAATTACTACGGAAATTTCAAGTCGATCGATCAACTCTGACTTGAGTTATGGTGTCACAAAAAAGAACTTTAAAACTTCAAAGCTCAGCTTTCCTTGCTCAAAATTTAACCTAAAAAATTAGGTCTTCTCCTGCACGATCTACACGTACTGTAAAAATTTCAAAACGATCGGTTCAGTTAAACGAGAGAAATCAAGTCGGAAAAATTGACCTATTACAAGCTTTTGAACTTTGAGCTCATTTTTCTCGAAAACGTGAGATTTTAAGAAAAATTCATGAGAAATAGAGCTTGAAATTCCTAACCATTTTTTTGACCTCCATTTTTCTCTACAATGCACCATTTCCGAGATATTTTTGAATAACTGAATAAATTTGAGCTTTAAAAGCTCAGCTTTCTATGCACAGATCGCCTTCCAAATTCAATCAGATTTTCTCCTAAACACATTCTAATCACCATAAAAATTTCAAATCGATCGGTCGATTTTATTTATCTTGTCAGATTGAGGTTTCAGAAAAATGAGCTTTGGAGTTTCAAAGCTCAGCTTTCTATGCACAGAGTTACACCAAAACAAAATCAGTTTTTCTCCTGTACGACGTAAACTTACTGTAAAAATTTTAAAAACGATTGGTTCAGTTGAACGAGAGAAATTGAGTCAGAAATATTGACCAATCACAACCCTTCCAACTTTCTCGAAAATGGTGAGCTTTTAAGAAAAATTCATGAAAATCAAAGTTGTAGAGATTAAAATTCCCAACCATCCGTTTGGTCACCGTTTTTCTCTACGATGCACCATTTTCGAGATATTTTCGAAAACTAAATAAACTTTGAGCTTTAAAAGCTCGACTTTCATTGCACGGATCGACTTCAAAATTTAATCAGCTTTTCTCCTGTACACGTTCTAACCACTGTAAAAATTTCAAGTCGACTGGTCAACTCTAACTTGAATTATAGGATCACAAAAATGAACTTGAAAGCTCCAAGCTCAGCTTTCTATGCACTGAATTGAACCAAAAAATGATCATTTTCTCTCTTGCACGATCTACACCTACTACAGAAATTTCAAAACGATTAGTTCAGTTAAACGAGAGAAATTGAGGTGGAAAAATTGACCAATCACAGGCCTTCCAACTTTGAGCTCAAGCCTTATAAGGAATTTTTGATGAAGATTTTATCTGCCGACCACTGCCTCAAAGGGGCCATAAAATCAGTCTTTGTGTTGGTCTAAAAATGCCGACCCAGCAGGTGGTATTGCAAGGGTTCAAAGAAAATATTTTATCTGCCGACCTATTGTTGAGAAATATGATTAAATCGCATCAGAAAAGTCGACCAATCACAGGCCTTCCAACTTTGAGCTCAATTTTCTCGAAAACGGTGAGCTTTCAAGAAAAAGTCCTCAGAACCAAAGTTGTAGAGCGTTAAATTCCTGACTATCCTTTTGGCCTCCGTTTTCCTCTACGATGTGCTGTTCGCGAGATATTTTCGAAAAACTGGATAAACTTTGAACTCGAAAAGCTCAACTTTCAAAGCACGGATCGACTTCAAAATTTAATCAGCTCTTCTCCCATGCACGTTCTAACAACTGTAAAAATTTCAAGTCGATTGGTCAACTCTAACGTGAGTTATCGCGTCAGAAAGAAATGTCCCAAAAATGAGCTTTAAAGTTGAAAAGCTCAGCTTTCTGTGCACAGAATTGCACCAAAAACTAATCAGCTCTTCTCTTGCATGAACTACACCTACTGTAAAAATTTCAGCCCGATTTGTTCAGTTTAGCGAGAGAAATCGCGTCAGAAAAAAAGGCTTCAACAAACAAATAAATAAATAAATAAATAAATAAATAAACCCTTATGAATGCAATAGCGGATTCCCGCTAGAGCGGGAAGTCCGCTAAAAAACCCTTATGAACGCAATAGCGGATTCCCGCTAGAGCGGGAAGTCCGCTAAAAACGAGTTATAAAACACTCAAAAAAGTTCATTTCATATATGCAGCAAAAGGAAGATCGATCCAAAGTCAAAAATATTTTGACAGGAATAAATATTGCTAGAGGTGATTAAGATGGCAATGTAGTGGGGCGTGTTCATTACTCAAAAGTCGAAACCTTGGAATATTTCCATCACTAAAATGAATATTACTTAGTTCAACGTGGTTTAATTAGGTTTTAGGTCATTTTCCAGCCTACTGTTGAATGAGTCAATGAACAATAGGGGTCAAGTTTTGGTTCGGTTTTCAGATAGGCTCGGAAGAGGGGAAGGAAGAGGAAGAGGAAGAGGAAGAGACTAGACGATGTTCAAGAAGTTGAGTGAGAGACGAGTGAAGAAAGAGGCGAGCAGAGTGAACTGGTGGCTAATAGGATGTTTTTACAAATTAATGGAATAATTATTATTATTGCATAATTCCTTATCATTTAGCAGTGGTATTGATTGAGGGGTGAGTAGGGGAGAGGACTCCTAGGCGAAGGAAGGAAGGCAAAGAGTATTAATACCACTAATATGCATAATACCATCATATTCATGTCCACAACATGCACTGTATTAAAGATTTTACGTACTTATCATCAGGTTTTCAATTCTTCACATATTCTCCAGAACCCCTTTCCTTCAAGACTCTCAATTTCCTCCCCTAATGGTCGTATAAAAAAAACTTTAAACAAAAAACGTTGGAAATTGAGTTTGGAACAAAAAAGTACTTACTGAGCTATTTTTACCGTAAAATCAAACCCTGACGAGATAATCCAAAAAAAAACGTTTTTTTGGGGGGGGAGGGGTTAACCCCATAAAAAATTTATCCGGGGGTCTGTGGGGTGGTATTTTTCTGGGGTTACTCAGGGGACCACTCTCGACAATTTCCGACCATAAAAGCTTTGCTAGGCAAAAATGTTTTTTGTTCCTCAAAATGATGCTAATTCGCCTCCACTATAAATAAGATAGAGAGATGGGGGTTGCAGCTTTGAGTTCACCAAGTATAACACTACGAAAAATTCAAATAATATCTTCAAATTTTTCATTATAAAATTTTTTTGGTCAAAAGAATTTTAATTTATAAAATTGTGATATTTTTTTCAAATAGTGTGTAGGGTAATGCTTCGTTAATTCAACGCTGCAAACCCCATATCTCTATCCAGTGGCGTAGCCAGAAATTTCTCAAGGAGGGGGTCCGAAATTTCATGATTTTTGAAAAATTGTAAGATCACCCCCCCCCCCCATCAAATTTTCTTTTTACTATAAAAACACAAAATTCAAACTTTATTAAATTTTCATGTGATTTGCATAGCACGTTTAAGGAAAAAAATTGATGAAAATGTAATCTTGGAACAAACAGCTTACATAGGTACTAATTATTTTGGCCTTAAAAGCCAATACAAATACCTAATAAATCCAAGAATTGGCGTCAGAAACTTTTTTGGGAAGGGTGCAAAGTGGGTATGGAGACTTGGAATATCAAAAAGGAACTATTTTTTGCATAGTTGATTCAAACGGTTTATAGAATTAGCAATTTCTTTCATGCCCGAGCGAAGCGAGGGCGAAGTTTTGAGAAAATTTGATTTTTAATGCTTCAAAAAGGCATTTTTTACGTAAATTCCTGACTATAATATACATAGGTAATTAATTAATTATTAAATGTGATTTCTTTCATGCCCGAGCGAAGCGAGGGCGAAGTTTTGAGAAAATTTGATTTTTAATGCTTCAAAAAGGCATTTTTTACGTAAATTCCTGACTATATACATAGGTAATTATCAAATGTGATTTCTTTCATGCCCGAGCGAAGCGAGGGCGAAGCTTTGAGAAAATTAGATTTTTCATACTCCAAAAAGGCACTTTTTCACTTAATTTTCTGACGCCAAGGGGGGGTCCAGACCCCCAGAACCCCCCCCCCCCTGGCTACGCCACTGTCTCTATCTCATTTAGTCGTAAAGATATTTGAAAAAGTGAGTTTTTTTGTGTGTTTTTCTCAAAAATAAACGCTTCTAACTTTTGATTCGAGCAAGATAGAGGAGTGGAGTTTGCGCCATTGGAAAGATCGACGTTTTTTCTTCTAGAAACACTTCAAATAATGGCATCGCAAGAGGACAACTTTTTTAGTAATTCGCAAAAATAGAAAAAATTATCAACTTTTTTACACGTTTTTTTCAAATAATTGGCCGGCACACCCACACCACTTCACCAATAAAAATTATCAATCGCATAGAAAATTTCTAGAGAAAGTGGGCTATCCGTTGCCGCAAAGCGCAACTTCCTACCTATCTTAGTTTTTAAGTGGCGCACGATAGAAAATGCCAAACAAAATTCAAAATGAAAATTTTTTCGAAGTGCATAATTCTGTCCCTTCAATTCCAATGGTAGGCAAACCTACCTACATCGACCCAGAGTGTGTTGTACTATTGCCGGCTAAGGGGTTTTTACTATCCAGACGGAACACCCTGTATAATTATAGTCGTAAATTAATTGGGAGAAGTGCGATTTTAGGATTTGTGTAGGCAATGAGTCAGTAAATGCGTTTTAGGTTTGGAAAGAATGAAAGAATATTCTGAGAAGATGGTGCAGTTGAAATTGGTCGTGTGTTTAGGATAAATGTTGAACAGATAATTCTGGGTATTTTT
>JAVBJF010001523.1:0-12654 GCA_033439095.1 Pseudococcus viburni | reverse complement strand
AAATTTTCCTGAATTTTTTTTAAAAATCTCACTTTTTTGAGAAAATGACTCAAATTAAAAGCTTGTATGGTAAATTTTTCCCCAACTTGATTTCTCTCGTTTAACTAAAACTGATCTTTTTTGAAATTTTACGTACGCGTAGCTGTAGATCGTGCAGGAGAAGACCTAATTTTTTAGGTTAAATTTTGAGAAAGGGAAAAGCTAGCTTTGAAGTTTTAAAGTTCTTTTTTGTGACACCATAACTCAAGTCAGAGTTGATCGATCGACTTGAAATTTCCGTAGTAATTAAAATGTGTATAGAGGAAGGGATGATTAAATTTCGAAGTTGATACGTGCATTGAAAGTTGAGCTTCACAAGTTCAATTCTAGTTTGTATATTATAGGAAGTCCGCTCTTTTGACACAGTGTGTCTAGTTTGTTGATTCTTGTCGTTTCTTCAAGAAACGACACTTTTTGGGACTCCAGAGGCGATTTTTGAAAAAATCCAAAAATTTGATTTTCAATCGTTTCTCTAAAATCGTCGTATTTCGTCGTTTCTTGTCGTTTCTTCAAGAAACGACACTTTTTGGGACTCCAGAGGCGATTTCTGAAAAAATCCAAAAATTTGATTTTCAAACGTTTCTTAAAATCGCCGTTTTTGTCGTTTCTTGTCGTTTTCTTGCAAGAAAACGACACTTTTTGGGACTCGCAGAGGCTGATTTTTGTGCTAAAAAACCAAAATTTGAATTTCCAATCAATCATTTCTCTAAAATCCTGTCCGATTTCGTCGTTTCTTGTCGTTTCTTCAATAAAGAAACGACACTTTTGGCCTCCAGGAGGTGATTTTTGAAAAAATCAAAAAAAAAATTATTTGAGTTTCTAAAGTTTTCCTAAAATGGTCATTTTTTGTCGTTTCTTGTCGTTTCTTCAAGAAACGACACTTTTTGGGACTCCAGAGGCGATTTTTGAAAAAATCCAAAAATTTGATTTTCAATCGTTTCTCTAAAATCGTCGTTTTTCGTCGTTTCTTGTCGTTTCTTCAAGAAACGACACTTTTTGGGACTCCAGAGGCGATTTTTGAAAAAATCCAAAAATTTGATTTCAATCAGATTCTAAAATGATGTCGTTTTTCGTCGTTTCTTGTCGTTTCTTCAAGAAACGACACTTTTTGGGCCTTTCAGAGGTGATTTTTGAAAAAAAAGTCCAAAAAATTTGATTTGTCCAGTTTCGTTGTCGATTTCTTCAAGAAACGTCATTTTTGGGGACTCAAGAGGCGATTTTTGAAAAAAATCAAAAAAATCTGATTTCAAACGTTTCTCTAAAATCGTCGTTTTTCGCGTTTTTGTCGGTTTCTTCAAGAAGAAACGACACTTTTGGCGCCTCCAGAGGTGATTTTTGAAAAATTCAAAAAATTTGATTTTATAAAGTTTCCCAATGGTCATTTTTTGTTATCGTTTTTGTCGTTTCCCTCAAGAAAACGACACTTTTGGGACTTCAGAGGCGATTTTGAAATAATCGAAAATTGATTTTCATCGTTTCTCTTAAAAATCGTCTGTTTTCGTCGTTCTTGTCGTTTCTTCAAGAAACGACACTTTTTGGGCCTCCAGAGGTGATTTTGAAAAAATCCTCAAAAAAATTTGATTTTCTAAAGACTTCATTAAAATGGTTCATTTTTTTGTCGTTTATCTTGCGTTTCTTCACAGAAACGACTTTTTTTGTTGACTTTAGAGGCGATTTTTGGAAAAAAATCAAAAAATTGATTTCATCGTTTCGCTATAAAATCGTCGTTTTTCGTCGTTTCTTGTCGGTTACTCTCAAGAAACGACACTTTTTTGGGACTCCAGAGGCGATTTCTGAAAAAATCAAAAAATTTGATTTTCAATCGTTTCTCTAAAATCGTCGTTTTTTTTTTGTCGTTTCTTGTCGTTTCTTCAAGAAACGACACTTTTTGGGCCTCCAGAGGCGATTTTTGAAAAAAATCCAAAATTTGACTTTTCTCAAGTTTCATAAAGTGGTCATCTTTGTCGTTTCTTGTCGTTTCTTCATATATATATATACTATATATATATAGATATATGGACAAAAAACCTCGACGTCAAATTTTATAAACAGTACCTTTTCGCACCACCTTTAAATATGCTTTTGTTGGTTTTCTACACACGTATTTAAAACCAGCATAGTTTTATAGTATTATAAAGTCTTTGCCTGCATTTAATTCAACTGAATATGTAGGTGGCCTAAACAATGACCGATAGTAGAACAAAGGATTGGTAAAATTTATATATAGCTAGGTATTATACATGCCTCTACGTCCACAAAAAAAGATCGCGACCTCATGTGCATTGTGAAAAAAAGCAGTTTTAAGTCCGTATAACACAGGGCAGACGTATGCGTAACAGGACCAGACGCCTCTGTCACCTTCGTTTTGGGTTAAAAAGAGTAGTTTTAACTTGATATACACAGGGGAACGCCTTCGTCACCGCAAAACGCCTTCTCACCGATTGGTCACCCGGAGGAAAGGATGCTGGACCTATATAAACGGTTGACGAAGAGGGTATGTTGGCATATAATATATATATAGTAGTAATATCCGTACATGGAGCCACTTTGTGGGTCTATTTCTACATACAAAGGAGCACGACCTCTCAGCCAGGCTGAGATTGAATGGTTAATTCTCATACAAAGAGTGAGCCCACCTGTTTTCAAAAACTTCCACCAGAGTGCGCAACCACTTGGAAATTGGTCGCGAGGATGAACGCCCAGGCCCATTTTTAATGGCGATGAGTAAAATGAGGTGTTATGGTCGGAATTTTTTTACCATGCTACCAAATTGGTCATGCAACAGTTTTTAAAATTTAGCACCATCATTATTTTTGTCATTTTATTAATGAAAACGAAAACTTTGGCAACACAAAAATTTTATTTTCATTTCAGGCTCAGTGTTTTGTAACAGCAACACTTTTTCTTTTTTCCAAAATTTCATAGCTCAGTAGATTTGGCCTAAAAAAAAAATTTTTTTTTGAAAATTGTTATTTGTAGGAGCCTATTTTTTTTGTCAAGATTGATTTTGTATAGTACGAGAAAACGAATCTACAATCAGAATTTGATTTAGTCAATTAGAAAAGGAATGAAAAAAAGATTTAAAAATTTTGAAAATTTTTGAAAAATTCTGAGTAAGTATATATAGAATTTGCGCTCAAACCTACGGTCGCGGGGCAATGCATATATATATATATATATATGGATCTACTAACCTTGCGAGACCCACTTATCAAAAGAGATTCATCCAGACACTGCGAGGCCCAAAACTTTAAAACATGGCAATAAAATAAGGGTTCATGGTATAAATGCTTAAGTGTTGTAACCAAAAAAATAGTAGAAAAGACGAGGCGAGAGTCTAATGGTGCTAGCGTCGATTTTCTATACTTTATGCCTAAGAATGGCGCATGGTGTAAAGTGTTTAAGTTTTGCTGTGTGCAGAGAGGCGAGGTAATTTGTATATAAAGATATAACAAACGACCGTGCGAGACCCTCTGCCAACAGGACTCCTGAGTAGCATACATCATGAAAAACCACTTTATATGAATGACGTTGCGAGACCCGATTTCGGCCTCAAACAAGGTTAAAAACGCCTAATAAGGATAGCGAGATATCCAAAAACGGGTCTCGCAACGCTGCAATATGCCTGTATATATATATACAGGCATTGCTGTCAGCTTCGAGACCCGCTTGTGGATATTTTACCATCTTTACTTAGGGGCCCGTTTTTACTGGCGAGGCGAAAATCGTTCTACGCAACGTCATGCCATATAAGTGGTTTTCATGATGTATGCATACTCAGGAGTCTGGAGGCAGAGGGTCTCGCAAAAGGTCGTGGTATATCTTGTACCCCAATGTGATGCAAACCAGGAACCATACCTTTCTATCTTGTTATATAATTTACCTCGCCTCTTGCAAACAGCAACATTTGGAAACTCAACAGGCGCCATTCAAATACGAATCAAGCTAAAGGGATGGCGCTTTGCACAGTGAAATCATTCTCAATTTCTATTATTTTTTCCGATCACAATCGCGGTTATACCGCCTGACCCTTCATTTATCACGATTTGTTAAAAATTCGGGCCATCACCAGTGCCTGTATTATCTCTTTGCAAAAAGCGGTCTCCGCAAGTTTAAGTATGATCCATATATATATATATATACAGGCATTGCTGCAGCCTTTTTTTTTTTTTTGTACGAGGACCGTTTTGGATATCTCGCTATACGTATTAGAGCCCGTTTTTTACCTTGGAGACCGAAATCGGGCCTCGCAACGTCATGCCATATAAAGTGGTTTTTCATGATGTATGCATACTCAGGAGTGTAGGGCAGAGGGTTCGCAAGTCGTTTGTCTCTCTTTGTATATGAATTACATCGACTCTCTGACACAGCAAAATTGGAAATTTCAACCAGCCGCTATTCAAATACGAATCAAGCTAAAGGAGATGGCGCTTGCTCAGTGAAATTGTCTCAATTTTTTACTATTTTTTCGCTCCACACATCGGCCGTATTACCTGACCCATTCATTTATGCGATTTTAAAGTTTTTCGGCAGCACAGTGCCTGTATTATCTCTTTTTGCCAAACGGGTCTCGCAACGGTTAGTATGATCCAATATATTATAGGTAGTAAATCCGTCCATGTCAGCCACTTTGTGGGTTATTTTACTATACAAAGTGAGCCCCCTTATTCTCAGCAGGCTGAGATTGGAATGGGTTAATTCTACATACAAAGTGAGCAACCTGTTTCAAAAAACTTCCACCAGAGCTGCGCACACTTAAACAATTTGGAGTGCGAGGATGAAACGTAGGTCATTTTTAAGTGGTGATTGTCAATAAGGAAAACAGGTCAAAATGGTGTACTGCTACCAAATCGGTTATTCCACAATGTTAATTTACCATCATTTTTTTGTCATTTTATCACTTGAACAAAAAAGTGGACACCAAAATTCTAATTAAGTCCGGCTTTTGTGTAATAGAAAAACTTTTCCAAAAATTTGCAACAAATGGCTTCTTAGAAAATTTTGCAATGTTTTTCCAAAAATTTTGTTGTAGGAGGCTCGTTTTTTTTGCTAGGGTTGGATTTTGTGTAGTAAGCACGAATCTGCAAATTAGAATTTGATAAGGCAATTAGTAACAATTTAGAAATTTGAAAATTTTGAAAATTTCAAAAAATTTGAGTAATATATAGAAAGTGGCTGACAACCTAACAGGTCCGTGCAAATATATTATATATATATGCCAACCAGTACCTCGTTCGTCACGTTTATATAGGGCAAGTAGCATTATCCGTCACGAAATCGGTGACGAAAGGCGTTTTGCCGGGAGAAGGGCGTTTCCCTGTGTATATCAAGTTAAAACTACTCCTTTTTAACCCAACAAACGAACGGTGCAGAGCGGTCTGGTAGTGCCCGCAGACGTTCTCTTATGTATACTTGCTAAACTGCTTTTTAACCATGAACATGAGTATCGCGATCTTTTTTTTGTGTAGGGGGCGTAGAGCGCGGTATGTATACACCTACAGTAGACAGTTTTAAAATTGTGAGTAATATACTAAAGGTATATCCACGTCACCAAGTATACCACCATAAAAAGGGAACCTCAGAACGTCACCGTCTACGTAAGCATGATTCCTGTGTCACCAGGCGGTGACGGCATTGTATCGTATCATCTAAATTCACCTCAAAAAAAACGTCCCGAGTGTATTAATACTATATAACCATGTTGTGGTTATAAATAACAAGTACTTGTACACTTCAAGAAGCATTATTAAAGGTGGTGACGAAAAGTGTAACTGTTATAAAACGGTTGACGTCGGAGGACATGTTGGTGCAATATATTATTATATATATATATATATATATATATATATGGATCATATAACCTTGCGAGACCCGCCTTTGCCAAAAAGAGATCATATCAGACACTGTGAAGGCAAAAAACTTTAAAATTGGCATAAAAAAAGGGTCCGCGGTAAAAAATGCCAATGTGTGTAACAAAAAATAGTAGTGAAAAACGAGGAGATGTCTAATGGCCGCTCGCTAGCGTTCATATTTGTATCTCTTTATGCATAAGAATGGCGCATGGTTGAAGTTTGAAGTTTTTGCTTGTGCAGAGAGGACGAGGTAATTTGTATATAAATATATACCAAACGACTTGCGAGAAATCTGCCTACGAGACGCTGAGTATGCATAAATGCATGAAAAACCCCATTTATATGGCAGACGTTGCGAGACCGATTTTCGGGCCTCGCAGGTATAAAACACGGGCCTAATAAGGATAGCGAGGATAGCCAAAACGGGTTCTCGCAACGCCTGCAATAGCCTGTATATATATATTTTATATATTATGATATTTGCACGCACGACCGTAGGTTGTCAGCCACTTTCTATATATACTCAAAATTTTTTAAAATTTGGAAAATTTGTGAAAATTTTCTAAAAATTGTTATAATTGGACTTAATCAAAATTCTAATTGCAGATTCGTGCTTAGCTACACAAAAATCCACCTTAGCAACAAAAATGAGACTCCTGCAACAAAAATTTTTGAAAAACAATTGCAAAATTTTCTAAGCACATTGCAAATTTGGAAAAGTTTTGCTATTACACCAAAAAGCATGGCTTAAATTAGAATTTTTGGTCAAAATTTTTGTTCAAGTTGATTAACATGACAAAAAAATGATGGTGGTAAAGTTAACATTGGTGCATTACCATAAGTTGGTACAGGTAAAAAAATTTCGACCTGTTTGCCTTATTATACTCATCACCATTAAAAAATGAGCCCTACGCTTCATCCTCGCGACTCAATTTTTAAGTGGTGGCGCACTTGGGTGGAGTTTGAAAATAGGTTGCTTCACTGTGTATGTAGATTAACCATTCAATCTCAGCCATGCTGAGGAAGTACGTGGCTTCACTTTGTAATGTGAGAAATTAACCCACAAGGTGGCTCACAGTGTCGGATATTAATACCTATATATATATATAACACAAATCTATCAAGCTTTTATCATCTAGCTAGTGAGATCGATAGAAATTGGGTAACCTGAGATCCACCTTCAGAGTTGCATATTTGAAGTATATAGGAGAGGTAATTCATTATTTTGCTGCTGTTAAATCACGGGGACCATAGAGGGGTAACAAATTTTTAACTTTTTTTTGGAGAAAAATCCTGAAAGGTGAGATCCGGTGGATATAAAGTGGAAAGGTGAGCTCGGTTAGTACACATATACAATTTAATTTAAGTTAAGGTGAGATCGCCAGCGGTGTGAGTCAAAAACATAGGTGTTATTTTTGTGTCATATCGATGTACAAAAATTATTGGAGCATCTACTGGGTATAAATTTGTGTTCCGCGAGATTATATTGAGGCGCGCCGTGGACAAAATTATATGTGCGTGCAAAAGGGACAAGATCTCCCTAATAATGGGGCTATTCTTTCATTTTTACTCAGAATAAAAAATTGACATGATAGTATTAGCGAATATTTTCAAAAACATTGATTTTTAGATTTATTTGAATTTTGGTTGAATTTAAAAACAGAAAAAATTAAATTAGGTTTACTGAATATCAGTAAAACAAATGCCTAAAATTTTCTGGAAAATCAGCACGAAAAACCGATAAAATGAAAGTAATTCCCTGATTTTTCCTGTGCTGCAATTCTGATTTTTTTCAGTGACTTCACTTTTCGAAAATGAGAGAATAGGACAAAATTTAAGCAAATGGCGATTAAAATATTTTTGAGTGGGTAAAGATACTCGGACACATCAATACACAAGCTACCAAAATCTGATTTTTCGAAATTCTTGGCTATTATTTCCATTCCAAGTAAATCAATTTGATAAACTGAAAATCACAGCAGAAAAACGTGTAAGCCGAAGCATCAAAAAAATAGTTATCAAAAAAAATGAACACAAAAGTATATTTTTTCGGGGACCACCAGGGAGGGGTTCGGGTCCATCCGGCTCCAGTTCAAGCTATGCGATTTTTTATTAAAGTCCCTCCGGCTCCCGGGCTTTTTAGAAAAAGTCTCGCGCTCCGGCTTCAGATCCAGGACTTTTAAAGTGGCTCCGGCTCCAAAAAAATCGTCTGAGAGGGGGCCCTTCTTCCTCCTGCTTTGCATCTGGAGGAGGCACACCTCTTTCCGGCTTCAACTCTCAAATTTTTGTACAAAGTCCCTCGGGCTCTTGCTCAGGGCTTTTAAATTAAAGTGTCTCCTGCTATGGCTCGAAACAAACTTCACAGAGGGCCCTACCTCCGTATGGCTCCATCCGGCCCCGCTTTTTTTACGGCTCTGAATAATTTAGTAGCTTTTTGTTTGGCCCTAAACTTGAAAAGCAGTGCTAGAGAATGGGGGGTGATACTAAAAATGAGAGATGTTCAAAAATTATTTTGAGAGATGTATCGAAATCCATGTTGTTTGAAACCCAAAATCCAGTTTTTTAAATTATTTACCCTTTAGTGCAAAATTCTGTCCTTGGAGGGATGAGCTGCGACCAGCAAAATCTAAATTGGTATGTCAAATTATCGGTGTAAAATATCAAAATCAATGTTTTCAGCTAACCTTTCCTGAATATTTATGAAGCCATTTATCTCAAACATGAAAGTTGGTCTCAAGGAATAGGTGTGATCAAAATGAAATTAGTTTGGCCGAGTAGTTTTCAATTTTGAAGTCGCGCTTCCACCCGAGAATAGTAGACTTTCAAAGATTTGAGGGCCAAAATGACCCCATAAAAAGATTCATGAAGAGTCCAAATAATAGATTTAAATATTTCTCTCGATGAAACCAAAACATTTTCAATTTTGATCCAACTTTACTCTTTTAAGAGTCCATTTTTTCCACTAGACACCAGATTTTTTCATTCTTTATTACTCAAAGATTAATTATAGCCCAAGGCAATTAATGAGAAAAATATGTACCAAACCCCCAAAAATTAAAGCCTGTTTTTTTTGGTTTTCCGTTTCGTAATGGGCCACTACACAACATTAATAAAATGGACACCCCACAACCCTCCGCTACCCTCAGGAGGGGTAAACGTCGGCTGAAAACGGTTTTTCGTGACTATCTCTCAAATAGCCTCAAAATTGATAAGGTAGTTATGAAAACAATTCTTGTTCTACGCGTAATTTCATATCGGAAGGGGTTTTCATTTTCAAAAACACTCGCTTCATTAACAAAAATTAAGGGTAAAAAACAACCTATTTTCAACGATTTACAGAATTTTGGAAAAAAATAGCGAAATTTGAGAATATCTCCTCAAAAAAATCCTCAAAATGGAAAAATGGTTAGAACAATCATGTTTACGTGTAATTCCTATCAGGACAGGTACTTTTTTTACGAAAACGCCGCTTCTTTGCCCAAAAATTAAGGTGAAAAACACGTATCTTTGGAAAATTCTGGAAATACGAAGCAAAAGGTGACCAAAATGATGCAGTTTATTTTATACAGGTGGTAGGTTATTTAAAAAAATAAAGTCACTGCAAAATTTTAAACCCTACGTTAATTACAAGAGAGGTTATGAAATTGAATACTGCATTAAAATCGAAGTTGTGGACAAGAAACCAAAAAACAAAAAAAAAAAAGTACTATAAAACGCGTGTTATGCTTGTTATTGGTGATCCGAAATTTCTTTGTGTCCCGTAAGATTCAAAAACGATATTTCAACTTCGTATTTCCATCATTTCCAAAAAATATGTGACTCATATGGAAAAAATAGGCGTTTTCCACCCTTAATTTTGGGCAAAGAAAGCGGGCGTTTTCGAAACAAAAGAACCTGTCTGATAGGGAAATTACACGTAGAACATGATTGTTCAATAACAATTTTTCCATTTAGGGCTTTTTGAGGGATATTCTCAAAAGTTTCGATCTTTTCCAAAAATGCTGTAATCGTTTGAATAAAGAGGTGTTTTTTACCCTAATTTTTGGTTAGGAAGCGAGTGTTTTGAAAAATGAAAAACCCCTTCCGATAGGAAATTACCCGCGTATATAGCCATAGAACAAAGCTTTTCATAACTACTTAATCAATTTTGAGGCTTATTTGAGGAGATATTCACGAAAAACAGGTTTTCAGCGGACCGTTTACCCTACCTGAGAGTAGCGCGGCGGGTTGGGGGGGTGTCCCAATTTTAGTATGTTGTGTAGTGGGACCAGTACGAACGTAAAAACGCGAAAAAAAAATCAGGCTTAATTTTTGGGGTAAACTCC
Source organism: Pseudococcus viburni (assembly GCA_033439095.1). Classification (NCBI taxonomy): domain Eukaryota; kingdom Metazoa; phylum Arthropoda; class Insecta; order Hemiptera; family Pseudococcidae; genus Pseudococcus; species Pseudococcus viburni. Next base: position 2,438 of record JAVBJF010001523.1, on the reverse strand, counting down.
TTAAAATGCCTGGGGACATAGGTTTGGAGGTCCAAGATGATCTCACAGAGGATATTGAAAATGGTGCTTATATGTGTTGAAATTTTTTCAGAAATCCCAAATGATTTTAGATATTTTCAAATTTGACTCTTACTTCTTTACTGGGGTAGAAAAAGCACAATTTGTGATGAGGTATCGAAGAAAAATACAGACTAAACATTTGGAAGAGATTCTGAGGTCACATTGATGGGCACCCTCTTCCTACCTCAAGCATGAAAGCAGGGCTTCAAGCACTGGGTAGGGCCAATGTTGAAAATTGTTGGGGTCGAGAGTTTTAAAATTTTAAAAGCCATACTTCACCTTAGAGGTGTAGATTTTCGATTGGAATTTGTGGTTTTTAAAACGATCCATAAATGGATTCAACGTCAACAAAAATGTTCCATATGAACTTCAGCAACCTCGTTACGCTGATTAATCCATTTTGATCGTCCTATTTGATCGATTAAAGTACAATTTTTTGAAATCTATAAAACCTTGAGTTCAAATCATTCTTTTTGAAAAAAATTTTCTTGGGGAAAAAATTTAAAATATTATTATAGACACTGCAGAACATTGAAGGTAGAAAGTTGAAAGATGGGACATAGATGCGATTACTTTCAAAATTTTCTGGAGGCTCTGAAAAATTCAATCAACGAAAGAAATCGTAATGTGGCCCTACACTTAGAAACCTTTTCCAAGAACATTTTTCTGTCAAACAATGTACAATTTGAAATCAATGAGTTGAAGATTTTCAGAAAATAAATTGTGCTCTCATCAATTAAATACCTAGTCACCAATTTTTCACGCGTGGTTTCCAGTGCTGGAAAAATTTAAACATTTTTAGAGGCTCAAAAACATCTTGAAAACCGTTTCCATATTGATTTGGGAGGACTCAAAATAGGGTATTTTTTATCAAACGTTCGTTTTTCCTTCAATGGGTGCTGTACACTGAAAGAAATGAATTGCAAAGGTTCTTAAAAAAAATTGGTAATCGTTCCTAACATTTGGGAAAAGTGGGAACAAAGCAAAATTTAGTAATTGTTTAATTTGTAAAGGAATTGTTAGATGCTTGCAAACATTTAATGATTTCTTTGCACTATGAAGGGTTTTGGATCATTGGAAAATTCATTTCTAAATAAACAGGGGATGCGTTGCTAAACCAATTTAGAAGTGATTCCACTTGAAACCATAACCATACCAAACTTTATGTGACCATTATGAAATTGGTTAGCAATCATTACCAAACATTATGTAACCAGTTATAAATTGGTTCAGCAATCTTCCCATTCCTCTATAAACTATTCCTTTACACATTAATCAACCTTTTCGAAATTTGCTCTTGTCCCACTTTCCTAAATGTTGTGGAACGATATCAAAATTTCTATACGAATCACTGAAGCAATAAAAATAAGAAAAAGAACATGAAAAAATACGTTTCTATTTGAAAGAAAATTAAAAATTTTATAAAAAATAGAGGGCTGATAAATCATCATTGGTAGGTAGGGAAAAAAATTAACTTTTTTAAAGGAAAAATTTTCACTTAATTTTAAAAAAAAGTCCTGTTTGCCCCTTATCTAAAAAAATTGTTTTGAATAGAATTTAATTTAAAAAAAGTTGGTTTTTATGGCAATGTGTGGCAAACTTATATTTTTTTTAAAAAGGTACTTATATACTTTTTTAAAATCCATGATTGTTTCTTCAGTTAGTTTCCCTCCCCCATTTAGAAACAAAAAACACTTTTTAAACTATAATTTTAGGACACAACACAAAACAAGCCCCAAATAATTTTTATTTGATTTGCAGCGAATGAAAAACAAATGTTTCAATAAATAATTTTTTTACAAAGGGTTTAAAATTTCACATTTAAAAATTGAGAAATTTTTAAAAGAAACAGAAATAAACCAACAAGCGCCATAGCAGGGGTTTTTATCTTTTGAGACATGTTTTCAACTGAGTAGTAGTTAGATACAAATGGAAAACTTTTTAATCATTAGTAATAGTTCCCTTAACCCTATGGTATCAGTTCTAAAAATTGGGACCAAATATTTTCTTTGAAAAAATTAATACATTCTAAGTTGAAATGATTTCACTTTTTTGGGAAAACAAATGCTATGTTATGGAAAATTCCAAACTATATAATGGTCCAATAAACTAGTGAATAATTATTTCCAAGGTTGAGTGCTTTTTCAAATTAATTTTAAACATTTCTCAATTTTTAAAAACAATTCCTGACATTTTTTAAAAGTAAAATTTTCCCACAAGTTAAGGAATTGTTCCAAAATTTTTTAAAAAAATTTTAATACTCAAAAAGAGATTTTTTTCAGTGTGATGTGTTTTTAAATTTTTTCCATGAGAAATTCTGCAAAAAAAAAATGGGCTTTAGCCAAAGTACGAGTTTTAAAAGAATTTGTTTAATGATC
>JAVBJF010001522.1:0-12654 GCA_033439095.1 Pseudococcus viburni | reverse complement strand
GCCAGTAAACCTCGTGCACCATTTTTTTGATTTTCAAAAAAGAATCCAATTTGATGGTAACTCAGGAAAATTGGAAAGTTTATAAAAATGCTTAAAATTTCATTCGTACCAAGTTTCGAAACTTTTTTAAAATGGAATTTCATGGGTTTTTTTCGTGATGTTAGGCCACATAGTAAAAATTCGTGATTTTTGAACCCTGGACGAACCCTGTCAAAAATACAAGACCATTTCTAGCTTTAAGGATTTATTGGTGTTTTTTTTTCAAGTTTTTACTTCACTTGGGTTAGGTATTTGCATAGGTAGTTTTTTCCCCATTCTTTGACATTGCCATTGTTGCCTCCAGTGGCGTCGGAAGCTTTTTTTTTGGGATGGTACAGACTACAGAGTGAATACTAAGACTGAGAATACCAGAAGGATTTTTGGGTGAATGGACAAAAAGGAGCGTTATTTCGCTCTGTCGCCGCAAATAATTCATATAATTTATTGTGATTTTGTTCATGGCCGAGATAAGCAAAAGCGAAATTTTGAAAAAATTGGATTTATAATGCCCAAAAAAACATTTTTCATGTTTTAATGCCTTGAAAATCCCTATCTAGTGTAATTTGGAAGGGAGGAATGATATTTTGTATCCCCACCAGAATTTTTTTGGTGAGGGGGTACAATGCACCCCTTGTACTCCACTTTCACCTCTTCTACCTCACCCCAAAAATCTTGAAAAAAATACAACGATATCAAGTACCTAGCACAGCAATATCAAAAAATTTTTCAAATGCAAAAAAATTATTGAATTTACCAAAAAAATTGTTTAAAAATAACTATATGGGCTTGATGGAATCATAACTGAACTAATTTAAAAATTGCAGAAAAATGTTGAAAATTTCACATAATCGGTTTAAAAATTTCAGAAAAATTGATAGAATGGGTATTAAAAATGTTGCAAAAATTTCAAAAAATACGATAAAACTTTTTGAAAATGGGAGGAAAAATTCTTAAAATAGATAATCTTCAGAAAAATTTTATTTTTAAAATGAAAAATTTTTTGAAAGAACGAAAATTGCTCTCCCATTCTGAATTAGTGAAAAATCACTGATAAAAGTCAGATTTGCATTACAGGACAGTGATTTTTCACTGATTATTCAAACAATTTCACAGATTTTTCAGTGAATTTCATAAATGTCACTGAGTTTTCAGTGAATTTTCACTGATTTTCTTTCACTGACTTGTTTTTAGTGAAAAAAATGTCACTGATGTTTTTGGCGTTTTTCAAAAAAATTGAAAACATCAAACTACATCCAAAACAAAAAATCAAAACCATTTTCAGAAAAAAAGTAATCTTCAGGGAATAAACAAGAAAACCAAACCATTTCTAATAAAAAACAAAAACCGAATTATACATTAGACTTTTGATACTTAGATTATCGTAAAACTCTCTTCCTTTCCAATCGTTAACGGTTTATTTATCCCTTTTCTTTCTTTTTTTAACTAGCTACCTACACATACACATTTAAAAACATTATTGTCTTTTGAGGATTTCGACAATATGAACGTATAAGCCAATTTTTGAAACAAAGGTTCGTTTGGACGCTTCAAATTCTAAAAAAATAGTATATTATGAATGTTAGAAATGTTTAGCTGTCATCTGTGCGATTTTCAGATATTGTTGGCTACTTTAGCTAAAAAATGCAGTGAAATGATTGATCAATGATTACATTCGCACATACCTATACAAAAAGCTGCCAATATGAGAATGACTGAAAATCGAACAAATGACTTCTGAAAATTTCTGAATTTCATTTTTTTTGTCAGAATTTGGAACGCCCAAATCTAATTTAAATACAATAATTTATTCGATATTTTAATCCGTTTTCATGATAAATTGAATCATTTTTATAACTTCACACTCTTTCAATAATTTTAACAAATTTAACGAAAGTGAAATTAATTTTTTAAGTTTCTATAATTTGTCATCACTCATTTCAGTAGCGATGACGAATAAAAATAGATTTAGGGGGTCAAAAAAACATAGATTTCGATGTTTTGTCTAATTAAGTTGGAAAATTTCCAATTTTGGTTTTATTTTTCACTCCAGAAAGTCGAATTTTGGGGTTTGGGTGAGAATGACTCTATAAAATGATTCAAAAATTTCTTAAAATTTCTAAAAGTCAGACAAAATGTCAATATGTTTATACTATTTTGCAAAAAAAAAAAGTTATCAATCCCTAAAACATGAACTATGTTGAAATCAGTAAGAAACTGATTCATTCCAATTATTACCATAGTCTGGCATTTTCAAATTTGATGAGATATCATCAATGGAAACCGAAAACGGAAAACTCCAACGAACCCCATATTTACAAAGTTGATTTAAAGTTGGAAAAGTAACAGCCCTACCATTTTTCTGACATCACAGAGAATTTCCGCCTTCTAAAAAAAGCATCAACCTTCGAAAAATTCCCATCTGAAAGAAATATTTTTCTTCGACGTCAACGTAAAAATTTTCAAATTGATCCTACGTATTTTCAACGAACGACGTTTTCTAAAAATAAAATTCGTTATATCACCATTCCATTAAATTTCACAGCTGATCGAGTTACTTCGACAAACATTCGGGGAAACAAGGGATGGCAATAAGGTAAAAACGAAACAAAAAAATCTCAACAATTATTAAAATTCGTCGTTATAGTATCGATGATTCGAGAATTTATTCGAATATTTCGCAACTTCCGCAACCTTTTGACAATTTGTACCCCTTGAAATCCGTATTTAGAGTTAATTTCGTGCAAAAAAAAAAAAAAGTAAACTGCATAACGAACTCGCCGAGAACTTGCATTCCATTCTCGTTGTATTTACTAAAGCAAAGGACCCAGCGGAGTAGGGTAAAAATAGCATAATAATTCTGCATTCGTTTCTAATATCAAACAAAGCATTATCGCGTACTCGTAGTTCGAATAAAACACCAAAATAAAGCATAAATTTGCCCTGTGCATTGTGCTACTATACGTTTAAAATCTCTAGCTTTTTAAACCATACGTACAGCCGGTAGAATCGAAATCGTATACCATCGTCATCTGAAAAATACCACCGAGATATAGAGCCAGCGTGGCGGGGGGAGGGGCAGGGGAGAATGAAAAAAAGACCCATCGACAAAATCCTCGCGCAACAATGGAAAACCGACATTGCATTAAGAAAATACCGATTAAAATATTTTAATTATACCCATTAAACAGGCAGTTAATGTTATTTTACAGTTACCGAATGGGAAGGAAACCAGGTGTCCTTGGTCAGGATCAGTCGTCTAGACATGGGAGCGTACTTATGCATCGCGTCGAACAATGTGCCACCTTCCGTCAGTAAAAGGATTACAGTCAGCGTAGATTGTAAGTATATTTTATTCCTAAAACACTTGACGTATTCAGTCTGTCGTATTTATGATGCTCGGCGCCTATACCGACACATCGAGCGGTAATCTGCGAGTATTTTCTTAAAATCATCGTTACACGACGAGGATTTATTCAGCTCGCGAACGTCTAAGTGAGTGAAATGCCAATGTGGGTATATTGTCGAGTGCATATGCTGGGATGGCTTTATATGGCGAAAGTGAAGGGCGAGATATTACGATAATAATTCGTAGGGGATGGTTTCATATGCACAGAGGAACAATACGTGTCCATAAGATTGGGCCGTCGAAATCGACGTATATTAGGTTAATAAACATGTGCGAATATGTACGTAGTAATATAGGTATCACGATAATAGATTTTCCAACTGCCACATCGAGCATGAAAATTCGCCATTAAAGGTACTCGCTCAATGTATACGGCAATCTAATCGTTAGTCGAGTAAAAATTTTCTTTTTTAAACGAGCGCCGGAACGAGAGAGGAAAAAAATCTGAATACATTTGAAAATAATAGCGGGTAGAAAAAAAATATGGGAAAATATGTTACGTTTATTGTACGACGTTTTACACAATTTATATTCAATTTTTTCGCTATCTTTTGTGGCAAACAGTTCACGGATATTGGCGAACCATTGAATAGCAGTTGTGTAAACTATTTTGGCGCCTAGCAACTTTTTACTATTATAATCGTAACGCGTAACAATCGAACATTACAACTTTTTACCGTTAAGTCATTCGCAATGTAGAAGTTGGGCTGCGAACAGAATTACGTATTTTTTTACATGCGTTTTGTACAGATTTTTGAACTTTTTTTATCGATATGTAAGTGAAAGGTAATTCTACACGTAAGAATTACCTACTTGGTGAGGGAATATTTACAATCATTTTTCGTCGATCGAACTAAAATTTGGCTCACGGAAAGAGCATCTCACAAACACCTCACAAGGGTGGTATACCAACAGGAAGTAAAATTTTGAGCCGAAACAAAAATAAATCGAAAGTATATCATAAGAAAACTCCATATCGAAAATTTCAAGAGGTAAAGTTCATTTCTCGAATTTTGGAGAATTTTTGAAATTTCAAAATTATCTCATTGCCCTGCGAAATGTGAAAATTTGATATAATCAACAAAAGAAGCTGAAATTTGGTATTATCTTATTTTCGATTTTCCGAACCGATTGAAAATGGTTGGGAGACGTTTCGGGGCATCCTGAAAAATTTTGAATTTTCCAGCATCACAAAAAATCCCCAAAAAATTGTCCATAGATAAGAACTTCAGTACCTATAATCGCGGTTTACCTATATTGATGAACAAGGACCGGATATGTATGTAAAAACATATTTTTCTATGAGCATTCCTCAGAAAATTCCGAGAATTTTGAGCTTTATATGTTAGTGCATATTTCCGCATATTTTGGGTATAAGCGCATAGTCCGGGAGCCCGAATAGGACATGGATTTCACACCCCCCCCCCCCCCCCGCCGATCCTCTGAAACATGATTTTTCTTGAAGGGGGCATCCTAAGAAATATTTTAAGCGGTTGTATTCAAAAAAAAAGTTGGCCGTACTTACAAAATGGCGGCCATTTTGATTGACAGATTCGCCCAAAATCAAAATTTTTACGTCTAACTCATTAATTATGGGACTTACGATAAAATTTATAATTACAAAAAATGTTCTACATAAAATTTAGAACATTTTTTATTATAACACTAAACCCGTAAAATGGTCGCGTTCGCGGGATACACCCGCGCGAAATTGCGCGCGTCAAATTTTTCTATGTTCACTTGCTGCCTATTCTGACTACTAGTTTACTTTTATCGCGGAAATGTGGTTTACCCTTTGTTGATTGCAATTTACGAATACTTCTCACATTTTCAAAATACTCGAGTGTGCAGTGGCGCACCCCGAGGGCTAGGGGGCGCGGGCGATACCCCCCTCCCTCCTTAGGTTGAGAAAGGAGATTTTTAAATCACAAAAATGTGGAAAAAATACTATTTTTTGCTCTTTAAACATGATTTTTCAAAAAAAAATCTCCTATTTTCGCTCGGGGAGTATTTTAATCATTCTATTTTTTGAATAAACATATAAGGGCCAGTTGTACAATCATTAGTTAAATCACTGGTTAGTTATCAAAAACAAAACCAGCAGTGGTAAGTTAACTGATGATTGGTTTGTACATTCACCAAATCATGATTAGTTAGTTAACCAGCTGTGATCAAACGTGAGTATCCTCACGCATCTATACAACAACCAATGAAATTGTTAGCTGATGACAAATGGATAGAAAATTACTGGCCACTTGTGAATTCAGCTGAAAATTTCGATTTCTATTTTAAAAACAAACTGAGTTATCAGTTATCACACAAAAATTTTTTAAATACATTAATTTTACGTTGATGGGTTTATGAAAAAAAATTAGTATTTTAGCAGTATTTTTAAAATCGAATAAATTTTGTTTTGTTAATTTTTTTGAAATCCAAAATTAAAAATGAAGGTGCTATAACAATTTAGGTATGAAATTTCTTATTGATATTGTTCCAAAATTTAAAAAATATATTCTTTAAAACAATTTTTTAACTAATTATTCCCTTCAATTGTTGAAAATTTTACACATTATAAAATAGTGGTGTTGGCGTAATTATTTTTGAACCAATCATAGCACTTACCCGTTGGTTAACCTGTCGAATTTGGTGGGTTAAAAAAAGAACAGGTTAGCTCTTTGTTTAACGCTAAGGGCCAGTTGTACAATCAATAGTTAAATCACTGGTTAGCTATCAAAAACAAAACGAACAGTTGTAAGTTAACTGATGATTGGTTTGTACATTCACCAAATCATGATTAGTTAGTTAACCAGCCGTGATCAAACGTGAGTATCCTCACGCATCTATACAACAGCCAATGAAATTGTTAGCTGATGACAAATGGATAGAAAATTACTGGCCACTTGTGAATTCAGCTGAAGATTTTGTTGATTTCTGTTTAAAAAACAAACTGAGTTATCAGTTATCACACGAAAATTTTTTAAATAAGTACATTAATATTTTATGTTGATGGGTTTACGAAAAAAAAATTAGTATTAAATTAGCAGTATTTTTAAAATCAAATAAATTTTGTTTTGTTAATTTTTTTGAAATCCAAAATCCAAAATGAAGGTGTTACTATAACAATTTAGGTATGAAATTTCTCATTGATATTGTTCCAAATTTTAAAAATATATTCTTTTAAAAAAATTTAAACTAATTATTCCCTTCAATTGTTGAAAATTTTACACATTATGAAATAGTGGTGTTGGCGTAATTATTTTTGAACCAATCATAGCACTTACCCGTTGGTTAACCCGTCGAATTTGGTGGGTTAAAAAAAGTACAGGTTAGCTCTCTGTTTAATGCTAAATGGCTGATGTACAACTCATAACTGCTCATAACAAGCAGTTAAGTAATAGCCAAAGGTTAACTATTGATTGTACAACTGGCCCTAAATGGCTGATGTACAACTCATAACTGCTCATAACAAGCAGTTAAGTAATAGCCAAAGGTTAACTATTGATTGTACAACTGGCCCTAACTCTCTAAAAAATCTGAATCAGTCTTTGATAAAATTCTGCCTTTGAGAATCGGTGATTTTTATTGAATATTAAAATATAGTGTGGCATATCGATTCTAACTAATTTTAGGGTGTAAAATTCGAATGTCAACTTACTTTTTGATCCGATCTTCTCTCCATAATTTTTTGAAATATTAAATTCCGTTTTGATCACTTAAGACTAGAGGAAGGGGTCAGTTGGAGGGAGTCGGAGTAAAATGTAAGTTGATATTCGAATTCTATGCCCTCAAATTAGTTAGAATCGAAATGACACACGATATTTTCTTTTCTCAACACGGTTTTTCGCAAAATTGGAGAGGCTATTAAAGGGGCACTAAAGGGTCAAATCCAAAAAATAAGTAAATTTTCGAGCTCAGCGCTCTCAAAAACATAACAAACGACAGGTCACACTTTATTTTTCATTTTTTTAAATTTAGACCCTATAAAGCAGGTTAATTGGGGGATTCAGAGGGGTCGAATAAAAAAACTGAATGCATATTCGAAATAAGCGCCTTCGAATTATAGTAATTGATGTTATTTTAATTTTTCGATTTATTCTTTGAATTTTGGCCAAAATTGTGGACACCTGTACCTCTCAGGAGTCTAGAGATCCCATCTTAAAAATTTGTTGGTTGAAAAAGGTAAAAAAAGCTACTCACTGTAATTTTTTAGATTTTTAAATGGTAGCTTTCATCTTTTGTTCTTATCATGAAAGTTGAGCTTTCACCACCAAAGTTCAACCTTGAGCTTTTCCAAATGTGATTACCGTTTTTGAATCTCCTATTAGTTATCTTCCAGACCCTGGATACAATTTTTCCTCAAGTACAACCTATCTCGAGATATGAACTTCAAATTTGGGTAATTCGCAATTGCATAAATAATTGTGAGACCCGCCTCCCCACCCCCTTGAGGAAAAAAAAATGATTGTGGTTTTGTGAATAGGCCACCAAAGGGAACTCGTAAAAAAAAACTTGAGCGGGATCGAAAAACCCAACTGCATTCTTGGTCTGTTTTAGTAAGGAATAGCCCAGGAAGATCAGTGGAAAATCATTCATTTTCAATGAAAATCACCGATTCTCAAAGGCAGAATTTTATCAAAGACTGATTCAGATTTTTTAGAGAGTTATATGTTTATTCAAAAAATAGAATGATTAAAATACTCCCCAAGCGAAAATAGGGGATTTTTTTTTGAAAAATCATGTTTAAAGAGCAAAAAATAGTATTTTTTCCACATTTTTGTGATTTAAAAATCTCCTTTCTCAACCTAAGGAGGGAGGGGGGTATCGCCTGCGCCCCCTAGCCCTCGGGGTGCGCCACTGCACACTCGAGTATTTTGAAAATGTGAGAAGTATTCGTAAATTGCAATCAACAAAGGGTAAACCACATTTCCGCGATAAAAGTAAACTAGTAGTCAGAATAGGCAGCAAGTGAACATAGAAAAATTTGACGCGCGCAATTTCGCGCGGGTGTATCTCGCGAACGCGACCATTTTACGGGTTTAGTGTTATAATAAAAAATGTTCTAAATTTTATGTAGAACATTTTTTGTAATTATAAATTTTATCGTAAGTCCCATAATTAATAAGTTAGACGTAAAAATTCCGATTTTGGGCGAATCTGTCAATCAAAATGGCCGCCATTTTGTTAGTACGGCCAACTTGTTTTTTGAATACAACCGCTTAAAATATTTCTTAGGATGCCCCCTTCAAGAAAAATCATGTTTCAGAGGATCGGCGGGGGGGGGGGGTGCAATTCATGTCCTATTCGGGCTCCCGGACTAGTATATTTTTACATATTTTGCCATTTTTCGCGCAGAATTGACCATTATTTCGACTATTTTACTCGTTTTCGGGTATATTTTATTTAGTCATTTAGTCATTTTTTGTACTCTTTTTTTCATCTCTATCGCGCAAAATTCAATTTTTTAATTTTTTCCTTCCTATTAAAAAATGAAAATGCCAGTTGCAAATTTTTTTTTGAAAAAGTCAAATTATTTAGATTTTGAATCGAAAATCACTTTTTATCAACAAGAAATTACTGTAATTGGTCAGAATCGCCTACAATAAATCATATTTTAGCACTTTTAGTGGTATTTTAATAACCGGGTGAAAAAACCTGTTTTTTGATACCCATATCGTGGTCACATATTTTCACATAATTCGAGTTTTCAACACATATTTTTACATATTTCACCCTTTTTTAGCGCAAGAAATATGTAAATTTTTTGCGTTTTCTAACATGCATATTCGGTCCATGTTGATGACCTATTTGGTCGATTAAAGCAAAATTTTTCGATCAAAGTTACCAATATGAGTGATCCGCGATTATAGGTGAGGACCATTTTTATGGGTTTTTCTCCAGTGCTGGAAAATTCCAAAATTTTCTAGAGGCTCCGACACGTCTTGAAACTGCTTTCAATCGATTTAGAAGGTAGGAGGAAATCGGGTATAAGGGTACCAACTTTCAGCTTTTTACCTCAATGTGTACCAGTTTACGCTGTCAACCAACAATTTTTAAATTTTTACAGGAAAATTTTCTGCCAAAAAATATGGATTTGAACTCGAAGTTACAAATTTTGAAAAATTATACTTTTAATACTTTTATCGATCAAATAGTTCACCAATATGGGTAATCAGCGATTATAGGTGCTAAAGTTCATATATGTATGAACCATTATTATGGGCCTCGTCGTTTCTCGGGATTTGGGGAATTGTTGCAAAAAAACATCCAAAGTGGGTGATATTAAAGGTCTATCAATTTTTTCAAAAAAATATTCGAAAATTCAACTCATCGTGAAAATTGATTTGGAAAAGGTTTTCCTAAACCTAAATGAACTATTGTGATCTCTCGCGTCTTCTCCATTCTGGCCAAGGGGGAGAGGCAAAGAAAACATTTTTCGATTTAAATTTTTTTCCAGAGATACCCAATAAAGTTCGATAGAAATTTTAAAAACCTGAGGCAAGTGAGGCAGGAACATTTTAATTTCATAAATTTAGAATTGTCGTTTTACATAATCGATACTGACGAGTGACGACCACGTATTCTTCCAAAACACTTCTCCTTCACTCCACCTTCCATTTAAATACAAAACGAAGTGACTATCACAGTACACGTAGGTATTAATCAGATGACTGATTCGATTATTAATTTTCTCCCTCGAAATGCACCCCTTTCTACCCATCCCATGTTTACATTTTTTTTCTGCCACGCCAATCAGCTTTTGTCAACAGGAAAAGAACAAGAGAATGATTTTTTGCGTTCGTTCGTATCCAAAATATAACACTATATGAAAAGACGAGGGAAAAAAGTAGAGCCGGCGAATTAACGCTCGCGTTAATATATATCAACGACGTAGCGTCGAAATTTAGGCAGACGTTTTGAAAATTCGCGCATCGTTTTTGCTTTATAATTTAATTTACGTGGCGGCAAAGCGAACGGTGTTGTATGAAATTAACGGTAATTGAGCGTGCATTAGAAACAATGCATAATTCGTCGGGATGATTGATTGATAAGAGTGAATGGAATTCACGTGTTATCACTTCGGACGAGTGAAATTTTCAATATGAATGTGTATTTTTTGGTTTTGTTTTTGAGTATGTGAGGGGTTAGGTTGAATACCTAGCTATCTATATGGATATTTATCATCATAATATTTGCTGAGGTTAATGGCAGCTCATTCGAGTATAAGGAATATGCTCACAAGGGGATCTTTCTAACCCGTTCTTATATTTTTTTTTATTCTTTGTCCTTTCACATTTCTCTCATTTTTGTAAGAGTCTATTTTGTCTTGCACTTATTGATGCACTTTAATCACTGCAATTTGGTGCATTTTTTTGGGTAGACACAGGTCTCTGGACCACTTCACATCGAAATCAGCCCAAACCATTCATTGGAAACTGAAAATGTCGTTTTTTCCAAAAAAAGTTTCAAAAATTTTAAACGCGTTTTTCTTAAAATTAAAATTTTTTAAAGTTCGATTTCAACATTTTTTAAAATTCATAAAAATTAAGAGATTTTGACTTTGAAACCTAGGGTTTGGCTCATTGTGACCGGAATTCGCCCTGCTATCGCCCCACGGCCGTAACTCCATACCGACAAAATGGGCCCTTTCGATGTGGACGTACAGATATGTAGTTGGGAATTTTAAGAATTTGAGTTGGGGTTTTCACCAAATCCCCTCCCTCTCTGGAAAATGACTTCGGTACGTCACCGGTTTCAATAAAAAGAGCATGGCCGGATAAGGGGTGAATTTGGCCAGCGGCGCTTTTGGGAACCTAAACACCTCAAGTCATGTATATTGACTAGAAATAATTTTTCACAAAATTTCGGACCCCTTCTTCCCTCTCTTTCAGAGCTATGGCCATTTTATTGCATCATTTTCAAGAATTTTTAATTTCAACGAAAGTGAAGGAAATTTTCTGTTCTTTGGCACAAAGTTACATCTGGTAGAGGTGTATTCAAGATAATTTTTTCAACAATTTTGGTGCACTCCTTCACGTTTTTTCGGTCATTTGAAGTTTTCAATCGTAAAAAATACCATATAAGCGAAGAGCGACCACCCTGGAAAAATTCCTAAAAAATACGTTTTTTTATGTAGAATTTTACTATGTATTTGGTTTTGGCGATTTCTTTGAACTAAGGGCCGAAAATGGCGAAAAACCGTACAGAAATGTTGTAATTTTAGCAGATTTTTCCAATTTTGAGCGCTTTATACAGAAAGAAATAACCAAATAAGGAAACTAATTTCAAATTCGTGTTCAGCAGGTCAAAATACCCCGGTAAACACCCTTTTCGTAATAGTTTTGATTAAAATTTCAAAATTCACTTTTCTCACTGATTTTTAATGGGGAAAAAAGTGAATTTCGAGACTTCGAGTAAAACGATCGCGAAAAACGTATTTTTTGGGGTATTTTGACCTGCTGAACACGAATATGGATTTGGTTTTTTCATAAATTTTGTGAAAAATTATTTCTAGTCAATATACATGACTTGAGGTGTTTAGGTTCCCAAAAGCGCCGGGGGCCAAATTCACCCCTTATCCGTCCATACCCTTTATCTTAAATCTGTTAGAATTTCGAAACGATGTTTTGTTTTCTAAAGTCTGACAAAATGTTAAAATGTTACAAAAACGTCAAATTTGATTATAATTTTTCAACTAATTGAAATAGCTCGATAATTTTGAAAATGTGGGAAACGGCTAAAAGACATAGGTAATATTTTAACAAAAGGACATCGAAACTGAAAAAAATTAAATATCTGGTTTCTATCAAAAAATCATCATCAAAATATCTCCATGATTTGAAAGGTTTCACTCTAAATCAAAACTTGCGACATTTCTTAGATTTTTTCTGTACGTGGGATATCCAATTTGTAAAAAGACACACTTTTCTGCTCTATTTGATTCAAGGCTCGTAGCAATGCGACAAAATTTTCACCTGCCGCAGTTATGTAATTTCAGCACATTCTAAAAAATCTAAAAAAATTCAACTTTTTGCTAAAATTAAAATTCTTTAAAAAGTTTGAATTTACAATTTAAAATTTAAAAAAAAATTAATTTGAAATTGAAAATTTCCAAATCTTTTCAAATCAAAGCTTTTTAATTTTTTTTTATAAAAACGTGAATCCAAAAATTGAAAGTTTAAAAAAACATTTGAATCGAAAATCAAGTTATG
>JAVBJF010001521.1:0-12656 GCA_033439095.1 Pseudococcus viburni | reverse complement strand
ATAATTACATTCACATTTTTTGTAATTCCCGTAATTACATTCACATTTTCTGTAATTACATTTACAATGTCTGTAATTCCCATAATTACATTTACATTTTCCATAATTACATTTACTTCTTCCGTAGTTACATTTATATTTTCCGTAATCACATTTACATTTTCTGTAATTCCCGTAATTACATTCACATTTTTTGCATTTCGCTTAATTACATTCAAATGTTCTGTAATTCCCATAATTACATTTACATTTTCTGTAATTAGCACAATTACATTCACATTTTTTGTAATTCCCGTAATTACATTCACATTTTTTGTAATTCCCATAATTATATTCACATTTTTTGTAATTACATTCACATTTTCTGTAATTACATTTACATTGTCTGTAATTCCCATAATTACATTTACATTGTCTGTAATTCCCGTAATTACATTTACATTTTCCGTGATTACATTCACATTTTCTGTAATTCCTGTAATTACATTCTCATTTTCTGTAATTACAGTAATTACTTGAATTTTTTGGTAATTCACGTAATTACATTCACATTTTAGGCATTTCCCATAATTACATTTACATTGTCTGTAATTCCTGTAATTACATTCACATTTCCTGTAATTCCCGTAATTACATTCACATTTCCTGTAATTCCCGTAATTACATTCACATTGTCTGTAATATTATGGTAATTACATTCACATTTTCTGTAATATTACGGTAATTACATTCACATTTTCTGTAATTTCTGTAATTACATTCACATTTTCTGTAATTCTCATAATCATAATTACATTCTCATTTTCTGTAATTGCAGTAATTACTTGAATTTTTTGGTAATTCCCGTAATTACATTCACATTTTCTCCAATTACAGTCACATTTTCTGTAATTACCGTAATTACATTTACATTTTCCGTAATTACAGCCACATTTTCTGTAATTACCGTAATTAAATTTACATTTTGTGTAATTCCCGTAATTACATTTACATTTCTTGTAATATTACGGTTATTACATTTATATTTTTTCTGTAATTACATGACTTTTTTGGTAATTTCCGTAAATATGTCTGCATTTTACACACCCAAATTATTCGTAATTGCCATTAACCATTTTTTAACGTCTTTTGTAATTTGTATTAGTTTTAAAATTTTCATTTCGATTGCTCTTGATACAGTTTCAACGATTGTGACTGTAAAGATACTTCATTTTGTACTTCGAAAAAAGTTACGATTAATTTCGATTATTTTTATAATCTTCTGATAGTTTTCATCATATTATTCTGAATCTTTTCGTTCTTATGGTAAGTATTCCATTGATCTACCATTATCGTTTATCCTCTTATTTAAATAAATGGAATATTGTTCTATGAAAAGATAAAGAACTTTTTTTTTTAATGGCGATCGCGTCGCACAACAGGAGACGTCGAGGAACAGCCGCAGTCGTGGTTTTACGTACAATGACGACGTGTACGTAGGGTGTAGACATTATACGTACGTAGTATACAAAGCAGTGCTATTGCTACCGTTTATTTACAAAACGTCGGTGGTATACAATATATTTACGGATGTTGGACTTGAATGTGTGTAAGTGTATGTGTCTGGTATAAGCGAATAAGCTGAACGTATACGAAAGCGATTCCGGCGTCTGCCAAAATATTCTGGTACCTGTCGGGTGAGTGAACTTTGGACGGCTGCGGCTCGAGTCGCCTTCGCCATCGCAGCCGCAAAAACGAAGGCGAAATTTTTCTCCATTTGTATTTTAATCAAATGTCAGCGTGTCTGGCGCGAATTCCTTTTAATTATAAGAGAGACTTAGGCAGCGTAGACAAAGCGAGAGAGAGAGAAAGGATACGTAATGTAGGTAGGTATACAACGCACATGCCATGCCTGGTCTTGCGTTTTGGCAAAGATCGATTAACTGGATTTTTTTCTTCAAAAGTATACGGTCGATGTGTTTGGAATGCAAAAAACCAGAATGAAAAGTACCCGCATGCGGAGAGGAAATAAATTAATGAAATTTATGGTTCACCGTTAGCGTCATAGGTAATACGAGGACAGACGAGTATACACGCGAAGACGCACAAAGAGAGAGACAGGCAGAGACTTAAAATAGCATCCGAGTTTTGGACCGATGTAAAACCATCGCTACCATTGCAGCGTGTCGCGTCGTTATAGCCGGATTTCCTTGTTGGAATGTTTCTAATGTATCGAGGTATTGCGTAACTTTTATTGAAAGTGGAATGGTGGATGAAAATGTTCAATTTAAATCCGAAATTTTGGTTTGAGCGGAGAAAGAGATGATGAATTAGGTGGGGTGGGGTATTGAGAATACTTGTGTTTTATACTCAGAAAGGTGCAGAAAGATACATTGTCATTTTTCTGTCTTGTGGAAATTTATGGTAGGCTGATTTCTCACAAATTTGCATGCTGAAGATTAATTTCAACGAGTTGAAGAATGAAGAAATGATTAAAAAAAGGTTACATAAAAAAGTTTGTGTCTTCTTGACTCTTGAAACTTGTGTTCCTTTTTTCAGCACACTTCAAAATTTTTTGTTTTACTGTAGAATATTGTTCGTTCTCATTTTTGTTCTAATTTTCAAGAAGGCAAAGAAGTCTTTTTTTGTGTTTTTAAAATTTCACTGGACAATTGAAAAAATTATTTTGAAAAAAAAACTCATTTAAACTATCATAATTTCATAATGCAGACAACTTTGCCCAGAAATAATAAGATCTTCCGATTAAGTACTGTTGTTTTTATGTTGATTTTCTTTTTGTAAAAAAAACTGAATTTTTGAGAAAAAAAAGTTTTCAAAAATATTTTTCCAGTTTTTCGAAAAAAAATTTCAAATGAAAAGTTTTCCAATCCTGCGACGAAATTCCCGGAAAACTTCATTATTTTTCAATAAAATTTTTAAGAATACTTAGTTTTGTTATTTTTTTCAATTTGAATAAACAGCATCACAAAATTGTTCAAAGTTTTAATTTCATTACTAACAAAATGAGAATTTTTTGTGCGAAATTTCAGTTTTGTGAAGCATAAAAGAATAAATTTTTGATAAAATTTTCAATAATTTTTAAAACTCATTTAAAATTTTTCCCATGCTCCTTAAATTCTAATTCTTGACGAAATTTGAAAAAATTTTCAGTTTTGTTGAGCACAAGTTTTCAAAAAAAAACAACTTTTTACAACAAAAATTAGAAATTTTGAAAAAGTCTTTCGTTGGGGTGGTTGTTAGGGGTCAAATTCAGGATTAAATTGAAACTTTTACCGAAATTGTTCTCACGTTGCATAACGTTTTTTTTTTCGATAATAGTTTCCAAATTCGCAAATAAATTCAAGCTCATTCTGTTACACTTTAACCCTGAGATTTCTGACCCCTGATCGTTCGATTTCACTCAATTTTTTTTACATTTTCTGGTCACCATAACTTGTACATATAAAACATCCATGATTTCCTTCCAAATTCCAACTCCTCTAGGAGACAAATACATAAAGTGTTTTTTTGTCTTTTGTTTTTTTCATAAAGATTCTCAACTTTGATTTTGAAATCTAAATTTAATGGTGAAAAGGAGAAGGGTCGACTGGTGGAGGATCAAAACAAAGAAATTACTTGATTTTTGAACTTGGCATCATCGAAAACATTGCACTCAACTTATATCTCTCAATTATTTAAATTTCATCTTTATGAATCAATTTTTGACCCTTGTGGACGGGAATAAGGAGACTCCAATCCTCTATTTTCGAACAGTGTTTTATAAAGCTTAGCAAAAGTAAACTATATACTTCACATAATTTCCATTTTTTCAAGATTTCGACCAAAATTGTGAGATGCAATGACCCCCCCTCCCCCTCTCGGGTCATTAGAAAGTAGGTACACCCAATGTAGATTCAAAAATGTTCGTGAAATTTTTCAAGGCTGAAAATTAAATTACATATTCAATGTAAAGCTTAATTTTCAAACATTTCAAAAATGCCACCCCAAAAAATTTTTGAAATTTTTTGAAATTTTCAACCCCCCTTCCCCAAATTAGGAAAATACGTCCCAGAATTTTAATCGAAATCGGAAAAAAATTAAAATCATGAATGGCATATCGCTTGTTTTTTTAGATCCTGAGTTCGAATATTGACTTAGTTTTTGGAATGAATTCCCCCTTCTCCCCTTCCCATCCACAAGGCCAAAATTCAACTCAAAAAATGAAAAAAATCCAGCTATGCCTTCTCTTCATTTTTTGTCAAAGATATGTCTTGGGGAGGGGGGGGGGTAAAAATTTGAAAATGTAACATTTTTATATAATGTAACTTTTTTAGATCAAGACATAGGTATTAGGTACTGACATTGGGGTATGTTTGGAGGAAAAAAAATTATTAAAAAGAAAAAACTGGAAAAAGGTAGTTTGAACCTTTGAAATGTTGAAAAAAAAACAAGAAAAAAAAATTTAGGTTCATTGACATTTAAACATATCCATGATCTAAGGTTTTTGCCCAAAAAGAATAGTGCGTTAATTTTTCTGTTTTTTGTTCAAGTTCTAAGGTTGAAGGTTGAATGTTGAAGGATGGAGGATGAAAGATGAAGGTTGAAGGTTGAAAATTGAGGGTTAAGGGTACAAGGTACAAGTTTCCAGCTTTCAGCATTTTCTACGAATTTTTAAAATTTTCAATCCTCAACTCCCCCCCCCCTTGAAAAAAGCCCAATTATACAAAAAAATTCTCACATGTACACCTACCTACTCACCATTTTATGTGAAAGTTTCAAAATTTTTGGACCACCTTCTCCAAAGATATGAAATATTGATTTTCGGGCGTATACGGCCATATTATTTAGGTTAGGTGGGGTGGGGGGGATCAATTCGAAAATTTTTGGTGATGGTTTTACATGAAGAGTCGCCTTTTGGGTAAGTTTTGTTCCAATCGATGAAAGATCGGATTTCACCATCTTATACCTGGGAAAACTCTTTCTTGAAATTGTCTAAAACTCTCTTAAGAAATTCTTCAATGGTGGTTGAAACTTCCTGGGATCTTTCTGAATATAATACGTATTTTCATTTTAAATTTGATAAAAAACTGAAAATTTTCAATCAGGTATAGCTAAAGGCTCTGGTGTGATTTGGGGGTCATTTGGCCCTTGGTGGAACTTTGACAAAATTTTTATGCCATTCGACTTGCCTATGTAGAAGATGATTTTAGAGCGCAAAAACGAATTTTTACCACACCCCCCGGGGGCAGGGGCCTCAAAATACGTGATTTTCACTCTAAAAATTCTATCTCCGCGAGTTTTCAACCGATTTTTTTCAAATTTGGCATGTAGGCATAGGTACTTGAGGGGAGTACCCTGAAATTTTTTCAGATTTTTTCGACCACTACAATGACCTTAAATTTGACCTTGAAAGTTTAAAATCGCCCTGGGGGCACCGTTTTGGCGTGTGGTATAAAGAAAAAAATATTTTCATGTTTCTCACTCTATTTTACACTACTTAGAATTTTTTTCAATTTTTTTTAAGTGGTGGCCTATGCGTGACGTTCAAAAAACCGATAAATCGGTCGTTTTACCTAGTACTTGAGAAATACACTTTGAAAAAAGACAAACATGTCAATCGCAATTTTATAGCTGGAAAAGCTTCTATATGATGTCCAGAGTCTTTGATAAATTCGCATCGCCCCAGCCCCTATTGCTTTTTGAGGGGGGGGGGGGGGGGGGGGGTGGACCCTTAAGAAAGAAAAAATTTTTTTGCACCGATTTCGCTCAAATTCACGTAAATAGTTCTGTAGGTGTAGAAGTACTCCCCAAAAATTTTTAGCCCCCCTCGACCTCAGGGGGCTGAGCCATTGCTTCCCAAAGTTGGACATTTTTGGTTAAGATGACAAAAAATCGAGTTTTTCGACTATAAAACCGCTCCAAAATTCTAATTTTGAAAAACTTGGTATTTTCTATGCACATTTTGAGGTGACGAATCCGACTAGCCCATCAAATTTTTCATTCGAATGGTTTACACCCCCCTCCCCATCATGGCCCGTTTGAAAGTGTACAGATCGTGGGTTTTTCAGAAAAAAATGACTTGGTTACATTATAGGTGACCCAAAAATTACATTTCGCGAGAAAGTGAAAATTTTTTGATTCAGAATAATCAATTATGATGTCTCGAGTGTGTGGTAAAAAAGCACCGCACCTACTCCTCGTTCTTTTTGCTGGAGGGGGGGGGGGGGGGGGAGGGAGCCCGTTTCAAAAAATTGTTTTTTTTTCGCATCGATTTTGGTCAACTTTACATGTCAACTTATTAAGGTACAAAAATATTTGTTTACAAACATCAGCTCCCGACACATCAGGGGGCTGAGCCATTATTTCTCAAATCTGAGCAGTTTTTTGAAAAATTACATAGAAATATTCCCCAAAAAATGTTAGGCTCCCGCGAATTAGGAGAAAGGTTTAGCCATTGCTTCCTAAAATTTCAGGTTAGTATCTGAATATTTTTCATTCACATAATTGAAAATTTAAGTAGGTTGATACAATTCCACTTGCCCCCTGATGTGTCGCGAGCTGAATTTTGTAAAAAAAATATTACGATGTAATTTTTTTCTGAAAACCCCACGATCTGTGCACTTTCAAACGGGCAGTGATGGGGAGGGAGGTGTAAACCATTCGAATGAAAAATTTGATGGGCTAGTCGGATTCGTCACCTCAAAATGTGCACAGAAAATACCAAGTTTTTCAAAATTAGAATTTTGGAGCGGTTTTATAGTCGAAAAACTCGATTTTTTGTCATCTTAACCAAAAATGTCTAACTTTGGGAAGCAATGGCTCAGCCCCCTGAGGTCGAGGGGGGCTAAAAATTTTTGGGGAGTACTTCTACACCTACAGAACTATTTACGTGAATTTGAGCGAAATCGGTGCAAAAAAATTTTTTCTTTCTTAAGGGTCCACCCCCCCCCCCCCCCTCAAAAAGCAATAGGGGCTGGGGCGATGCGAATTTATCAAAGACTCTGGACATCATATAGAAGCTTTTCCAGCTATAAAATTGCGATTGACATGTTTGTCTTTTTTCAAAGTGTATTTCTCAAGTACTAGGTAAAACGACCGATTTATCGGTTTTTTGAACGTCACGCATAGGCCACCACTTAAAAAAAATTGAAAAAAATTCTAAGTAGTGTAAAATAGAGTGAGAAACATGAAAATATTTTTTTCTTTATACCACATGCCAAAACGGTGCCCCCAGGGCGATTTTAAACTTTCAAGGTCAAATTTAAGGTCATTGTAGTGGTCGAAAAAATCTGAAAAAATTTCAGGGTACTCCCCTCAAGTACCTCTGCCTACATGCCAAATTTGAAAAAAATCGGTTGAAAACTCGCGGAGATAGAATTTTTAGAGTGAAAATCACGTATTTTGAGGCCCCTGACCCCGGGGGGGGGGTGTGGTAAAAATTCGTTTTTGCGCTCTAAAATCATCTTCTACATAGGCAAGTCGAATGGCATAAAAATTTTGTCAAAGTTCCACCAAGGGCCAAATGACCCCCAAATCACACCAGAGCCTTTAACGCAAAAGTTATTGCGTAATTCATCTGAATTACTCGAGTAATAATATCAGATGGGTATCATTTTTTTGTTTTTTTTCAACACTTTTAGGAGCGCGCCCGAGGGGGGCTCAGAGGGCTCGAGCCCCCCCCCCCGT
Organism: Pseudococcus viburni; assembly: GCA_033439095.1. Lineage (NCBI taxonomy): Eukaryota > Metazoa > Arthropoda > Insecta > Hemiptera > Pseudococcidae > Pseudococcus > Pseudococcus viburni. Next base: position 4,991 of record JAVBJF010001521.1, on the reverse strand, counting down.
GCTCGACAAGGAGATTTTTTATCATAAAAATGTCGAAGAAGAGTATGATTTTTTAAAGTATTTTAGTAACTACATATTTTTTAAATAAACATACCACTCTTTAAATTTGAATCAGTTGAATTTGCAAAAATTGTCTTTTTTAGTCAGTAAAATAATTTTTATTGAAAATTAGTGATTTTTCACTGATTTTTCGTTCAAAAATTACTAATTTCTCAGTCTATGTCCCATTTACCAGAAAAAATCAGCAATTTTGGCTTAAAAAAAACACCATTAAATCTCGTCATTTTTCAATTTTTCTTCGCTCAAATCTGTTCGTAACTATATATTATTTGTCTACTGAACATACCCCAACTATTCCAGCCCCACTTAAATAACAGATGACTTCATTTTTCCAATGAATTTTGACCCCCCCCCCCATTTTTCTCAAAATCTGAGCCCCTCCCGTCAGAGGCGTTCCGACCGGGGGGGGGGGGGGGGGGGGTGTCTCCACCCCCCCCCCCCCCCAAGCATTTTCCAGTTGGAAAAGTTGGGTGAAGTTGGCAAAAAGTTGGCAGAAAAGCCCGAGTGATAAAAATTGAGAAAGTTGTGAAATATTGAAATTTGTGAGTTGGGAAAATTGGACAGTTGGGATTAATTTTTTTGATGAAAAATAATAAATAAAATGGTTATTTTAAAAGTTGGAAATCAACAAAATTTTATTTTGTTCCAACTTAAAATTGGTAACTTTTCCAACTCGAAAATGGTAAATTTCCAGACTCAAAATTGGTAATTTTCCCTACTCAAAATTGGTTATTTTTCCAACTCAAAATTGGTCGCTCTCCCAAGTAATGAGTAAAAATGTCAGTTGGGACGATTGGTATTTATTTTTTAAATGAAAAATGAATAAATAAAATGGTTACATATTTTAAAAGTCGGAAATCAACAAAATTTTCATTTATGAGTTGGGAAAATTAGTCATTTTCCCAACCTTTTCCAACTGAAAATTGATCATTTTCCCAGCGAAAAATTAAACCGTTGTAATAAATGTTTTTTTTAACGAAAAAAATGATTAATTATCTTGCATTTTGAAAATTTTCACTCGTCAACCAAAAAAATTTTATATAATTGTACTTGTAATTTAAAAGAGATTTTTTCGCATTTTTCTTCAAAGTTAGGTATTCCAAATAATTTCATTGTTCTTATTCTCCTTAAAACTTATTTTTGATATTTGAAAATCCAATTTTTCAAAAGCTTCGGCCTCGCTACGCTCGGCCATGATATATTTCTGCTTTAATCATTTCAAAGTAGAAGCAGTCGATTTTTCATTAAAGTTTATTCTTCCAAAACACTATTTTATTGCATATTCAATTTGAGAATTTATAAAATTTTCGCCCTCGCTTCGCTCGGGCTAAATCAATTTTTTTTTCATTTTGAAAAATCTAACTGGAAAGTTTTTAAAAATTATTTCATTTAAACAATTTTTCTAAAACTTGATTTTAGAACCTTTTTAATGAAGTAACTTCACGTTTTGATTTCTAAACATGATTTCAAGTTTTTAATTTTTCTCAAAGTTGATTTTTATTTTTAGAATAGGTATACTTTTAGGTTCAATGGTTCAAGTAAGATATATGTAGTTAAGCAGGGTCTCACCTAAAGAGGCAGAGGGCAAGTAAGTCCTCAGAACGATTTTTTTGAGGACCTTCTTTCAGAAATCATAATCCAAGACTGAAATTACTCCCCAAAATCACGATCCAAATCATAATTCTTCAACCCATCCCTGAAATTACCTCCCAAATAAAAAATTTTCAAAAACTTCGGCCTCGCTGCGCTCGGCCTTACTGTATTTTTCTTTTCATGATTTTAAAATACTTAATTCAAATCCTACAAAAGTGATTTTTTTCGTATTTTTCCTCAAAATTATTTCAACTACTTTAATTACATTCTATCTTCTTGAAACTCATTTTCGACGTTTAAAAATCAAAATTTTCAAAAGCTTTGGCCTCGTTGTGCTCGGCCTTATCATATTTCTTTTGTTAAAGTTGAAGCAGCCAATTTTTCATTTAAGTTTATTACCTTAAATTTGAGGTTTTCTAAAATTTTCGCCCTCGCTTCGCTCGGGCCAATTTCATTTCTCTCATCAAATATTCATATTAAAGCTACGTTAAGTACAAAATATTTCTTATTAAATTTTTAATTTTCTTGAAATTTTTCACCCTTGCTTCACTCGAGACAAATAAGACAATTTCAAAGGGGTTTTCATTTACAATGAAATTGGCCAGTGAAAAAATTTGAGATTGTAACATTTTTTTGTTATTATTATTTTTGAATCTGTTTTTATATGTACCAAAAAAGTGGTAATTTCTATTCCTAAATAAATTTTTTTAATGAATATTGCTTCAGCAATGTGTTGAGAAAAATTAGCACTGGTATAATTTTTTAAGAAATTAATTGGCAAATTTGGAAAAATTAGTTGGCAAATTTAAAAAAATTAGTTGGAAAATTTGAAGTTCTCACCCCCCCCCCCCCCAGAGCATATCTCTTCGAAAGGCCTCTGCCTCCCTTACATGCCCTTACCCAATTTCTGAGTGCACCTATGAACTTTTTCCCTCAGAAATTGATTCAACAAACTAGATCGAACGAATCCGCCAATTTTCACGAATTTAAACCAAGTGTGTAAAATTCGACTAAAAAAATACCTGAAAATACGCTCGTACTCATGTTTTACCGTCTACTATGCAATACGACGTGGATCATTTGGATACGAATCAAATATTTATCAATGATAGAAGAAAGAATTCGCGTATTTGGACGAGGCAGAGAGAGGACACGTCTAGGATGGAAGAAGCTGCTACCAAATGGATACCGAAGTCGACCCAGCCGCGGAATCCAGAGCGGAGCGGGGTCTCGACATGCACGCCAGAGACTAAACCGAACGTAGGTAATGAATGAAAACGACGCAGCTACGTAACCGGCGTACAAAAATGAATATAAAAGGGAAAAAGGGCCGTGGAACCGGGCACTTTGTAAACAAAAATAATAAGAGCTCAATGCGCCTTGGAGGTGGCACTGGGAGGGCGCAGGGCGGTGGTGACAACGACGTCATTGTTACACATATAAACGACCGAAACGACGCTGCTCGTACATGACATCATCGTACGTGTATACGGTATCCGTAAATAAATGGTCGTCATTTACGACGACGACGACGACCAGGAGGACAAAATGTGAAACGCTATTCGGCCCTAAGAGACGTCCGTTCTTCGCCACCGCCGACAACCCAAACAAGCTTATAAAAGTGATCCCGGATCTGGAAAATACCCGGTATGTGAGAATTTTACAAGCTATGGCTCTATATGGCGGTACGGTTCGGTATATTTATACCGCGAGTATACGTATGTATCTACGTCGAGCAGAGTACAATAAGGAAAAGCTGCGTCGTACCGCAATTAAAGCCCGAACAAGAAGAACGCAAATTATCGATCGTTAATCGGTACCTAACTGGGTACCCTTGGGCCATACAGTATAGGCCGACGAATAAACGACACCACGTGGTTTCCTGCTTTCGTTCTCTCACCCTGCCCTGCTGTCTGTCTCCTCGTATATCTCATTTCGATACACCATGTCCCATAACTATTTTTTTGTTCGATATTGGAACATTTTTTCATTAAATACGCCAATTTCGAAGCGAATAAGATATTTACAACGAGCCAGATTACGAATGTCGTGCTACAGGCTGACCAGTGACAGAACGTCGTATGATGCAGTAACTACAATGTATTGTAGGAATAAACAGAAGAAATGAGAACGCAGAGGTGTACCGTATTACGCAGTCGACAAGACGAATCGAGCGCCGCGCTATTTTCAGAGAGTCGAAAGCCGATAATGGTCTGATGACGGGACGACGCGAAGCCGAGAGGGAGTAAAAATAAAACTGCGTATATCAGCGTCCGTTTGCGTCCCAGACACGCGTGTATCGTCTACAACGCCGCCGAAAGTACCTTACATCGCATCCCATCCGTCCCGATGCCCTGTGTATATTTTCCAATTTCAACCGCCAGCCAGACTGAAACGGCGTGCTGAAGTTGTACTTTCACTCCTACGTGGAATGGCGCGAACGAAAGCGGAGCGAATGTGCGAAATTGAACGAAATACCAGTATGAAAATTTCGGGGTGAAAAAACTCGTGGGAAGGGATAGAGCTTTGAAGTAGGATTTTCGTGGTGTCTAACTGATGGTGAGATGGTGAAAGTGGCGAATTTCGTTCAATTTTTGTCTCGGAGAAAATGAAAAAAAATAAACAATAAAATCAGTCTTGTTTGTTGCTAGAAGAATTATTGAATTGATCCCTCTTCCCTCCATAGTAGTATGAAAACGCGGTTTCTGGGTACTTTTTTTTAAATGATCGCGCGCAGCGATGTTTTCACGCTCCCCCGCCTCCCGCCTGCCCGCCGTGATGTCCTCATCTGACGTCATCATCGCTGCTGATGTTTTCACGCTCCCCCGCCTCCCGCCTGCCCGCCGTGATGTCCTCGTCTGACGTCATGATCATGGTCAATTTTTTTCACGCTCCCCCCGCCCCCCGCCAGCCCCCCAAGATCGCGTCATCATCGCCACCGTCCATATTATGATGTCCCCGACTCCCGCCTGCCCTCCGATGAATAAAGTTCCCGCCAAAATTTAAAAAAATTGTATTTGATGCAGGCGAACTCTACACTTGGAAAAATGAACTGTTTCATTAATTTTTTTTTTTTTAATTTTAAAACTTGGTGTTTGAGTAAAGTTCGTTTGTAAATACGTATGTACCTACATGTATTTACCTACAAGTATTTAATAAATGAAGGGGAAAAATGATAGGAAAATGATGAGATTTTTTTATTTTGGTAAAGTAGGTACAGTAATGTTTAGGTGAGTAAATAGGTACCTACATAACCATATTTAAATGATGAAAAAGGAAATATTAATTTAATAAGTATTTATAATTTATAAAAATTAAAAATATTATTATTATTATTA
>JAVBJF010001520.1:0-12679 GCA_033439095.1 Pseudococcus viburni | reverse complement strand
TTTTAAAAAAAAAAAAAAAATTTTAAAAATTTTGTTCAGGGAAAAAAAAAAAAAAGTTTGAAAAAATTTTTTCCAAAAAAATCGGGGGTAACAAAAGGGTTTTAAAGGGGAAAAAAAGGGGGGAATTTTTTTAAGGAAAAAAAAAAAAAAAACCCAAGTAGGGAAGGGAATTTTTTTTTTTTTTTTGGGACTTTTGGGCCCAAAAAAAAATAAAAAAAAAAAAAAATTTGTTTTTTTTTTCAAAAAAAATTTTTTTGGGGGAGTCTAAAAAAAAAAAAAAAAATTTCGGGGGGGAAAAAAAAATTCAATTTTCAAAATGGGTCCAAACAAATCGGAGTACGAAGGTAGAAGGGTGAAAAATATTTTTTTTGAACGTGAAAGAAAAAAAAAAACCCCACAGTTAGAATGATTTTTCTAATTTCTTATTGGACTCTTGCCAAAAAAGAAATGGGGAAACAAAAAACAAACTTGATTTTTCGAAAAAATATTTTTTAAAGAAGGGGCTCTTAAAAAAAAACTTTTTTAAATTTCAGAAATCTCAGAGAAAAAACAAAAAAAAAAGGCTTTGAAAAAAAATGTCCAAACAAATCGAGTAACGAAAAATGGTAGAAGGGTGAATGGTTTTTAGTGAAAAAAAAACTCCACAAGTAGGGGAAATGATTTTTTCATTTTTTCTTATGGGACTATTGCCAAAAAAATGGGAAAAACTGATTTTTTCGAAAAATATTTAAGGAGTTTAACAAAAAAAAACGTACCATGTCCCGGAAAATTCTCAGAGAAAAGGCTTTTTGAAAATTGGTCCAAAAACAAAATCGGCGTATAAGGGAAATGGTTAAAGGGGGAAGGTGATGATTTTAGTTGAAAAAAAAAATCCACAGTTAGGGGGGGGAAGATTTATTCCTATTTTATGGGACTCTTGCCCAAAAAAAATGGGGAACAAAAAAAAAAAAATGAAATTTTTTTCGGGAAAATATTTTTAGGGAGTTCTAAAATTTTAAACATTCAAAAAATCCTCAGGGGGGAAAAAAAATTGGATTCAATTTGGGTCAAAAACAATCGAGGTACGAATGTAGAAAGGGTGGGAATTTATTTTACGTGAAAAAAAAAAAAATCTTCCAACAGTAGGACTGATTTTTTCTAATTCTATGCTCTTGCCAAAAAAATATGGGAACTGACTTTTTTTTCGGAAAAAATATTTTTTTAGAGGTCTAAAAAAAAAAAATTACAAATTTCAGGGGGGGGAAAAAAAAATCCTTCAGAGGAAAAAAAGCCTTGGAAAAAAAAATGCCAAAAACCAAATCGAGGTTAACCGGGAATGGTAGGAAAGGTTGGAAAATGCTTTTAGTGAAAAAAAAAAAATCCCACAGTAGAATGAATTTTTTTTGTATTTTTTAGGACTCTTGGCCAAAAAAAAATGGAAAAACTCGATTTTTTTTCGTAATATTTGTTAGAGTCTTAAAAAAATGTACATTTTCAGGGAAAAAAATTTCTCAGAGGAAAAAGAGTTGAAATTGTCCAACAAATTTGGTTACGAAAAAAAGTTAGTGTCCGAAGGTGAATTGATTACGTTGAAAAAAAAATTCCCCCCCACAGGTAGGAAATTGATTTTTTTTCTATTATCTTATTTGGGGGGGGGGGGGACCTTCTTTGACGGCAGGAGGAAAAAACTGGATTTTTTTTTTCGAAAAATATTTTTAAGAAGTCTAAAAAAAAAAAAAATTAACAAATTTAAAAAAAAAAGCTCAGGGAAAGCATTTCAAAATATGGGGGGTCCAAAAAAACCCCAACATCTAGTTTTTTACGAATGGTTAGCAACAGGTGAAATTTGATTTTTTAGTGGAAACAAAATTTTACACCAGTAGAATTTTTTGATGTTCCTCTATTTCTTATGGGAACTCCTTGCCCAAAAAATGGGGAGGAAAAAAAACTGATTTTTTTCGAACATATTTTTTAGAGTCTAAAAAAAAAAACATTACATTTTTCCAAGGAAAAATCTCAGAGAAAAAAAGATTGTTTGAAAAAAAAAAATTGGTCCAAAACCAAGTCGGGGGGAGTTGTTTAACGGAAATGGGTTAGAAAACGGTGATGGATTTTTTTTTAGTGGAAAAAAAAAAAATCCAACAGTAGAAGGGTTTTTTCTATTTTTTTGGGGGGACTTTTTGCCAAAAAAAAAAAAAAGGGAATTTTTTCCCAAAAAAAATTTTTTGGGGATTTTTAAAAAAATTTTCCCCAATTTAAAAAAAATTCTCGGGGGAAAAAAATTGGCATTTTTCCCAAAAAATTTCGAGTACAAAAAGGGTTTTAAAAAAGGAAAAAAATTTTTTTAAAAAAATTTAAAAAAAAATTCCCCCAGTAGGAATGATTTTTTATTCTTATTGACCCCTTGAAAAAAAAAGGGAAAAAAATTTGTTTTTTTTGGGAAAAATTTTTAGGGAGTCAAAAAATTTTAAAATTTAAAAAATTTTTTTTCCGGGAAAAAAAAAGCTTTTAAAAAGGGCCAAAAAAATGGGGGGTACAAAATTGGGGGGGAAAAAGGGTTTTTAAATTTGGATTTTTTAAAAAAGGAAAAAAAACCCCAAAAAGTAAAAAGGGAATTTTTTTTATTTTTTATGACTCTTCCCCAAAAAGGGAAAAACTGATTTTTTGGGAAAATATTTTGGAGTCAAAAAAAAAAATTTTAAAATTTTTCAGAAAAAAATCTCGGGAAAAAAAAAGTTTTAAAAAAAAATTGGGGTTCCAAAAAAATTTCGGGAACAAAAATTTGGGTGGGAAGGGGAAAAATTTGGGTTTTTAGTAAAAAAAAAAAAAACCCCAAAAAGTGGGAAGTTTTTTTCTTTTTGTTTTAGGGGATTTCTTTGGCCCAAAAAAAAATAAAAAAAAACGGGATTTTTTCGAAAAAAAAAATTTTTTGGGGAGTCAAAAAAAAACCCTTTAAACCATTTCGGGGAAAAAATTTTCAGAGAAAAAAAAGCTTTAAAAATTTGTCCAAAAAAAAACCGGTAGGAAAATTGGTGGGGAAGGGGTAAAAAGGGTTTTTTTTTATTTAAAAAAAAAAAAAATTCCACAGTGGGGGAATGTTTTTTCTATTCTTTTGGGACCTTCCCAAAAAAAAAAAGGGAAAAAAAACCTGATTTTTTGGAAAATTTTTTTAGATTTTCCAAAAAAAAAAATTTAAACATTTAAAAAAAAATTCCCCAAAAAAAAAATTTTGTTTTCTTTTCCAAAAAATTTGGGATTTAGGGGAAAAGGGTTAGAAGGTGAATTTTTTTTTAGTAAAAAAAAAAATCCCCCGTAGAATTGTTTTCTATTTCTTAGGGGACTTTTGCCAAAAAAGGGAAAAAATGATTTTTTGGGAAATTTTTTTGGGGGGTTTCAAAAAAAAAATTTAAACTTTTTTCCAAATTTTTCAGGGGGAAAAAAGCTTAAAAAAAGGGCCCCCAAAAAATGGAGTACGAAGGGTGGGAAGGGTTTTAAAGGGAATTTTTACTTTAAAAAAAAAAAAAAAACCCAACCCCAAGTAAAAATGTTTTTTCAAATTCTTAGGACCCCCTTGCCAAAAAAAAAAATTTTTTTTTTCGGAAAATTTTTAGGGGTAAAAAAAAAATTTTTAAAAATTTCGGGAAATTTTCCTTCAGGGGGGAAAAAAGGTTTTTGAAATTGCCCCAAAAAAATTCGAGAAAACAAAAAATGGGGGGAAGGGGTTAAATTTGGTTTTTTAGGGAAAAAAAAAAAACCCCCAACAGTAAAAAAGGGGAATTTTTTCTTTTCCTTGGATTTTTGGGCCCAAAAAATTGGGGGGAAAACTGATTTTTTTCAAAAAAATTTTTAGGGTCAAAAAAAATTTAAACTTTTTTCGGGAAATCTCAGAAAAAAAAAGTTTAAAAAAAATTTGCCCAAAAAACCAAATCGATTTAAAAAAGGGTTTAAAAAGGGGGAATGAATTTTTTTAAAAAAAAAAAATTTCCCCCGGGTAGAATTTTTTTTTCAAATTCCCTTATTAAACCCCTTGGGCCAAAAAAAAAGGGAAAAACGATTTTTTCAAAAAATTTTTTAAAGGAGTCAAAAAAAAACCATTTCAAAAAAAGGAAAAAAAAAAAAAAAAAAGTTTTTAAAAAGGGGGGCCCAAAAAACAAATCAAAAGTAAACGGAAATGGAAAGAAGGGGGGAATAAATTTTATTTGGAAAAAAAAAACCCAAACCAGAAAAAAATTTGTTTTTCTTATCCTTAGGGGCCCTTTTTAAAAAAAAAAAGGGGAAAAATTTGGATTTTTTCCCCCCGAAAAAAAAATTTTAGGGGGTCAAAAAAACCTTTTACTTTTCAAAAAAAAAAATCCCCAGAAAAAAAAAAACCCCTTTGGGAAAATTTCCCAAAAAAAATTCGAGTACGAAAAGGGTTTGGGGGAAAGGGGTGAAATGTTTTTTAAAGTGAAAAAAAAAAACCAATTTAGGAATGATTTTCTATTTTTTATAAAAACTTTTTCCCCCAAAAAAAAAATAAAAAATGATTTTTTCGAAAAATTTTAGATTTCAAAAAAAAAAATTTAAACATTTCAAAAAAATTCTTCAGGGGAAAAAGTTTTAAAAAAAATTTGGTTCCAACAATCGAGTTACGAAGGGTTAAAAAGGGGGGGAAAAATTAATTTTTTTAGGGTAAAAAAAAAAAAATTCCACAGTAGAAGTTTTTTCTTTTTCTTAGGGGAAATCTTCCCCAAAAAAAGGGAAAAAACTTTTTTTTGGGAAAAAAATTTTAGGGGTTTTTAAAAAAAACTTAAATTTTCAGAAATTTTTTGGGAAAAAAAAAAAGTTTAAAAAATTGCCCAAAAAAAATCGATTTACGGAATGGTGGGGGAAGGGGGAAGGGTTTTTTTTTATTTGAAAAAAAAATCCCCCCATTTGGGAAATTAAATTTTCTTTTTCTTAGGACTTTTTCCCCCAAAAAAAAGGGAAAAATAAATTTTTTTTCGAAAAAATTTTTAGAGTCTAAAAAAAACTTCCCTTTTAAAGGAAAAAATTTTTCCGGGAAAAAAAAAAGCTTTGAAATTTTTCCCCAAAAAAAAATCGGGGTTACGAATTTTTTAAAGGGGTTTGGAAGGGAATTTTTTATTTTTTTTTTTTGGGAAAAAAAAATTTTTCCACAGTAAAAAATAAATTTTCTTTTTTCTTTTGACCTTTAAAAAAAAAAAAAGAAAAGGGTTTTTTCAAAATTTTTTTTTAAAAAAAACAACTTAAACATTTTTCAGAAAAAATTTTTCAGGAGGAAAAAAAGAAAAATTTGTCCAACAATCGAGACGAAAAGCTTTGACTCTTGCCAAAAATTGATTTTTTCGAAAAATCTTCCAACTTTTAGAGTCTGGTTAATGAAAAACGTGAAAAAATTCGAAAAAAAAAACAAATCTCAGTTCTACGAATGGTTTGGAGAAAGGTGGTAGAAGGTGAATGATTTTTAGTGAAAAAATCCACAGTAGAATGATTTTCTATTCTTATGACTCTTGCCAAAAATGGAACTGATTTTTTCGAAATAATTTTTAGAGTCTAAAAAAACTTACATTTTCCCCCCCCCCCCCCCCCCCCAGAAAAATCTCAGAGAAAAAAGCTTTGAAATTTGTTCCTAACAACAAATCGAGTATCGAATGGTAGAAGGTGAATGATTTTTTTAGTGAAAAAAAAAAATCCACAGTAGAATTGTTTTTCTATTTTTTTCTTATGGAACTCTTGCCAAAAAAAAAATGGAACTGATTTTTTTTCGAAATATTTTTAGAGGGTTCTAAAAAAATTTACATTTTCAGAAAAAATCAGCATGGGAAAAAAATGGCATTTTTCTTCAATGGGTCCAACAATCGAGTACGAATGGTAGAAGGTGAATGATTTTTAGTGAAAAAATCCACAGTAGAATGATTTTCTATTCTTATGACTCTTGCCAAAAATGGAACTGATTTTTTCGAAATATTTTAGAGTCTAAAAACTTACATTTCAGAAATCTCAGAGAAAAGCTTTGAAATTGTCCAACAATCGAGTACGAATGGTAGAAGGTGAATGATTTTTAGTGAAAAAATCCACAGTAGACTGATTTTCTATTCTTATGACTCTTGCCAAAAATGGAACTGATTTTTTCGAAATATTTTAGAGTCTAAAAAATGTTTGTGTACATTTCAAAAAATTCAGGAAAAATTTGCATTTTTTCAATGGTCCAAACAAAAAACAAATCGGTAAACGAATGGTAAAAGAAGGTGAATTATTTTGAACCCGTGAAAAAATCCCCCAGTAGAAATGATTTTTTTCTTATTTCTTATTTTTTTTGACTCTTGCCAAAAAAAAAATGGAAATAACTGATTTTTTCGAAATATTTTAGAGTCTAAAAATTTACATTTCAAAATATTCAGAAAAACTTAATTGGAAAAAAAAAAAAAAAAAAAAAATATCGAATAGAGAAGTTTGTCAAAAAATCAAAGAGGAATGCCAAAAAATAATTGGAACTTGATTTTTTTTTCGAAAATAATTTTAGAGGGTCTAAAAAACTTTACAATTTCAGAAAAATCTCAAGAAGGGAAAAACGCTGTTGAATGCAAACTTTGGTCAAAAAACAATTCGAGTTTACGGAATTGGTGGGGGAATGGTGGAATGATTTTTTTTTAAGTGAAAAAAAAATCCCACACCCCAGTAGAAATTGATTTTCTTTATTTCTTTATGAGGGGACTCTTGGGGCCCAAAAATGGTGTTTCAAACTGATTTTTTTCGAAAAATATTTTAGGAGTGGTCTAAAAAAAAACTTACATTTTTCAGGAAATCTCCAGGAGAAAAGCTTTGAAAAATTGTCCAAAACAAATCGAGTACGGGAATGGTAAAAGTTTGGATGATTTTAGTGGAAAAAAAAAAAAATTCCACGTAGAATGATTTTTTTCTATCTTAATTGGGACTCTTGCCACAAAAAATGGAAAAAAACTGATTTTTTTCGAATTTTATTTTAGGGAGTTCTAAAAAAAATTTACATTTCAAACAAATTCTCCAGGGAAAAATTGGGCATTTCCAAAATTTTGGGTCCCAAAACCAAATCGGAGTGAACGGAATGGGTAGAACGGGTGGAATTATTTTTACGTGGAAAAAAAATTCCCCCCACCAGTTTAGAATGAGTTTTCTATTCGTATGGGACTCCTTTGCCAAAAACAAAATGGAAAACTGATTTTTTTCGAAAAAAAAATTTATTTAGGAGGTCTAAAAACTTACATTTTCAGGAAATCTCAGGAGAAAAAAGCTTTGAAATTGTCCAAACAATGGAGTCTACGAATGTAAGGAACAGGGTGGACAGGATTTTTTTAGTGAAAAAAAAATTCCCCACAGTTAGAATTGATTTGTCTATCTTATGACTTCTGGCCAAAAATGGAACTGATTTTTTCGAAAATTTAATTTAGAGTCTAAAAAAAACTTTTACATTTCAAGGAAAAATCTCAGAGAAAAAAAAGGCTTTTTGAAAAATTGGTCCAACCCAATCGAGTACGAAATGGTAAGGGAAGGGAAATGATTTTTTAGTGAAAAAAAATTCCCAACAGTAGGGAATGATTTTCCCCTTTTTTCTTAGGGACTTCTTGCCAAAAATGGAAAAATGATTTTTTGAACAATATTTTAGGGGGTCTAAAAAACTTTAACACCCCCTTTTCAGATAAAAATCCTCAGAGAAAGCTTTTGAAATTATTGTTCCAAAAACCAATCGAGGGTTACGGAACAATGGTAGAAGGTGAATTGAGTTTTTTAGTGAACAAAAACAATTCCACAGTAGAATTGATTTTTTCGGAAAATTTTTAGAGTCTAAAAACCTTACCATTTCAGGGAAATCTTTCAGAAGGGTAAAAAGCTTTAAAAATCGTTTCCAAAAACAACAATCGGGGAGTCCGAAATGGTAGAAGGTGAATGGATTTTTTAAGTGAAAAAATTTTTTCCCCCAGTAGAATGATTTTTTCCTATTTTTCTTTATGACTCTTGCCAAAAAATGGATAAACTGATTTTTTTCGGAAATAATTTTAAGGGAGTTCTAAAAACTTAAACATTTCAGAAAAATCTCAGAGAAAAAAAGTTTGAAAACATTGTTCCAAAACAATCGAGTTACGAAATGGTAGGGGGAAGGGGGAATGATTTTTAGATGGAAAAAAATCCACCCAGTAGAAATGATTTTCTATTCCTTAATGGGGGTATCTGCCAAAAAATGGAAAAAAAAAACTGAATTTTGTTCGAAAAAAATATTTTAGGAGGTCTTAAAAACTTTACATTTTCAAGAAAATCTTCAGAGAAAAAAGCTTTGAATGTTGTCCAACAAAATCGAGGTACGAATGTAGGAAGGTGAATGGGATTTTTATAGTGAAAAAAAAAAACTTCCCAACAGTAGAATGATTTTTCTAATTCTTTATTGGGGGGGGACTCTTGGCCCCAAAAATGAAATGGACTTTTGTTTCCGGAAATAATTTAGAGTTCTAAAAAACCGTAAACCATTTCAAGAAAATCTGGGAGAGAAAAGCTTGTGAAATTGTCCCAAACAAATTTCGGAAGTTTTTAACGGAATGGTAGGGGTGAAGGTGGAATGTAATTTTAGTGTAAAAAAAATCCACAGTAGAAATTTGATTTTCGAATTCTTATGACTCTGGCCAAAAAATGGGACCACAACTGATTTTTCGAAAATATTTTAGGAGGTCTAAAAAATTTACATTTCAAAAAAATCATCAAGGAAAAAATTGCATTTCCCCCAATTTGGGTCCCAAAACCAATCGAGTTACCGAATGGTAAAAGGAAAGGTGGAATTTTGATTTTACGTGAAAAAAATTCCACCGTAGGAATATTTTTTCTGATTTTCTTATGTGACTCTGCCAAAAAAATGGACAAACTGATTTTTTCGAAAATATTTTGTTTAGGGGAGTCTAAACATTTACATTTCAAAAATATTTTCAAGGAAAAAAATGCAATTTTTTTTTCATAAAAATGGTCGGGAAAAAAGGGAGTGACGGAATGTAGAAAAGGTGAATGGGATTTTTACGTTGAAAAAAAATCCCCCCACAGCGCGTAGGAATGATTTTTTTTCTTATTCTTATGGGGGTAACCTCTTGCCAAAAAACAATTGGAAACTGGATTTTTTTTTCGAAAATATTGTAGTGAGTCTAAAAAAACCTTTAACATTTCACAAGGAAAAATCTCAGAAGAAAAAAGCTTTGGAAAAATGGTCCAACAAATCGAGTACGGAAATGGTAGAAGGTGAATGATTTTTTGTAGGGAAACATCCACAACCAAGTAGAAACGATTTTTCTATTCTATGGGACTTCTTGCCAAAAATGGAACAATCTGATTTTTTCGGAAATTATTTTTTAGAAGTCTAAAAAACTTACAATTTCAGGAAATCTCAGAGGAAAAAAGGCTTTGGAAAATTGTCCACAAATCAATCGAGTACGAATGTTTAGAAGGTGAATGGGAAATTTTTTAGTGGAAAAACCCATTCCCACAGTAGGTACTGAATTTTTCTATTCTTATGACCCTCTTTGCCACAAAAAATGGAACTGATTTTTTCGAAATTATTCTTAGAGTTCCTAAAAAAAACTTTTACATTTCAGAAATCTCAAGAGGGAAAAGCTTTGAAAAATTGTCCACACAAAATCGAGTTTACGAATGGGTAGAAAGGTGGGGGAAGATTTTTTTTTAGGAAAAAAATTCCACAGTAGAATGGATTTTTCTATTCTTATGGGAACTTCTTGCCCAAAAAAGGAAAAAACTGATTTTTTCGAAAAATCTTTTTTAGGGAGTCTAAAAAACAACATTACATTTTCAGAAAATTCTAAGAGAAAAAGCTTTGAAATTGGTCCAAACAATCGAGTTTTACGAATGGTAAGAAGGTGAATGATTTTTAGTTTGAAAAAAAAAAATCCACCCAGAGAATTGGATTTTTCTTATTTCTTATGACTGCTTGCAAAATGGAAAACTGATTTTTTCGGGAATAATATTTTTTAGAGTTTACAAAACTTTGAAACATTTCAGAAATCTCAGGAGGAAAAGCTTTTGAAATTTGTTCCAAACCAATCGGAGTACGAATGGTAGGAAAGGGTGAAGATTTTTTAGTGATAAAAAAATTCACCCAGTAGAATGGGATTTCTATTCTTATGACTCCTGCCAAAAAAAATGGAACTGGGATGTGTTTTTTCCCCCCCCCCCGGGGAAATATTTTAAGGGGAGGTCTAAAAAAATTTTAACCATTTCAGAAAATCTCAGAGGGAAAAAAAGCCTTTGAAAAAAATTGGGGGTTCCCAAAAAACAAAATTGAAGTTAACGAATGGTAGGGGGAAAAGGTGAAATGATTTTTAGTGAAAAAAAAACAAAAATCCCACAGTAGAAAAATGATTTTTTCTATGTTCTTATGGAACCTCTGCCAAAAAATGGAAAACTGATTTTTTTTCGAAAGATTTTTAGAGTCTAAAAAAATTGTACATTTCAAAAATCTCCAGGGAAAAGTGCATTTCAATGGGTCCAAAAAAAAAACAAATTTTTTCGAGTACGAATGGTAGAAGGTTGAATTATTTTTACGTGAAAAAAACAATTCCCACAGGTAGAATGGAATTTTTTTCTAATTATTATGAACTGCTTGCTCAAAAATGGGAAAAACTGATTTTTTCGAACATATTTTAGCTCTTAAAAATAAACTTTTAACCATTTCAGGAAAAATCTGAAGAGGAAAAAAAACGCTTTGAAAAAATGTCCAAACAAGTTCGAGTACGAATGGATTAGTAAGGTGAAAATGAATTTTTTTTAGTGAAAAACAAATCCCACAAGTAAGGGAAGGATTTTCTATTCTTTATGGGGGGGACTTCTTGCCAAAAAAAAGGGAAAAAATTTTGATTTTTTCAAAAATAATTTTTAGAGTCAAAAAAAATTTTTACATTTTCCAAAAAAATCTTCAGGGGGAAAATGCATTTCAATGGCCCCAACAATCGAGTTACGGAATGGTAGAAAGGTGGAATTATTTTACGTGGAAAAAAAAAAATCCACAGTAGAAGGGATTTTTTTCTATTCTTAGGGGGCCCTCTTGCCAAAAAAAAATGGGAAACTAAATTTTTTTGGGGAAAATTTGAAGGTCTAAAAATTTACCATTTCAAAAAATTCCAAGGGAAAAAAATGCATTTAAAAAATGGCCCAAAAATGGAGTTACGAAATGGTGGGAAGGTTGGAATGGGATTTTTTACGTGGAAAAAAAACCCCAACAGTAGAATGATTTTTTATTTTTCTTAGGGACTCTTCCCAAAAAAAGGAACAGGGATTTTTTTTTAAAAAAATTATTTTTGGGAGTCTCAAAAAAACCTTACTTTTCAGAAATCTCAGAGAAAAAAGCTTTTGAAATTGTCCAACAATCGGAGTACGAATGGTAGGAAGGTGGAAATGATTTTTTATTTGGAAAAAAAAAAATCCACCCAGTAAAAAAGATTTTTCTTTCTTTTTGGGGGAACTCTTGCCAAAAAAAATGGAAAACTGATTTTTTTCGAAAAATATTTTTAGAGTCTAAAAAAACTTAACATTTTCGGGAAAAAATCTCAGAGAAAAAGCTTTGAAAAATTGGGTTTCCAAAAACAAATCGAGTACGAAATGGGTAGAAGGTGAAAATGATTTTTTTAGTAAAAAAAAACCCCCACCAGTAAGAATGGATTTTCTATTTCTTATGTTAATTTCTTGCCAAAAATGGAAAAAACTGATTTTTTCGAAAAATTATTTTTAGGGGGGTTCTAAAAACTTTACATTCCAGAAATCTCAGAGAAAAAAAAGCTTTGAAAATTGTTCCAAACAAAATCGAGTACGAAGGGTTTAGAAGGGTGAAATGATTTTTAGGGGAAAAAAATCCACCAGTAGAAATGATTTTTTTATTCTTATGGGAAAACTCTTGCCAAAAAATGGAAAACTGAATTTTTTCGGAAAATTTTTTAGAGTCTAAAAAATTTTTCCCATTTCAGAAAAATCTCAGAGAAAAAGGCTTTGAAATTGTTCCAAACAATTCGAGTACGAATGGTAGAAGGGTGAAGGGATTTTTAGTGAAAAAAAAAAATCCACAAGAAATGATTTTCTATTTTTTATGACTCTTCCCCAAAAAATGGAACTGTTTTTTTTTTTCCGAAAAATATTTAGAGTCTAAAAAACTTAACATTTTCAGAAAATATCAAGAAAAAAAGCTTTGAAAATTGTTTCCAAAAAATTTCGAGTACGAATGGAAAGAAGGTGAATTGATTTTTAGTGAAAAAAAAACCCAAGTAGAATGATTTTCTATTCTTATGGACTTCTTCCCCAAAAAAATGGGAACTGGATTTTTTTCGAAAATATATTTTAGAGGTCAAAAAAAAAACTCCCTTTTTTCAGAAAATTTTCAGAGAAAAAGCTTGAAATTGTCCAACAAATCGGAGTAACGAAGGTTAGGAAAGGTGGAATGGATTTTTAGTGAAAAAAAAATCCCACAGAAGAATGATTTTTTTATTCTTAGGGACTTTTGGGCCAAAAAGGGGGAAAAAACTGATTTTTTTCGAAAATATTTTTAGAGTCTAAAAAAATTTTTCCCATTTCAGAAAATTCTCAAGGGGGAAAAAAAGCTTTGAAAAATTGTCCAACAATTCGATTTAGGGAAATGGTAGAAGGTGGAATTTGGATTTTTAGTGAAAAAAAATCCACAGAGAAAATG
>JAVBJF010000152.1:600000-874986 GCA_033439095.1 Pseudococcus viburni | reverse complement strand
CAATAAAAATTCACTTTTTCGATCCAGTCTCATTGCAACAAACCATACCTCTCGACGACTCCCGGATTTTTTATTTTTTTCAACTTCGATAATCGCTCACACGAGTTGCATAACTTGAAAAAAAAATCACACAAGTTGCCGATTTCATTTGCTAACAAAACCTCATCTTACGGGTGATTGCATCTTGCGAACTAGTTCTGTAGGTATTAAGAAATTATGTAGTTCAGTAACGAGCTAGGAAGTGATTTAGAAACAGATAACCCAATCAAATAGGTCTGATTGAGCCCGTTAAATAAGTTTAAAAGTTCGTTGACTTTTGTGATTCTTTTTCTGGTGCAACTTTTTTCATCGTCTTCTTTTTTTATTTCCCTCTCTCTTTAATAGAAGCACTTCTGTTATTCGCTTCGTCGAGTGGATTACTACGGATGCCTTTTATCAAACGCGAAAATTAAAGCTACAAAATAAATTCAATTATTGCGAAAGTGAAGTACGAACAAACTCGTTTCTCCGGCGAAATAGTAATTTTTATTTCATACATCAACGAGTATTTACAACTTTTTTTCGTTCACGTCAATTTTCATTTCGAGGTAAATTGGACTTCGTTTTTTTTGTTGTTGTATTTCAACGGATGGATATTTTTTAGCAAGGAGAGAGGAGGGGAGGGATGAATTAAAATTTTTTCAAGTGCTAAAAGCGTCATTGCTGATCGGGTCATAGTGTCTAAATTCTATTTGTAGCATCAGTGTTGTGGTTTGGCCTTCTGTTAAATTTCACATAAAAATGTTTAATTTTATTTTTCGTTCCTTGGTAACGAAGTTCAAAACCTCAATTTTCAAACATAAAATTTCCTCTGGTCTGAGTAACTCATTTACTCTCCCCTTCCTAAATGGTGACAACCTTCGTACCGTACTTACATGGTGCCAATGGCAACACTTTAAAAAAATTTGGTAAGAAAAAATTCCTGTACCGGAAGAGACTTGGCCCAAAGGGTCGAAAATGGCTTGTGAAATATTGAAAACATGGCCATTTTTTGCTTTTCGGACCTTAATAAATATCTGAGGAAAGTTTAGAATGAAAAAAACTTAAGAATGTAGAAAAAGTTTTGAAGAAAAATTTCAAAATTTGAAAGAATTAATGAGTTTGAAATTTTTTTTAATTTAAAGATCAGCAAGAAAGAAATAGAAAAAAATTTAAAAATTGGAAATAATTTTAGAGTTCCAAAGAAATTAAGAAAAAATTTTACAAACTGAATAATCTTTTTAAAAAAATTTAGTTTGAAAAAAAATTGAGAAAAAATTTCAGTTTAAAAAAATTTAAGAACGAACGATGAATAATTTCAGAGCTTGAAAAAAGAATGAGAAAATTTTGAACGTTTTAAAAATGACAAAAATACTGACTTGAAAAAAACAACGTGTAACCTTGAAAAATGCATAAAAATAAAAAGTGCACCACACCAAGTTTACGACAGCTGATTGGTCGCTCCAAAAAAAATAGAGCATGTTTTGAAAAAAAGTAAAATTTTTTAAATGAAAAAAATCCGGAAAAGTAAGTAAGTATTAAGTATCTATTAAAAAATATTGAAAAAAGGAAACAAAGTTTTAAAAAAATGAAAAAAATCATTCAAAGAAATGTAAAACCGTCCAAGATATATTTTAATCAAAAAAAATAGAACACGTTTTGAAAAAAAAGTTAAATGAAAAAAATCCGAAAAAGTAAGTATTAAAAAATGTTGAAAAAAGGAAACAAATTTTTAAAAAATGAAAAAAAAATCATTCAAAAAAATGAAGAACTGTTTTAAAAAAAGATAAAAATTGGGAAAGGTGTCAAAAAAATTTGAAAATCTTCATTTCTAATTTTCAAAATTGCTGAAAAACAAGCATGAAAAACGATTTTAAAGTTGTGGAAATGAGAATTTATTTTGTGAACTCAAACAGAATGTCATTATGTCAGCGGTCATCCAAATCTGTTCCAAGTTTTTTCATTTTTTTATTGCACAAACCTCGCTTTTTACCGTTTTTTGAGATATTTTGACTAGAAAAAATCGAAAGCGTAAAATCGTAAAAATTTACGTTTTTGTCTCTCTTTTTTTAATCGGTGTCAAAACTTGAGAATTCAGGCAAACACTCTGAAGAAATCTAAACTGTCATCGCTGCCTTCCTCCTCAATCATCTACAAAAAAAAAATGAAATCGTTGCCCACCTCCTCAATTACCTACAAAACAAACATGAAAATTGACAAAATTACCAGAAAAAAATCGCAGAAGAGTTATGAGCGCGTTAAGTTTTGGGAGAGGGTGAGAGGGTCGGTCGGCTGTATTCGGTTTTATGGAAGGCAAGATAAAAACTGATTGAGATTTCCGAAGTTTGAATATTTTTTCAGTTTTTTTCCAAATACGTCCATTACAAATTTCTTCAGAAACGAAAGACTTGCGAAATTTCGACCCAAAAAATTCATCTCATCGCGAAATTAAACCAAAGGTTTCACGCTGTTAAACAGATTAAGATCCTGTCTCCTCCTTTCTTCATCTCATCACTCCTTCGAAGATTTAATTTAGAAAACTCGACGCTTTTAACGAATTAAGTAAAAGAACGACGAAAATTCGTATTCAAATTTTTCGGAAATTAACCGCATGCCCTGATTACAATGTACTTTTGGCAACAAAGAAAAAAGCCACTGCTGACCCACCGGCCCTAATTTAAAAAACAAATAAGCGATTCATTGTGTTATCAGCCAGAGAAATCCATATCTTCGACCTATTCCTATTCCCCACTACGACGCAATCGAATGAAAAATCTTTATAATTCTTTGCTTAAAAAATGCGAAATCCAAAACAACTTTCGACATCGCCGCGACTTGCAACCGCCGGAGTGTTCAAAAGAAAGCCAATCCTTGATAACGTGGGATTTTATCTATTCAGCTACAACATATAAACAAAGTACAATTTACAAGTTGTCAAGAGTATCGGGGGAAGGAAGAACATTAACCAGTGACCTAAATGGGGGTTCGTTGATAGCTCAACTTGTTCGCTGATAAGAATAGCTCGGCAGATTGTAAATAACATCGTTCATGTAAATGTAAAATACTTTTGTACAATACGCATCGAGCAAACGCATCGGTTTAATGTCAGTGAACTGTTATTGGTCAGTAATCGTACACATCGATAATAATTCTTCTCTAATTAAATATTCAACACTCGATACCATTTTCTTTCGGGCCGGTTTAAATACCTAGTTCAAATATCGTTATACTTTGAAAGCCTTCTGTACTGTTGTTTCGGTCGTGATTGGAATTCAAGCTAGACGAGTAAGTGCATAAAATTATTTTTTCAAACTGAATTAAATTTAGTTTAATTTTTCGTAATAGGTGTCCCAAAATTAGGGCTGATAGGCCTTCTTTTCACCCCTATCGCCTACCAGCGAGCAAATGACACCGAATTCTGAAAATTCAATATTCTAGCTCTGGAATGATATTTTTTGGGGGCGATCAGGTCAAACAAGAGAGGGAGGTAGGGGATCTCAAAAAAGTCACAAGAGTTTGACCATATGAGTCATTTTTTAAAAAATCAATAAAAATGTTTTCAAGTACCTAAATTTTTCCGAATCAAAACATTATTGAAACCTAGTAAACAGATCTTGAAAATTTCACTTCGATTCAAAAGATTTTTCTTTCTTTTTTGGATTATCTATTTTACAAGTATGGTTTTTTAGATAATGCAAAATTTGACTAAAAACACAAGGTGAACAGAAAATAATGTCGGAAATTTAATGGGTGATTTTGATAAGATTTTTCGTACCAATCACGAGAGAAATAGAAAAAAAATTCCATCACCCAAGGATTTTTCCAGGGATTCGGAGGGAGGGGTCTGGACCCTCCGGCCCCGGCTCCGAAATTTTTACAGAAGTCCCTCCAGCCTCGGCTCCGGCTCCGGAAAAATCGCCCGGAGGGGGGCCCTCCTCCCTCCTCCCACCGGCTCCACTTCGGATCGCTGGATTTTTCACAATTAGAATTTTTCGTTGAACATTTTTTTTACACTTTTTGATAATTTTTGATACTTGAGGTCAATATTCTGAGCAAAGGAGGGACTCGACGAGAAAAATGAATAGAATCTGAATTGTAGAACGTAAAATTTCCTTTCTGTAGAGTTGCTCCAATTAGTTTCTTCTTCGGAGATTTAGCGTTCGAAATATTTCAGTTCAAAGTTCAACTTATTTTTTTATTGAAAATATTTCAAAAACTAAGCCTCTTGGGAAAAAACTAATTGAACTATACTGATAGGAAATTTTATGCTCTACAATTCATGTTCTACTCATTTTTTTCGTAGGACCTTTCCTGGGGTCATTAAATCGACATTAAGATGTAAAAATTTTTAACAAAAAATTCAAATTTGAAGAAACATTGACGTAATGGAGAAAAACTGAAATCATATTCGAACTCAGCACTAAAAATTTTCAGTAAAGTCCTATTAGTTTTTTTCTAAGAGGCTTACTTTTTGAGATATTTTCAATTAAAGATAAAAAGTTGAATTTCGAACTTTCAGCTGAAATATCGCAAAAACTTTGCTTCCCAGGAAAAAATTAATTGGACACCATAGAAAGAAAATTTTACGGTCTACAATTTATATTCTATTCATTTTTTTTCGCACGACTCTTTCTTTGCTTAGAAAAACGACTTGAAAAGTCAAAAGTCATCAAAAAGTTTAGTCATCGAAAAGTTTAAAACTAATTTTCAATAAAAAATAAAAAATTCAAGTGACCAAAATCTCAACGTGGTGGTTCCTCGATTTGTCAGATATCATCGTAAATGTCACTTTTTGGTGATGAACTTTTTTTTGTTGCTACTGAAGTGCAGGCAACATAGGTATAGGTATAAAAATACAAGTTTTTTATTGCTCGGGGCGTCAGTTTTAATTTTTTCTGACAAAACTTCCACTGCTTCGAAATTTTCAAAATTTTTGTGGTATACCTACCCAGTATCTACTTATGGATAAATGGCACTTAATTTGAGAGAAAAAATTTCATTACACCTTCAACCTTTCATTACAAAGGGGGGGGGGGTCAAAATTTTCAAAAGAAACTCAGCGAAAAATCGCCTAAAAAATTTGAAATTTTTTTTTACGGTTTCTCTTACCCTCCAGAAGCTAATTAAAAAAATGCGAAATTTTTAAATGCAGTTGGCAAAAAATGATAAAATTATGTAAGAAAACACACATTTTGGCCCCTCCCCCCCAAAATACTCGAGCTAGGGGTTAAAAATTGCTGTCAAAATTATTTTCCAGAATAGCCGATCCTTTTGGGATAGGAACAGTCAAAATCGCTTTCCAAGGTCAAATAACCCTACTTAAAGCTATACACTGTTTTTAGTTTGTTAAAATTTTTCAAAAATAAAAAAAAACTTTGAAATTGGGAAAACTTTAAAATTTTTGTTTCAAAATCTCAATAAGGTCTGTGAAACCAGCCGTAAGTATATTACATTTAGAATTTCAATCAATTTTTTATGGGTTATTTTTACCCAAGCGGTGAAAAAATTACCAAAATTTTACCCCACTCCCTTCAAGGGGTCTCCTGAAGAGATAAAAATTTTCGAAAAAACAAAAATACATTGTAATGCTACGTCATTTAATACGTTTTTGGAGGAACTGGGTTCGAATTTTGACCCAGTCCTCAAATTCACCTTCTCATAACTTCAACCCCCCCCCCGCAAATTTCAGTCAAAATTTAAAAAATTTTCAAAAATGACGTGTGACATGCCAATTTAAATGTTTTCAAGTATGCTGAGTTCGAATTTCAACTCAAGTTTGGGATTCGAATCTTTCAGCAGGCTGTATCCAATTCGACAGTTCAGGTCAAAAATTGGAGGATACGTGTATTTTCAAGATTTAAATTTCAAAAAAAATATAAAGTCGATTTTTCGTTCAAAAACGAACCAATTCCACCAGAAAAATAAATTTTTCCCGAGCTTGAATCAATTTTATCAGAAACTATTTCGACAAAAATCGAAATTATTATCATCATCAACGTAGCCCATTATTTTTTACACACATCCCTCTGATTCTCTCAATAAATCTTCACACAAAAGCTGAAAACTCCACAAAAAACAAACCCGAATGGAAAATTCACATCGAAACGAGCCCATTGCCCCTGCTTACTTTCACCAATCACCATGATGCTTTATAATCGTCCGTAATTACGAATATTATAAATTATAATGCCCTAAATACTGCCATATCAAGGCCATCTAATAACAAGCTAGTAAATTACAGCGAATTTCTGGCCATATCGTCTCATGTACTTATCACGAGGCTCCTTGAACAAAAAAATAAACACGATTGAATACGCGAAACTGAAATCTATCGCACTTCGCGAGGGTTAAAAAAGTTCAATTTCGCTTTCATTATCACAGCTCTTCCTCATTTGTAACCTGGTTAACCTTTGCGATGTCATCGCACATGTACGTCATTCTTCAGTCAGGAAGACCGCGTGTCGGCGACAAAATCACACCGTCGCGTCGCTTTTATTTCACGACGACCATGTAATAAAGTTCGTTAAGTGTATTCCATATTTACATTCTGTGGTAAATGCGAAACTAATTAACATTCTGAAATCCCAATCTCAATGTAATAACTCTTCGTAGGTATTTCAGAAGCTACCTCGGGCCAATCCATACGATAATTGCTTTAAACGTTAAGACCGCCAGGAGAATCCCCCAAAAAATGGTTAATTTTTTAACTACTCTATTTTTAGGTGAAGCAAAAATCCTCGCTTACCTTAATTATTTTCTTCGCCCTTCTCATCTCAGCACCGTATCATTTTCTTCCTGATTCTATTAATTTTCGGTCCCCTGAAAAAAACAAAACAAAAAAGTCATTATATTGCGATTACGCGAATTTAATGACGATTTAAAAATTTGCTTATGGAATATTTCAACCGAGGAAAAATATATCTACATTTAATGCTCCTTGTGCACGTGTTTCGTGAAAAAGAACACGTACGATGGGAAATATTTTCGACGCTTTTTCCCCCAACTTCGTAGTCAAAATATAGGTACCTATCTCAGTCTTGACTCGGTATTATATATTATTTAAAATGGAAAAATTACATTTTTATTTGGCGATAAAGAATTTCAACTCTGATTCATTCACGAGTTGATGGGTAGATTTATGGTTCATTTTTTTCAGACGTTCATACAACAGAAACATGATAACAGCGGTTCATAAAACGACAAATGCAAAATTTGTGTAAACATTCCGACCAAATGAATGGTTTATGACGACAATAAATATACCGAAATGTCTCGTTTCGTTTTCCTCTTCATCGTTATAAATGAATGGATTGGCGAGAAGCGTTTTTTCCGGGAGCAAATTCGCACATTTTCCACAAATTACAATTGCATCATTTTAAATTTTCCGAGTTGAAATTCGTTCATGAACAAACTGAACGATTTATTAATGACCAAACTGTTTGGAAACAATTTTTAAAAAATAGAAAATACAATCGAATAAAATCAAAAATAAAATACGTAATTGGAGAGCGAAATTCGCTCGATCGTTAGCCAATAACACTGAAAAAATCGAAATATTAGAGCTTTGAGCTATTCGTTTTCATAGGTGTCATTCGCGTATGACCGATTTAATGGATAATCAAAATAAATCGTTCATTAATAATTCGAGAATGATTCGTTCAAAATATCTACCGAATTGTTTTAAAGCAAATGGAGAACAAAATATTGATTTTTTTTTTCAAAAATTGTTCAAAAAAATCTGGAATTCTTGACTTTACATATTAAAGAATCAACCAAACTGTAAATCAGCCAGGAATGGATCAAAGCTGCTGGACAGTTGGAGAGGGAGAAAAATCGAACATTTCCAACTAAGTGCGATTTTTTTCTGATTCAAAAACTTTTTTTTTCAAAGTCATCACTTTCTAAAATTTTCGACTCATTATACCTATTCTTGTGGACTAAAAAATCATATTTTTCCAATATGAACGGGGGGGGGGGGGATATGTCACTCGTTCAATCTGACCCTAAAATTGGAAAATTTTTAAAAAGTAGAGGAAAATTACAATTACTCAAAGTTTGAAATAAAATGAATAATCAAATTTCAATCATAATCAAGTAAAGATAGGTAACGTAAAAGTTGATAAAAATTGTACACATCAAAAAAGGGTAAATTTCTGCAAAAATTACTTAAGGGTATGTGCTCTCACTTGATATCAGTAAAAAATTTAGGATCGTGATATCTTGATGATTGACAAAAAAAATTGGACAAAAAATTTTGTTGTTTGTTCAATTTTTTCCAAAACTTCATTTTTTTCAAAGTTGGAAGAAAAGTTTTGAAAATATCTCAAAATATCTATCTCAATCTGACTCAAAACGAAAATTTTCCTGAAAAAGTAATTTTTTTCGACAATTTTCTGATTTGAACCATCAATTTTTCCAACTAAATTTGAACGGTTTTCAAGTACTATATTGATTCCAACAATCTTTGTATGTTATTTCAAACAATTTTTAACAATGTTCAAAGTATTTGTCGGATCTGAAAAATAATTTTTTTTGAAATTTTCTGTTGTTTTTTTTGTTACTACTTCTACATAATTTTTCTTGCTTCAAATTTGACTAAGAAGACCCCCCCCCCCCGTATACTTGTTTTATAGAGAATTTCAAACATTTTTTTGAAAATTTCATTAATATAAATTAACGAGCAAGATAAAAAGATTCAAGCTCGACAAATTCTTGAAAAGAACAGGCAGGATTTAAGCAGGATCCTTCGAACGAATTTTGCAGAACTTCATCTCTGAGCTTTAAAAAAAATTTTTCCTCCCTACTCTCCAACATTTTTTTAATTGATAGATTTTAATTGATTTCTAATTGCTTTCTCCTCCCCCCTCTTCTCCTCAAAAAGTTGTATTTTCCAATTCATCTATGAATTTGGCCCCAGCAAAACCAGAACAAAAATTTCAGATACCTAATAAAAATTTCAAGTATCAAAAAAATACTCTTGGAACGAATTTTACCTATGGATTTTCACCAATAATAAATTTTAGAGGAATTACTGTATTCAACACAATGAATGAAGAAAAATTGAAATTTGTAAAAGATGAAAATTTCAAACAAAAATATAGATTTTTAGAATGAATTTTATGACAATTATGACATTTTTAACCATATAAATTCATCGAAATTCCGAACGTTAGCAGGAAAAATAATTTGTCCTGAGCTAAACGAGAGCAAAAATGTTTGAAAATTGAATTATTGAAATAGGTTTCAAGAATAATAAACAAAAAAAGATTTGAGCATGATTATTATTTTTATCACTCGAAAATGATCTGAAAAAGTTTGAAAAGCATTTAAAGGTACTCCTCTGATCGGAAAATTCATGTAGAAAATTATTAAAATTTTTGTTTTTCGTAGTAAAATTATTAAAATTCTAGCTATTTTCTGGTTTTCTTGCCACTCGCTTTTTCTGGGTTTCTTGCCAGTAGACAGTAGACACTCCGAATACCTATTTCAAAAAATTTTTTACGATTTTTTTTTTCATAACTTGAACATTTTTACACCAATTTAAAGATTATAAAATCCAATTTCAACTGAAAAATCGCCAAATAAAGAAACTAACGCCGGATTCGTGTTTAACGAGTCAAAATACCCCGATAAACACCCATTTCACGATCGTTTGCTTAAAGTCTCAAAATTCACCTTTTTCACTGATTTTTCATGACAAAAATAGCGAATTTTGAGTCTTCAAATAAAATGACCGCGAAAAGGGTGTTTATCAGGGTATTTTCACCCGCTAAACACGAATTCGACGTTAGTTTCTTCGTTCAGTCATTTCTCTCCATACAAAACGCTCAAAATTTGAAAAATTTTTGTACGGTTTTTTGCGATTTTTGGTCCTTGGTGCATCGAAATTGCCAAAAGTGAATAAAAAGTGGTCGCTTTTCGCTTAAAGGGTGTTTTTTACGATTGAAAACTTCAAATACCCGAAACAACGTGAAGGAGTGCATCAAAATTGTTGAAAAAATCATCGTAAATACATCTCTACGAGATGTAACCTTTGTGCCAAAGAACAGAAAATTTCCTTCACTTCCATTGAAATTAAAAATTCTTGAAAATAATGCAATAAAATGGTCATAACTCCGAATGAGAGGGGGTTGAAGGGGTCAAAAAATTTTCTAAATTTTTTTACATCAAGGTACATCATCTGAGGGGGTTAGATCTTAGATCGAAAATCGGAGCGGGGGTGGGGGGCAAATTCACCTGCAACCCGGCTATACCCTTTCAAAACATTTCGAATATTTTTCTCAATTTCATTAATTTTTTTCACGATCCATAAAAATAACATTCAATACTATTAAACGGAGGAGGAGAAGATGAAAATCATCGATCTGTTTCAAGTTATCGATTAAAAGATAAAGAAGTAATGATACCAGAGTAGATACACATAATTGTACGTTTATAGGTTCCTACTTGAATTATTAAGTCATACAAATCGATAAAATAACACGAATAACAAATTGGAGAAAAATTTAAAAGAAACTTTCACACCGAAAGATCGATGATGAAAATATAAAAATTTACCATCGAGATTGATTTTTCCAACTTAAACCACAATTTTTCTCTTTTTTCCGGACCCAAACTGAAAATCCCCCAAAAAAGTCACCTCTTCCAAAAACTTCCTCCCTAGGACTCGATTTTCCCCACCAAACCAGGTCTCCGTTGCATCACCGTCTATCAAAACAACACATTCAGTTCATTAGCATTCCAAGTCACCGTTCTCGATCTGAAATCACCCAAACACACGCCACATTGGACTCAATTCCAACGAAATTTTTAATTTCCATTCGTGCAAATCGAACTCCGGACTCCTATATCCAAGCTCCGATTGCCTCGTACATTCGCACCTAAACAGAGGATTCGTGCGCTAAATAATTTTTCGTACGTATAATTTTTCATTAACATGATACAATGATGTAAACCGGCTTCAGCCACGACTACGAAGACCCACGCAACTTCACTTATTAATATAGATCAGTAGCCGGGTTATTATTCGATGCATTCCTTATTACCAAAGCAGCTTTTTCTCGGTTCGGATGAAATTTGCATTTATAATTTACCTTACGAGTTATAAAGGAAATGGAAAAACGTATTTACCCCATATTCGAAACCGTATTATCTGATTGTACAGTTACTTCACACTTCATCTACATACGACGCGACGACATAATACGTACATATGTATCGCGTACTCTATTTATGTTTCACTTACCTTTTCGCGTGCTTCGACGTATTCCACTAGTAGGTTGGTAAAACACTTTGCATTTGCAACCGAGTTTGCGTCATTACCGAGCTCGTCTGCCAGCCACCATCGTCTATCGTATTCGTGCACCTATACATAGTACACAGGTCAGTCACTTTATTAACAATGTAATCGTTATCAATAATGAAATAACGTGGCCATCTTTCAACGGCTTCTGGCTGCTGCTCTTACCAGCTAATCAACTCCATTGTGACGTCTATAACGTTAAACGTTCTCTATTTACCCGACTATAGGCTACATCTGCTGAAGGTTGTAATTGTACTGCACGATCGGCATTTCCAGAGCTATAAAAAAAAAAGATCTTTAGTCGACATCGTTTACAGTAAGTACTTTTTACAACGTATTATGCGGTTTGCCAATTACTCGTACAATTCGACTTGGCGAACTGCTACCGCAAGTCGTAAGTTTAAAACTTACACTCGTGCGCTTTTGTTAGGGTCACGTTTCGCACGTGATTGCGTACCGGAGTATAGAACCTCGCAATAGAACGCGATTTCACTACGGTTCGATGAATTTTCGAAATACGAGTATTCGATAGGGCTTTTACTAGGCCTGCTTCTATACGCGGTGCCATAAGTTTCTAAGTACGTAAGCAAATATTTTACGCAGAAATCATATAAATTTTCACCGGTATCGTAAAAATAGAGGTATTCTATCTTAATAATTTACACGCGACTCGATGTATCGTTATGAATTTCGAAGAAAATTTTATTCAATGGGAGAACGAGGGTTCAGAGTACGTATGGAATGACGATGGCATAAATTCGAACAGTATTGTTTCAAGTTATCGATTAAAAGATAAAGAAGTAATGATACCAGAGTAGATACACATAATTGTACGTTTATAGGTTCCTACTTGAATTATTAAGTCATACAAATCGATAAAATAACACGAATAACGAATTGGAGAAAAATTTAAAAGAAACATTTACACCGAAAGTTATTGAAAAAATGACAGTAGAAATTGAGTTTGTTATTTAGATTTTTCTTCTCTTTTAATTTTTCGGTTGAAAACAGCTGGGTGATTCTCTAGCTCCTAAATCATTTTGAGGCAACTGGGATTTCGACGATCCAAATCTAATTTTCATTTCAAGTTTAAATTTTTTCAGGTACAAATGTTTTTATTTCTTTATTTCTAAATTTTTTTAGAATTGTATCCAATGTTAAAATTTCTCCAACAGATTAAACTTGAATTTTGATTTTTAAAATTATTTTTCAATTTCATACTTATATTTTTGAAAATTTCTTCCAATTAATTAGGCATTGAGTTTAAAGAAATTTTAAAAACATGAAGTTGAAATTTTTTGAAAATTCAGCTGAAAAAAAATTTGAAGAAAATTTTGAAATTATGGGAAAAAATTTTCACGATGAAAAAAATAAGAAGTTGAAAAAAATTGCGAAATCAAAGTTGGAAAAATGTTGTGAATAAGGTGCAGTGGGGTAATTGCAAAATCGGGGTATTTGCAAAATCAGCTTCTGGAGGTCAGTTAACATAATTTTTGAGCGAGCCATCTTTTGGTAGGTCAAGGCACATCTATTACCTATATACTCACTCAGTTTGAACGAAATCGGTGCACGCATTTGCTTTGTAGAAATGTTTTTATCAACATGTGTCAAAATCACTCATAAGTAAAGTTGAATCAGTTTTTTTCAAAATAAACAAAAACGTACAAAGTAAAATTTTTTTGAACTGATTTTTGTTGATTAATTATACTAATAGATCTAAGTTAAAGCTAAGACTATCATTTTTGAAAAATTTTCATTACATTAGCGGAAAAATGCGTTTTTGCATTTACCCCGAAAAAGGTCATGCGGGGGCAATTGCAAAATCGAAAATATCTATCATTTTATTTATACTCTCAGAATTTTTTTAACGATTTTTAGATGTAAAATGGGTCGAAAATACAAAAAAAAGAATATTAGTCCTTCAAAAGTGTGAAAATTTATATTAAATTTTTGATATTTACTTACAAAATTTTGCCATTTTTTGCGTTTTTGGGAGTTATTATCAAAATATTGTTCAAATTTGTTAATTTTACCGTACCGAAATCGAATTATACGCGGTTATTTTTTATGTAAAATTATTGGCTACGGCCTCTAATTATTTTTGTTTATTTATTCGTACCGTTCGTTAACCCGCGATCGTTGTATTGTATTAACCGTTCTCGCGTATAGTCGATTTGTAACTTAAAATTATTTAGGCTTAAAAACTACCGAGTTTTTACAGCCTCACGCGATGTTATATTCAGTTTAATATAAGGTAAAAACTAACTCGAGTTTTTCCTTCTTTTTTCTTCGTGAAACTGTCTGAATTTTCTTTTAAAGAAAAATTCATCTTTATTGTGAAAATAATTTTCAATGAAAATTATTATCGTTTTGGTATCGTCCGATCGAACAATTATCGTTTCCGTAGAAACGACCATCGTCGAAATTCCGATCCATCGTGAAAAACTGTTCAAAATTGTAGCGCAGTCGAAAGTCTCCCTAAATACGAAAATTTAGGGAAAATCAATCGTAGGCGCGTTGCTATTGGCCAGAATAATTTTCCGAGCAGTTCGTATCGATATCTGCTTCGTGCGATAATATTTACGCGAAAATTTTCCGACCGCTTTCCCTACGTCTCGGAAAATTCTTCGAATTTTCCGATTTCGGAAAAGCGTTTTTCATCTATCGATCACTTCGCCCAATCGAATCTCACGCTCCTCACGCCAAGTCAGCGATTTTCATCGTATTTTCCACATGGTAGCATAGTATCGTGGTTCCTGTGATACGGCGAATCGACTCGGTATATGATACCTAGCCTAGCGAAGCTCATTGGTCGAGGCGACGCTGCGAACGATACTTCTAACGACGAAGATTTCCGTGGTTTTCCAGCGTTGAGCGAAGCTGAAAAAGTGTTAACTCGATCACAAAAACGTAAAATTCGAAAGCGACTTTCGAAAGAGTTAAATACTTCCCTCGTCGGTCAATCCTCTGCGTCGACGATACCAACAGCTCCGTGCATCCAATCAACAGCCAACAACGAATCAGACGCAGCGTCGATCATCTCCGACGACCAATCCGAAGGCGAGAAAACTGCTACGTGCTCCGAAAACGAATCGTCAGCGTCCGAAATGGCTTCTGGAGAATCGTCATCGAATATTCCAGCGCACTTGATCTTCAATGGCACCGACTACATCATCTGGAAGAAAAGAATCAAATCGTTACTATTGGCCAAAGATCTCGAAAAGGCTATTACGACGAATGGCGGCGCGACCGATAAAGAGAAAAGGAAAGCCTATTTTGAAATCGTCAGCCACACAACGAACGCGGTTTTCCGACTCATACGTGAAGAGAAGGATCCTGAAAAACTCCTTAACGAACTCGACGAACGATACGCTAAGGAGAATCAGCAAATTGTAATCGCTTGTCGCGCAAAATTGGCTGCCCTAGATATCGACAAATTTAGGTCCGCTACCGATTACTGCGATGAAGTCTCCAGCCTAGTGAACCAGATGGAGGCCGCCGGTACGAAGGTTCCGAAGGATGAGGAGTATGCGTTTTTGAACTCTGGACTCAAAAATATCGAGAAATGGAAGTCCGTTAAGAAACCGGCAGAAGCCCTTCTGAATATCGCACCCGCCGACCCAAAATTCCTGAGGGGTTTATTAACCAGCGACGAAGATAAATCCGAAAAGGCGACGTCGAATATCAACAAAGGTTCGGCGTTAGTAACTTCAGCGTCGAATAATCGAAATCCGAACGATCGTAAACCGCGTCCGAAATGTGCCAAGTGCAAAAAGCTCGGCCATCTCGCGAAAAATTGCTGGGCCAATCGAAATCAATCGCCGAGAGGAGAAATAAAATGCTATCGTTGCGGTGGCACCGGCCACATAGGAAAGCAGTGCCCTCGGTATGGTGATGAAGCGAATTCAAAAAGGTCTGAACCGAGTTCCAGCTTCAGTTCGAATTCGCCGGCGCCGAAATCTCCGTCGAATACCGAATTATCGAATCGTCCAAAGGCTCTTATGACATCCGAAGAAAATGTAGCGCTAATTTCAACCGTCGGTGAAATCGTCTTCGTGCTCGACACCGGCGCCACTAGCCACATGATAAATGTACCCGGTATTTTGGTCAACGAAAAGCCAGTAACGTCGAACGCTGAAATTATCGTCGCGAAACAAGATACAGCCATCGTACGATCGTCGGTTGGTGAGTTACCAGTCACTAACGATAGCGGCGTGAATTTTATCATGCAAAACGTGAGTTACATTTCCGATTTATCGTACAATTTAATGTCCGTGAGTCAAATCCGTCGTCTAGGTTATGATACCGTGATCGCCGATAAAATTTCGATCGTTCACCGCGATACTGGTGAAAAACTGACTGATGTTTTTGAACAGTCGAACGGTTTGCTTACTGTTAAATTTAAGCTAAATAACGTTACCGATAATTTCGATTTCGCGCTAAACGCTCTATGGCATCGTCGGTTAGGCCATCCGAGTAGATCGGTTATGTATAAGATACCCGATATTAGTTGTACCGAACATGACTGTCCTCTTACGAACGAGTGCGATACGTGTGCCAAAGCGAAGCAGCACCGTGGGCCTTACAATACCGAGCGCGAAAAGGCGAAGCAACCGTTGGACATAGTCCATGTCGACGTAATGGGTCCGCTGAGCGCCGGTATCGATAATGAGCGATATATTCTTGTATTTGTCGACGATTTTACTCACTACGCGGTAACGTTCGCGATAACGGCTAAATCGCAAGTCGGCGAATTTTTCGAAAAATACGATAACATAGTAACGAATCTATGGAATCGTCAAATTAAGCAATTACGTTGCGATAGCGCGACCGAATTTATAGGCGGTAAATTTCGCGAAGTAATCGAGAAAAAAGGTATGCGATTAATGGCTTCGGAGCCTTATGAACACGAACATAACGGTACGGCCGAACGTTTTCTACGTACCATTAGTGAAAAACTCCGTTCGCTTCTTTTCGATTCGAAGCTCCCTCGTCGATTTTGGCCGTACACGTTGTACACGGCTACTTTTTTGTACAATCGTCTTCCGTGTTCTGTTATCGCCGATAAAAGCCCGTATCGTTTATGGTTCGATCGCGATCCGACTTTCCAATATGTTCGTATCTTCGGCTGCGTCGCTAGGGAATTTATTCCTAAAGAAAAACGAACAAAATTAGATCCGAAATCCGTTGAAAAAATGTTAGTCGGTTATACTGAAACAGGTTACATGTTACTCGATGTACCGCGAAATAAACTATCGTATTCGTCTAACGTCATCTTCGATGAAAATCAGCTTTATGCTGATCGGTTAAATGAAAATTCGTACGACGGTACCGTAAATCTTGAACCTGAAACAATCGAAAATTCGTTAGTCGCGATAAAATCCAATCTGTGTAACGATGATGATCGTATCGAATACTCCGCGTTAATAGCCACCGAGCAGGGCAAAGAACTCACGTATGAAGAGGCAGTAAACGGTCCTGAAGGTAACGAGTGGAAAAAGGCGATCGAGGAAGAACTGAGAGCGATGGCAGTGAAAGATGTCTGGTACGAAGTCACCGAGGACGAGCTGGAAGGCAAGGACTTCTCCAAAGTCGATACGAGATGGGTTCTGCGAAAGAAAATCTCGGTTAATCACGTCGTAAAATTTAAAGCTCGATTAGTTCTCCGCGGATACAAGGACTCTCACCAATACGAGCTGGATGAGACTTACGCGCCGACTGCAAACGTATCGATCGTCCGTGGTATCGTCTGCATAGCCACTGTGAATAAATGGAAACTCCGTCAAGCCGATGTATCGACGGCATTCTTGAATGGCGAAGCAACTCGTATGATAGTTTTCGATCCACCGAAAGGATCTTCCGTAAAACGCAAAATCGTATTCGTGTTAAAAAAGTCCTTGTATGGACTCAAAACTTCGCCGCAGAACTGGAACAAAAAATTAAAGAAAATTTTAGAAAAATTAGGTTTCGAACAGTCTGCAAACGATCCGTGTGTTTATGTAAATAAAGACGGCGATAAAACTCGGTGTATTTTCGTAATTTTCGTCGACGATTTCTTGATAACCGGTTCCGACGCCGAATTAATCGAATGGCTGATCGATCAGCTAAATAAAGAATTCGGAATTCGAGATCTAAAAGAACCTGAAAAGTTCATCTGTATCGAAATCGAAAGAAAAAGTGACGATAAACGTACTTACATCAAAAATCGTACATCCGTGAATTAATCGTAAAATATGATCTTGAAGACTCAAATCCTATATCGTCGCCGATGGAACCCGGCTTAAAAATCGAAGACAAACGGCTAGATAAATCGTTCGAAACGAAAGTTCGTGGTATTCTAGGATCGTTATCGTATCTATCGCGAGGTACTCGTCCCGATATCGCGTTCGCCGTTAACTTCTTGTGCAGATTTTAGCATCTCGCTAATGCTGAAATTTTTAATTATGCTAAACGTATCATTAGGTATTTAAAAACGACAATCGATCGGTCGTTAGTTTATAATTCGAATTACCTTAATGTATCGTATCCGTTAAAATTGTATTCCGATTCCGATTTCGCCGGTGATGACTCCGATCGAAAATCCACTACCGGTATCGTCGTCATGTTAAATGGAAATATCGTCGACTGGATCGTCCGTAAGCAAAATTGCGTAGCTTTATCGTCGGCGGAAGCCGAATACGTAGCTCTTTCGACGGCCGGAAAAGAAGCGAGATCGTGGATAAACTTACTCGATAGTCTCGATCTGGTTACAGATGTCGTACCGATCTTCTGCGACTCAAATGCTGCTATCTCGATAGCAAATACCGACGAATCTCGGCGTACTCGACATATTGATGTATCGTACCATCATATTCGCGATCTTATCAGATCCGGTGTCATTCACATCGTGAAAATTTCATCGAGCGATAACATTGCCGATCTATTAACAAAATCGACCAATAGGATCGTCTTCGAACGTTTGTCAAACGAGATTTTTGAATTTAATTTAAAAAAATAAATTATCGTCCGAGGGGCGGTGTTAATTTTACCGTACCGAAATCGAATTATACGCGGTTATTTTTTATGTAAAATTATTGGCTACGGCCTCTAATTATTTTTGTTTATTTATTCGTACCGTTCGTTAACCCGCGATCGTTGTATTGTATTAACCGTTCTCGCGTATAGTCGATTTGTAACTTAAAATTATTTAGGCTTAAAAACTACCGAGTTTTTACAGCCTCACGCGATGTTATATTCAGTTTAATATAAGGTAAAAACTAACTCGAGTTTTTCCTTCTTTTTTCTTCGTGAAACTGTCTGAATTTTCTTTTAAAGAAAAATTCATCTTTATTGTGAAAATAATTTTCAATGAAAATTATTATCGTTTTGGTATCGTCCGATCGAACAATTATCGTTTCCGTAGAAACGACCATCGTCGAAATTCCGATCCATCGTGAAAAACTGTTCAAAATTGTAGCGCAGTCGAAAGTCTCCCTAAATACGAAAATTTAGGGAAAATCAATCGTAGGCGCGTTGCTATTGGCCAGAATAATTTTCCGAGCAGTTCGTATCGATATCTGCTTCGTGCGATAATATTTACGCGAAAATTTTCCGACCGCTTTCCCTACGTCTCGGAAAATTCGAAGAATTTTCCGATTTCGGAAAAGCGTTTTTCATCTATCGATCACTTCGCCCAATCGAATCTCACGCTCCTCACGCCAAGTCAGCGATTTTCATCGTATTTTCCACAAAATTTCATCAAAATTTTGTGTTTTCCAATAAAATACGTCATACTTATCACAAGTGATCATTTGTTTTCAATTTTTAGCTCATTAAAAAAAATAAAAATAAAAATAAAAAATTAGATTTTTTCACTTCTTTAAAAAATTCTTTCTTTCGCGGATATCTCCGACAAATTTTGATCAAACGAAGGTAATGAGTATATTAAAAGGTAGTAAATTTTACGTAGATTCCGATTTGACCATCAAAACTGAAAAAAAATTAGCACCTTCAGATATAATTTACGATTTGGCATTTGCCCCATGGCGGGGTAAATGCAAAAACACAATTGAAAAATTTTTAAATTTTATTTTCTCATAAATTTATAAACTAAATGATACGAAATTTTTCCCACCAATAGAGAACCCCTTGAAGTTTGTGTGACAGAAATTTCAGGTTGATTGGTGCCATAGAGCCGGCACAGTGAACCGGCAAAGTGTCACTAATCAAAAAGTGGTTTGCAATTGCCCCACTGCACCTTATTTAAAATAATAAAAAAATTTGCAGTAGGAAAAAATTTCAAAATTGAAAAAATGTTGGTGTTGAAAATTTTTTCAACTTATATTTCTTCAAATTTTTTTTCTACTTTATATTTTTAAAAATTATTTTCAACTCATCTGAAATTGTTCCAATTGAAAATTCATTTAAAATTTTCCCAACTTAGAGTTTTTAAATAAATTTTCAACTTCATGTTTTTCAAAATTCCTTCCAACTCGATATTTAAAAAGTAAAACAGAAAAATATGAAATAGAAAAAAATTTTAAAAAATCAAAGTTTAATAAATTAAATATTAAGAAACTTTGTCGATGAAAAAATTTTAAAGTTGGATAAAGCTTTGAAAAAAATATAATTGAAGAAATTGAAAAAATGGAAGAATTTGAAAATTTTTGAATATAGATCATCGAAATCCCAGGTGACGATGAGTAGAAATGATCTAGGAGCTAGTGAATGATTCAGGAAATGAGAAATGTCTATCTGAAACTGAATAGGTGTTAGTAACGTTAAGATTAGATGTCCAACAAAATCGTTTTATTGAAGTGCAAGACTTTTGCAGTATCTGCTCTACTTTATATGAGAATTTTGACTAGGATACGTATGTATTAGGCCGGGAGGGGGGGGGGGGGATTTTTGAAAGATAAAATTTTTTTGCGTAAGTTTTTTTCAGTGTTGCCACAGTTTGGGTTGGAGGAATGGGATGCCTCAAATTCACAAGGATCGAGCACTACATGTTACCAAATATCCAAATGACCATCACTACACGCTCGTCATTAATTTTGACCCAAATGGGATTTCATTTTCAACTATCCAAGTTCAAATTTTCCTACTTTCTCTCTAAATTTTTTTCATAGTTGTATTAAAAATTTAAGAAAAAATTCTACATCACTAAAATTTTCTAAAAATCATGCAGTTAAAAAACTTTTAACAAATTTATTTGAAAAAAATGTTTACTTACAAAAAATTTGGAAAAATTTTGAGAAAAACTGAATTTAAAAGAATTTTATGTTGAAAAAATTTCCAAATAGGAAAAAAAAATCGAGTTTAAAATTTTTTTCAACTTTGATTTTTCATTCAATTTTTTTTCAACTAACCATTTTGTCTACAGAAAATTTCTTAAATTTTTTGCAACTTGATGGTTTTTAAAATTCATTTCAATTCTTCTTCTTCTTCGTCGCCTACTCTCAATCCACTGCAGGATGTAGGACTCCCGATCTGTCTTCCATGTTTTCCTATCCTCAGTTTCCCACCTCTCAATAGGTAATTAGAAGAAATTCTAAAATGTAGTAAAAATTTAAAAAATCAAAGCTGACAATTTTTTGGGAAAATAAAGAAAATTTCAAGCCATGTTCACACGTTTCATGTATTAGGATGTATTGGTAAAAGAAATTATTTCGGAGTCTTGGTAAATGCAGTAAATTACGTAAATAATAGTTCGAGTAGCAACGTCGCGTCGCAAAAAAATACAGATTGATGCTCAATCCTTGTGAACTTAACTTAAGGCATCTTGGCGAGGGAAAACCCAAATTTTACGCAATTTTCAGATATATGGAAAGGGCAGCCAATCAGATTTTTTCGTTCCTGACAGATTTTGATCGATTATTGTTCCATGCTGCTAAAATTATATGGCTTTTTCATGATGAATCAACAGGTAAAAAAATGTGCTAACCAGAAATTTTGGAATTCAAATGAACGATTTTGCACCCTCTTTATTTGTTTACACAAAATTTACAAAAAATAAATCCTTCGATTAAAAACACAATTTGTAACACACTGTTACAAGATTGAGGAATTTTTATTTTTTGTAGAAGTTATGATAATTTCATAAATTTACAATCTTTATAAAAATTGTAAAATTAATTCATTTTAAAATTTTTGTCTATGATTTTTGCATAGAATTTCGTTCGCATTTTGGAAAAATATTGCTAAATTCGCATGGAAACGCTAGTTTTTGATAGAATTTTCTTTTTTTCGAAATCTTATAGGATAGGTAGCTCACTTTTTTTTAATGTGTACCTATACCTATACCTATCTATTTACTTTATAAGATTATTATACAGCACCTACAAAAAGAAGAACCTTTGTCATAATATTTTATAACATTTTATGCCTTCAAAAATTTTGTTTTTCAAACGTTCAGTGAATATTCCGATTAAAATCAACAAATAATAACAAAAACAGTCTAATTTTAATTATAAAATATCACTGTGTAGGGAATTTGGAATTTTTTTTCAGAAACCACGTTATTATTGGCACAACCCTCGTTTTTTTTTTTTTCATTTTTTGACACTTTTCGACCTCTTTATAAGAACATTGAAAAAAATTGAACATAAATTTCATGCCCTCACCCCCCCTCCCCCAAAAAATCATCAGTATTAATCCCATCACTCAAATTTTATCCAAATAAGTCAAGGTCATAGTCGAACTAGCTAATAACACTTGTTCAAATACCCCACACACTCAAAGTTCCATCAGAAGTCATTAAACTGAATTTAATTTAAATTTAAATGAATAAATAACTATTACATTGAAATAATTAGGTAGTTTTGAAATAACTTCCAAAAAATGCTGGACATAGGCAATACCATTATGGCAAATCAGGGAGGAGAATGGGAGGAGGGAAACGTAAGTTGTTCCATATACTACGTTAAACCCTATCACACTTTAACCTAAGTCTCTTCTCCTCTCCCGCTTTCCCTTTCCATCTCAATTCATACTTATTAATCCACCATCAGCACCACGCGAAACTCAACCATCGAACAAGTTTCACAGTCTTTCAATCCGCTGTCAAATCTCAGCCCGAAGAAAAGTTTTTAAATTACACGCACGATTTCGTTCGACAGAAGGACGAAGATTTACTAAAAACTAGAAAGGGAACCTCTTCAACCTTCCAAAAACTCGAAATCTAATCGAAATAATATTTTGCCAGTGCTAGTGCGGAAGAGTATGTCAGAAGACTTCGTAGCGTACGCAATAAGCAGGGACACGTAATCTAAATGTAGGAATAAAAACCATAAAATAAA
Organism: Pseudococcus viburni; assembly: GCA_033439095.1. NCBI lineage: Eukaryota > Metazoa > Arthropoda > Insecta > Hemiptera > Pseudococcidae > Pseudococcus > Pseudococcus viburni. The sequence continues at coordinate 852,390 of JAVBJF010000152.1, read as the reverse complement.
ACGTACATCGAAAACTTAACCTTCCCATTATTACGGTAGAAATCCAATAATTCCGATGTTTATCTTGGGGCCAGATAAATAATTCGGCGAGGCCTACAAAAAGGACATAAATTAAGACTGAACTCGGTATCATAAGACGGTTGAAAGCTACGGATAAATATTTACTGGCGCGTGTATAAGAAGCTTTTTTCTACCAGTATGACATCGACAAGGCGATTGGCGAAGAGAAAATAGCGCTGCAGAAATTTTACGCAACTGGGAATTACAAATAAGATGGATGGACAGATAATCACGGTACACGAAGATGACCGAAGATAATACAGTCGATATTTTATAATTCATAATAAACGTCAAACTCGGATGCGATAATACATCGAATAAAAATTCACTTTCGGTTTTCGTCTTACTATTTGTTCCATTTGTTATGCATCTTCATAAATAATCTTGCTGCAAAAGGAATTTTAACGATCCGAGTCCAAATTTATTCCAAGATCAACTTTTTCCGACCCTAAATTTTTTCAATATCTTTAATTCTAAGTATATTTTTTTTCAACGGTGTATCCAATTTTGAAATTTTTCCACCAATAACATTTTTACCGACTTTTCTTGAAAAGTCAGGTACTAAATTTGTTGCCGCGGTGAGACTTGGGGTCGGGGGTGAGTTTTCTTTGCGTTTTGGGTCATTTGGAACACAACTGTACCATTGGTTCATTTTCACCTTTCCTTATATATATATATATATATATATGGATCATACTAACCTTGCGAGACCCGTTTTGCAGAAGGAGATAATACAGACACTGTGAGGCCCGAAACTTTAAAAATCGGCATAAATGAAGGGTCGAGTAATACCGCCGATGTGTGGAGCGGAAAAAATAATAGAAAATGAGACGAATTTCACTGTGCAAGCGCCATCCCTTTAGCTTGATTCGTATTTGAATGGCGCATGGTTGAAATTTCCAAATGTTGCTGTGTGCAGAGAGGCGAGGTAAATTATATACAAAGATATACAAACGACCTTGCGAGACCCTCTGCCTACAGACTCCTGAGTATGCATACATCATGAAAAACCACTTTATATGGCATGACGTTGCGAGACCCGATTTCGGGTCTCGCAAGGTAAAAACGGGCCTAATAAGGATAGCGAGATATCCAAAACGGGTCTCGTAAGGCTGCAGCATGCCTGTATATATATACAGGCATGCTGCAGCCTTACGAGACCCGTTTTGGATATCTCGCTATCCTTATTAGGCCCGTTTTTACCTTGCGAGGCCCGAAATCGGGTCTCGCAACGTCATGCCATATAAAGTGGTTTTTCATGATGTATGCATACTCAGGAGTCTGTAGGCAGAGGGTCTCGCAAGGTCGTTTGTATATCTTTGTATATAATTTACCTCGCCTCTCTGCACACAGCAACATTTGGAAACTTCAACCATGCGCCATTCAAATACGAATCAAGCTAAAGGGATGGCGCTTGCTCAGTGAAATTCGTCTCATTTTTTACTATTTTTTCCGCTCCACACATCGGCCGTATTACCTGACCCTTCATTTATGCCGATTTTTAAAGTTTCGGGCCTCACAGTGCCTGTATTATCTCCTTTTGCAAAACGGGTCTCGCAAGGTTAGTATGATCCATATATATATATATATATATATAGCTTTATATTCCGGTAAGGTGAGATCCAAAATCCACAAAACCCGGAAAGGTGAGCTCCGTTTTGGGAAAGGTGAGATCCGATCCGGATCTCACCTTTCCTCACGTGTATATCAAGTTTTTAGGTATCAGGATACCACCAGTAATGCAATGCCCAATTTTGTCCCGGATCTCATCTTTCCACTTTTTCCATCGACTTATACACTTTCAGTTCATACCTCCGCGCTGTAGAGCGCGCTGCGCCGTTGTATATCCACATGATAAGTTTACACCAAGGTGAGATCCATATGATCGGCAACATTGCAGATCTCGCCTTTCCTGTATTAATATTTAATGAATTATGAACATATTGTACTAGTTTTGTTTTTAAGTAGGTACTCGCGACTTACAAATCGCTCTTTACATTTTAAAATCATGAAAATTCGCATGGTACTTTTCATTTCCCCCATCTCCAAAATTTTCATTTCGAAAATTTCAAGTGAACACTGGGGAAAATTGCTGAAAAAAATTCAACATTTTTTTGGAAAACTTTTCTATCTTTTCCTGAGAAAATAGAAGGGAAGATATCCAAACTTGGGGTAAAAGTTTGAGTCGAAACAAAAATAAATCGAAATTACATCATAAAAAATTTTTATTTGAAATTTCTAAATCACTCATCGCCCAGAAAAATATGAAAAATTGACCTAATCAACGGAAAAACTGAAATTTGGTGTATCCCCAATTTCGGACCTCCCGAATTGATTGGAAGCAGTTTCAAGACGTTTCCAAGCCTTTGAAATGTTCTGAAATTTTCCGGCGCTCGAGAAAATTCCATAAAAACGGACAATTATATGCACTTCAACACCGAAAATTTTAATTACCCACATTAGCGACCTATTTGATCGATTGAAGTAAAATTTTCCAAAATTTGAACTTTGAGCTGAAGTTTAGAGTTTTTTGACAAAAAATTTTCCCAAAAATTATTTAAAAATACATCCTCTGTGCGCGTGACGAGGTGAAAAGCTGAAAATTGGTAGATACCCTGTTCTCAGCTTCTTACCTTAATCGGAAAAGGTTTTAAAATATTTCGGACCCTCCAAGAAACTTTGGAATTTCCTAGCCTTGGAGAAAAGCTCACAAAAAAAGCCCATGAACTTTACCATCTTTCAATCTTCTCAAATTATTCATACTGGTGACCTACTTGATGGACTGAAGCAAACATTTTCAAAATTTCTAACTTTGAGATGAAGTTTGAGTTTTTTGGTGGAAAATTTTCTCGAAAATTATTTAAAAATACGTCCGCGGCGCATGTGACGAGGTAAAAAGCGGAAAATTGGTAGATACCCTGTTCTCAGCCGCTTACCTCAGTTGAACCCTCCAAAAGTTTTTGAGATTTTCTAGCCTTAAAGAAAAGCTTACAAAAAGAGCTCATATGGACTTTAAAACTTTCAATCGTCGCAAATTATCCATTTTGGTGACCTATTTGATCGACTGAACCCAAATTTTCCAAAATTTGTAACTTTGAGTGAAAGTTTGAATTTTTCGGTAGAAAATATTCTAGAAAAAATTTAAAAATATGTCCACAGTCCATGCGACGAAGTAAAAATCTGAAAATTGGTTGATACCCTGTTCTCAGCCTCATTCAATCAATTGGAAACAGTTTCAAGATGTTTCGTAGCCTACAGAAAATTTTGGAATTTCCCAGCCCTGAGAAAAAGCTTATAAAAGGAGCCCATATGAACTTCAGCATCCGTAATCATCGCGAATTACCATAGGCGTGACTGGACATTCTGAGTAGAGTGTGCCAAAACTTTGGGCCCTCCAATAAAATAAAAAATAATATCTATGTCCAAAAAATTTTATCAAGAAATCAGGAGTCTTCTTCGTATCGTAAAAACAAAGTTTCAAATTTAATTAGGAAGGTATACCTACTTCAAAGGATAATTTTTATGGGCTTTTCTCTAGCGCTGGAAAATTTCAAAATTTTCTGGAGGCTCTGAAACGTCTTGAAACCGTTCCCAATCGATCCGAGAGGCCAAAAATAGGGCATATATACCTACCAAATTTTTAGATAAAATTTTTATCTTCTGCAGGGCGATGAGGTAATTTTAAAATTTCAAAAATTATCTTAAATTCAAGAAATGAACTTCAGCTCTAGAAATTTTAGATATTCCAATTCTTAAGTAAAATTTTGAGCCCAAACAAAAATAAATCGAAAATAGTATATCATAAAAGAACCCCATATGAAAAATTTCAGATGCTGAAATTTATTTCTCATACCTATGCAAAATTTCATAATGCTGAAATTTATTTCTCATATGCAAAATTTCAGATGCTGAAATTCATCTTTCAAATTTTGGCGAATTTTTGAATTAAAAATTTAGCAAGTGATTTTTAATTGAAAAAGGTAACTTGAGGGCTTTTTTCACAACATGACAGAAAATATCCCATTAGAAGAATGTAAATTAGTGCGTTCAACGTTATTTAAATTCTCAGAGATTTTGTACTCGATATTGGATGATTTTTCCATAACTTAGATGACTTTGCAAAAACTGGGAAATTATTCAATACTTCGCATAATTTTCCAAAAGTAGAGCAACTTTTTTCGACAGCCTGAACGATTTTTCAAAAAAAATTTAATGTAGTAGGAAGGTATAAAAATCATCGCATTAATTTTTTGAGCTTTCCAGGATGGAATGAATTTTTATCCCAAATTCATTTCCTTGATTTTTTAAACTTTTTTGGCTGGGATGAATTTTGTGATCCACTTCAAATTCATTCCTCGATTTTTTCGAACTGTTGAGGCTGTGATAAAATTTGAGATGAATTTTCAACTCAAAAGGACAATTTTCAAAAAAATAAAGATTTTTTACAAATCAGGAAACTTATGAAATTTCCATAATATCATAATAAATTGTAAGGTTTTCCAAAAAAAAGAGAGAATAATTTCTCAAGAATTGGACTGTAGGTGCGTTTATTTCCGATGAAATACTCATATGAAAGAATGGGCGAATAGATTCCCATTTTTTCGGGGCATGTACGAGTTGAATCCCACTTTTTCTCAAAAATTTCTTTCCATTCTGAATTTTTTTCTAATTTCAATTCCTATTTTCTTAAAATTATTTTCAACTCTTAATTTTTTTCACAATTATTTCCAACACCAGGATTTTTTCAGCCCAAACTTTTTTCGCATTTTTTCATGTTTAATTTAAATGTACTTTTCTGAATTTTTTTCAAAATAGTTTTCAGCACCTATTGAAAATTTTCTTGAAAAAATAATATTGCTACCAGGACACATTTGGGAATTTTACCAAAAAATTGTCCCTGGAGAGAAAAAAAATTGAAAAATCTGGGAAAAGTAGGGTGTGCCCAGGCACACCCGGCACACCTGGCAGTCACGCCTATGCGAATTACCCATATTTGTGACCTGTTTGAATGATTGAAGCAGAATTTCTCAAATTTCATAACAGAGTGCTAAAAAGTTTATGGACCAATCTTTTGTGCTTTTGTACCTACTTATACCTTATTTCTAATCAAAAAATGAAACTCACAAGGGAGCTACCCGAAGTCGGACACGCGGAATGAAAAATTTTTTTCACAGGCTTGTAGAGCATCACCAAATACTTCCACAACCAAAATTTCAGCCCCTAAAGTTGATATGGGAGGGAGCTATGAAAGATTGAATTTCGAGAAATCGCCTAATACACCGAAAAATTACAAAAATCGAAATAACTCGCGTTCATATGGTGTTTAGGAGATGGATATTTTATACCACGAACTGCCCTTGGTGTAGGCCATCTGAAGACGGAATAGTCGCCTAGGTTCGCGTGTAACATTAGGGGTGGGGGGATTTTCACTTATACATTGGTCGTTATTACAATTTTTCTACATCACGCATTAAAAGGTACATATGAGTTAAAATTCCCCCCCCCCCCGGATGTTAAACTCGAATCTAGGTGACTATCCCATCTTCAGATGGCCTTCCCTGGTATAAAATCCATCTCCTAAACGCCAAAAGAACGCGAGTTACGTATTTAGATTTTTTTAATTTTTCGGTGTACCTATTAGGCGATTTTTCGAAATTCAACCCCCATAGCTCCCCCCTATATCAACTTTAGGGGCTGAAATTTTGGTTGTGGAAGTATTTGGTGATGCTCTACAAGCCTGTGAAAAAAATTTTCATTCCGCGTGTCCGACTTCGGGTAGCTCCCTTGTCAGAAAATTAAAAAAACACGTGGGTACCTATTTTTATACTTTACTCGATAAAACAGAAAAAATTTGAATTAATTTTGCATTTGGGTTTGAAATAATTCCAACAAAAGATTCTGAGCTGTCAAAAACCTTTTCAAAATTGAAGGTTTGGCAATCATATTGGGTAAATTTTTTTTCAAAAAGTTCATAGAACTTCAGAATATTGTTCACAATTACGAAAAAGGAATAATGGTGAAGCAGTCATGAATTTTTTCTAGATGAAATAAAAAATTGTGAGCTAATGTCGTAACGTCATTTTGATGAAAATTATTTCACTAATCTGAAGAAGGAAAATCTCATCAAATTTGATTGATTAAAATCGAAAGGATGGTACTGTGTTCAAAAAATAAAGACAGTAAAATACTGCCGAAACGAAGCGAGGGCGAATTTTTTTTGGAAAAATCATATTTGAAAAAAAAGGCCATGGGGCCATGGGGGGGGGGCGATCGCCCCAGTCGCCCCCCCCCCCCCCCTTGGCTACGCCACTGTCCCAAATCCATACCACGATTTTTTCAATTTCTGAGGCTGGAATTAAGTTTGGAATGAATTTTCATCCCCTATGAATCATTACACGATTTTTTCGAACTTCTGAGGCTAGGAAGGATTGTGTGAAGAATTTCCATCCCTCAAAAATCATCCCATCAAAATAAATCAAGCGTTAACACATCAAAAAAGAACCTCCATATCCTAACTTTTAGGTCCTGAAGTTCATTTTTCAAATTTTTGTGAATTTTTGAAATGCATAAATTTTAAAACTATCTCATCGCTCTGCAAAATATGAAAATTTGATCCAAGTACCTAATGAAAGAAGTTAAAATTTGACGTATTCCTATTTCTTGACCTCCTGAATGCAATAGAAATGGTTTTGATACGTTTCGGCGTCTCCAGAAATTTTTGAGATTTTCCAGCATTGGAGAAAAATTCATAAAAATGATCTATATGAATTTTAGCACCTATAATCGCAGATTACTCATAATGGTTGGCCATTTTTGATCAATTAAAGCATAATTCTCTTAAATTCTTAGCTTTGAGCTCAAGTCCATATTTTTTGACAAAAATTTCTCATGGAAAAAATTTAAAACACGCCTTTTTTTGGAGCTAAAAGCATTTATAAAAAAATTTCAGAGTTGGAGCCAGAGAAAGGGAGGCCTCTCCGGATGCCTGGGACGACCAAAAATCCAGTGCGAAGCTGGTGGAAGGAGGGTCCCTTCCAAACAATTTTTTTTGAGCCGGAGCAATTTTTTTCAAAATCTCGAAGCTGGAGCCGGAGTGATGAGACCCCAAATCCTTCTCCCTCATTTGTGATTAAAATTTTTTGAATAACTATTTCTTTGAACTCTCGTCTCATACGTTTGTTTATCAAATTAACTTCCTTGGGGATGGAAATAAATGACGATTTGATCCTATTCTCTAATTTCAAATCAGTAAAAAGTCACTAAAAAAATTGTAATTGCAGCACAAGAAATAAACAAGAAAATCCTGTTTTTAGCGGATTTTCGCTGATTTTCCAGAAAATTTTGGACATTTCACTAATTTTTTAGTAAATTTTCACCAGTATGTCTAATTACAATTTTTTGTATTTTTAAAATTCAAAACAAAATTCTAAATACTTACCTAAAAAAAAAATAGTTTTTTTTTTTGTTGAAAAAATACCTACATACCTAAATTTCACTCTGATTAAAAATCATAGAAAAACTCATTATCGGGGAGAAAGTGTCCCTTTGTTCGCTCATTTAATTGTGGCACATAGTCATGCTTCAATACTTTAAAATTTCGCGGAACACAAAACAAACCCAATACGAGACAAAAATAGCACCTTATTTCTGACAACACCGCTGGATCTCACCTTGACTCATATTACATTTGTATATCTGTATAAGATCTCATCTTTCCGTTTTTTATCAACGGATCTCACCTTTACAGGATTTTTGTTCAAAAAAAAAGGTTAAAATTTTTTACCCCTCTATGGTCCCCGTGATTTAACAGCAGAAAAATAACTATTACCTTTCCTATATACTTCGGAATATGCAACTCCAAAGGTGGATCTCAGGTTACCCAAATTTCTATCGGATCTCACCTTGATAGATTTGTGTGTATATATATATATATATACACACAAATCTATCAAGGTGAGATCCGATAGAAATTTGGGTAACCTGAGATCCACCTTTGGAGTTGCATATTCTGAAGTATATAGGAAAGGTAATAGTTATTTTTCTGCTGTTAAATCACGGGGACCATAGAGGGGTAAAAAATTTTAACCTTTTTTTTTGAACAAAAATCCTGGAAAGGTGAGATCCGTTGATAAAAAACGGAAAGATGAGATCTTATACAGATATACAAATGTAATATGAGTCAAGGTGAGATCCAGCGGTGTTGTCAGAAATAAGGTGCTATTTTTGTCTCGTATTGGGTTTGTTTTGTGTTCCGCGAGATTTTAAAGTATTGAAGCATGACTATGTGCCACAATTAAATGAGCGAACAAAGGGACACTTTCTCTCCGATAATGAGTCTTTCTATGATTTTTAATCAGAGTGAAATTTAGGTATGTAGGTATTTTTTCAACAAAAAAAAACTATTTTTTTTTTAGGTAAGTATTTAGAATTTTGTTTTGAATTTTAAAAATACAAAAAATTGTAATTAGACATACTGGTGAAAATGTACTAAAAAATTAGTGAAATGTCCAAAATTTTCTGGAAAATCAGCAAAAATCCGCTAAAAAAAACAGGATTTTCTTGTTGATTTCTTGTGCTGCAATTACGATTTTTTTTAGTGACTTTTTACTGATTTGAAATTAGAGAATAGGATCAAATCGTCATTTATTTCCATCCCCAAGGAAGTTAATTTGATAAACAAACGTATGAGACGAGAGTTCAAAGAAATAGTTATTCAAAAAATTTTAATCACAAATGAGGGAGAAGGATTTGGGGTCTCATCACTCCGGCTCCAGCTTCGAGATTTTGAAAAAAATTGCTCCGGCTCCAAAAAAATTGTTTGGAAGAGACCCCCCTTCCACCAGCTTCGCACTGGATTTTTGGTCATCCCAGGCACCTGAAGAGACCCTCCTTTCTCTGGCTCCAACTCCGAAATTTTTTTATAAGTGCTTTTGGCTCCGATAAAGTCATTCATAGGGGCCCTCCGGATCCCTTTGTTTTTAAGCTCTCGAAATCACTTCTGGATATTTTTGTTTGGCCCCAAATCTGAAAATACAGCGCTAAGGAATGGGAAGTTCTGACTGAAAATGGAAGTTTTCAAAATTATTGAGCGAGGTATCTAAATCCATGTTGTTTGAAAACCCAAAATCAATTTTTTTGAATTATTCACCCTTCAGATGCAAAATTTTGTCCTCAGAGATATGAGGTGCGACCAAAATTTTAAAAAATTGCAATTTTATAGAGTAAAGTATCAAAATCCATGGTTTTTTGTCTTTCTGAATTTATTTATATGAAGCCATTTCTCTTCCTAACATGAAAGTTTGTTCTCAACGAATAGGTGGGATTGAAATTGAAAATTTTTGGCCGAGTAGTTTTCAATTTTGAAATCTCGTATTCATCCTACATAGATGGGAGACTTTCAAGTTTAGGGTCAATATGACCCCTTAGAAAGAATCATCAGAGTTAAAACAATAGATTTCAATAAATTACTCTAAATTTTCAATTTTGGTTCACCCTCCATTCCTCAAGGGTATAATTGGATTTGGTGGCCAAGATATCCTCAAAAATGAATTATGAAGCACAGATGTGTTAAAATTTTTTTGAGGAAATCAAATGGAATTTTCTTAAAATTTTTAATTCGACCCCTATCATCTTTACGAGGTAAAAGCAAGTAAAAGCACAATTTTGTGATTAGGTTTGAAGAAAATACTAAATAATGTCCTGGAAGAGATCTGAGTCTATTTATGGAACCATTTCCACCTAAGGCATGAAAGCAGGGCTTTAAAGAATGGGTGGGATCAAAGTTGAAAAATTTTGGCGAAGTAGGTAGTTCTGAATTTCAAAGCCTCGCTCTCACCTTAGAGGTAGACTTTCGAATTCATGGTTAAACGATCCCATAAATGGATTCAACAAAATTTCGGAATTTTCTAGAGCCGGAGAAAAACCAAAAAAAATGTTCCATTTGAACTTTTTAGATACTGTTATCGTGGATTATATTCATTCTTTTTGAAAAAAAATTTCTTGGAATTATATCGACACTGTAGACATTGCAGTAGAAAGTTGAAAGATGATGGATAGCTCGATGCTTTCAAAATTTTTGGAGGCTCTAAAATTCAATTAACCAAAGAGATCGTAAATAAGACATCTACTACCTAGCAGCTTTTTTCCCCAGAACATTTTCTGTTAGACAATGTAAATCTGAACTCAACTGAGTTACACATGTCAGAAAATAAATTGTGCTCTAATCAATTAAATAGTCACCAATATGAGTAATGAGCAATTATGGATGCTGAAGTTGATATGGACAATTTTTAAAACGTCTTGTAACCGCTTCCAATTATTGATTTGGGAGGGTAAAAAGATGGTATTTATCTACGTTCAGTTTTTCATCTAAATGGGTACACTGTAGGCGTGTTTTTAAATTTTTTCCATGAGAAATTTTTGTCAAAAAATATGGACTTGAGCTCAAAGCTAAGAATTTAAGAGAATTATGCTTCAATTGATCAAAAATGGCCAACCATTATGAGTAATCTGCGATTATAGGTGCTAAAATTCATATAGATCATTTTTATGAGTTTTTCTCCAAAGCTGGAAAATCTCAAAAATTTCTGGAGACGCCGAAACGTATCAAAACCATTTCTATTGCATTCAGGAGGTCAAGAAATAGGAATACGTCAAATTTTAACTTCTTTCATTAGGTACTTGGATCAAATTTTCATATTTTGCAGAGCGATGAGATAGTTTTAAAATTTATGCATTTCAAAAATTCACAAAAATTTGAAAAATGAACTTCAGGACCTAAAAGTTAGGATATGGAGGTTCTTTTTTGATGTGTTTACGCTTGATTTATTTTGATGGGATGATTTTTGAGGGATGGAAATTCTTCACACAATCCTTCCTAGCCTCAGAAGTTCGAAAAAATCGTGTAATGATTCATGGGGGATGAAAATTCATTCCAAACTTAATTCCAGCCTCAGAAATTGAAAAAATCGTGGTATGGATTTGGGACAGTGGCGTAGCCAAGGGGGGGGCGACTGGGGCGATCGCCCCCCATGGCCCCATGGCCTTTTTTTTCAAACATGATTTTTCCAAAAAAAAATTCGCCCTCGCTTCGTTTCGGCAGTATTTTACTGTGTTTATTTTTTGAACACAGTACCATCCTTTCGATTTTAATCAATCAAATTTGATGAGATTTTCCTTCTTCAGATTAGTAATTTTCATCGAAATTTGGTAATTTTCACTGGTATTTTAGTTAAAACTTACTGATTTCTTAATCAATTTCCAATTTGTAAAAAATTCAGTAATTTTACCTAAATAAAATATCAGTGAAAAATCACTGATTTTCAAATAAATTTATTTCACAGAATCAAAAAGTTGGAATTTTACAAAAATTGGCTAATTTAGATTTAGACAGTATAAAGTGTTTGTTCCAAAAATCCTATAAATCTTTGTGTTACAGTCTTTTTATTACACATCTGCTTCCTCAGACTCAGTTATACGTACACTACAAAATACGCCATGAAAAATATACTTGCTATGTTTCAAAACGCCCACAGAAAATTTAACATAAAAACTCGTTCTTGCCACCCCCCCCCCCCTGACAAAATTCTGGCTACGCCACTGATTTGGGATGAAAATTCAAACCAAATTAATCCCAGCCTGGACATCTCGAAACATTTGTGGAATAATTTTTAAGAGATGAACATTCATCCTAGCATCAGAAATAAAAAAATCGTAGGATGATTCCTATGAAATGAAAATTCATCCCGAAATTTATCCCAGCCTAGAAAACTTGAAAACATCGTGTAGATACTGATTTTATAAGAGGTAAAAACTTATCCTAAAATTCATCCCAGTCTAAAAAGCTTGGAAATATGTAATGATGTTTGGAGATAAAAATTCATCTCTAATTTCATCCCAGCCTCAAAAGCTCGAAAAAATCATGGGATGAACAATTTGATGTGAAAAGCTATCCCAACTTGATCCCAGCCTGGAAAACTTGAACAAATCGTCTGAAGATTTATGTAGGATGACAATTCATCACAAAATTCATCCCAGGCTTAGAAGTTGAAAAAAAATCTTGTGGTGAAAAATCATCCCAAATTCATCCCAGTCTGAAATACTCTAAAAATTCGTGGGATGATTTTTGAGGGATGAAAACGCATCCCAAAATTCATTTCAGCCTAAAAAGTTTGGAAAAATCTTGTAATGATTTTTGAGTGGAAAATTTTTTTTCCAAAATTTATACCGGTCTCCGAAGCGTGGAAACATTACGCAGGTAATAATTTTTGGGGTAAAAACTCATCTTGAATTTTAATCATGGGATGAACAATTCGATGTAAAAAGCTATCCCAACTTTATCCCAGCCTGGAAAACTTGAACAAATCGTGTGATGATTTAAGTATGTAGGATGAGAATTCATCACAAAATTCATCTCAGGCTCAGAAGTTAGAAAAAATCTTGGGATGAAAATTCATCCCAGCTTAAAAAGTTTGGAAAAATCTTGTAATGATTTTTGAGGGGTAAAAATTCTTCCCAAAATGTATCCCGGTCTCAGAAGCTTGGAAACATCGCGTAATAATTTTTGGGGTGAAAATTCATCTCAAATTTTATCACAGCCTCAACAGTTTGAAAAAATTGAGGAATGAATTCGAAGTGGATCACAAAATTCATTCCAGCCAAAAAAGTTTAAAAAATCAAGGAAATGAATTTGGGATAAAAATTCATTCCAAATTCATTCCATCCTGGAAAGCTCTAAAAATTAATGCGATGATTTTTATACCTTCCTACTAAATTAAAATACTGATTTAAAAATAAAGTGATCTCAGTTTTAGGATGTCATTTTCTACACCAGTATAGTTAATTTGTGTTTTTAGATGCTAATGTTCGTGTAGACCATTTTATGAGCTTTTCTTCCAAACTAGAAAATTGCAAAATTTTGAATTGGCTCATTCTATGTCAACTCGACCAGGTTTTGACCTTGGGTCTTCCGATTTCGCTCAAAATTTTTTTACGAGTTCTCCTCGATGGTCTAATGAAGGAATCACCGTCATTCCGATCCTAATCCTTCAGGGGGCGGGGGGTGGCCCTTGTAATTTTCATATAATTGGGATTTTTTGCGAAATTGCTCAACTTTGAAGGAGCATATCTCGAGATTGGTTAGGTCTAAGATAAATCTGTTCATGCTGTTTTGTAGACAATTGAAAGGAGATTCAAAATTGATAATCACTTTTTGAAAAGTTCAAAGTTGAGCTTTTGTGATGGAAGCTCAACTTTCATGATAAGTACAAGAGATGAAGGGCCCCATTAAAAAATCTGAAAAAATTACTATGAAGAGAACTTTTAATGTATTTTTCAACTAATTACTTTTCAAGATGGGATCCCAATACCCCTGGGGGCACAGGGGTCCTAAATTTTAGTCAAAATTCAAAAAAATGGAAAAAGTGAAGTAATATATCAATATCTACTAATTCGAAGGCGCTGAGTTCGAATATGTGCTTAGTTTTTTCATTCGACCCCTCTGAACCCCCCTATCAGCCCCATAATGAGGTCAAAATTCAAAAAAATGAAAAATAACGTATGACGTGTCGTTTGTTAGGTTTTTGAGGGCGCTGAGTTCGAATATTTGCTTATTTTTGGGATTCGACCCTTTGGTTCTCCCCTAGACCCCAATTTTGAAAAAACACATTGATTTTTTAAATGATTTAGTAATTTTGGAGTCAGTGTGGAGAACGAAGGAGACGGATCGAGAAAGCAAGTTAATAATCGAGCTCAGCACCCTCGAATTAGTAGAAATCGATATGACACATGCTATTTCCGATTTTTTGCTTGTGTTTTTTTCAAAATTGGGGGCTAGGGGGGCACTGAAGGGTCGAATCCCAAAAATAAACATATATTCGAACTCAGCGCCCTCAAAAACCTAACAAACGACACGTCATACGTTATTTTTCATTTTTTTGAATTTTGACCTCATTATGGGGCTGATAGGGGGGTTCAGAGGGGTCGAATGAAAAAACTAAGCACATATTCGAACTCAGCGCCTTCGAATTAGTAGATATCGATATATTACTTCACTTTTTCCATTTTTTTGAATTTTGACTAAAATTTAGGACCCCTGTGCCCCCCAGGGGTATTGGGATCCCATCTTGAAAAGTAATTAGTTGAAAAATACATTAAAAGTTCTCTTCATAGTAATTTTTTCAGATTTTTTAATGGGGCCCTTCATCTCTTGTACTTATTATGAAAGTTGAGCTTCCATCACAAAAGCTCAACTTTGAACTTTTCAAAAAGTGATTATCAATTTTGAATCTCCTTTCAATTGTCTACAAAACAGCATGAACAGATTTATCTTAGACCTAACCAATCTCGAGATATGCTCCTTCAAAGTTGAGCAATTTCGCAAAAAATCCCAATTATACGAAAATTACAAGGGCCACCCCCGCCCCCCTGAAGGATTAGGATCGGAATGACGGTGATTCCTTCATTAGACCATCGAGGAGAACTCGTAAAAAAATTTTGAGCGAAATCGGAAGACCCAAGGTCAAAACCTGGTCGAGTTGACATAGAATGAGCCAATTACTTTTGTGTCGGCTCAAAATTTTGCTATGAGTTAGGATAGGTACCTTAAAAATTGGGGAAATACTTCACAAAATAGAAAAATTTGAATGCATTCGACGTTACGACATTAGCTCACAATTTTTTATTTCATCTAGAAAAAATTCATGACTGCTTCACCATTATTCCTTTTTCGTAATTGTGAACAATATTCTGAAGTTCTATGAACTTTTTGAAAAAAAATTTACCCAATATGATTGCCAAACCCAAATGCGAAATTAATTCAAATTTTTTCTGTTTTATCGAGTAAAGTATAAAAATAGGTACCCACGTGTTTTTTTAATTTTCTGACAAGGGAGCTACCCGAAGTCGGACACGCGGAATGAAAATTTTTTTCACAGGCTTGTAGAGCATCACCAAATACTTCCACAACCAAAATTTCAGCCCCTAAAGTTGATATAGGGGGGAGCTATGGGGGTTGAATTTCGAAAAATCGCCTAATAGGTACACCGAAAAATTAAAAAAATCTAAATACGTAACTCGCGTTCTTTTGGCGTTTAGGAGATGGATTTTATACCAGGAAGGCCATCTGAAGATGGGATAGTCACCTAGATTCGAGTTTAACAGCGGGGGGGGGGGGGTTCACTCATACCTTTTAATGCGTGATGTAGAAAAATTGTAATAACGACCAATGTATGAGTGAAAATCCCCCCACCCCTGATGTTACACGCGAACCTAGGCGACTATTCCGTCTTCAGATGGCCTACACCAAGGGCAGTTCGTGGTATAAAATATCCATCTCCTAAACGCCATATGAACGCGAGTTATTTCGATTTTTGTAATTTTTCGGTGTATTAGGCGATTTCTCGAAATTCAAACTTTCATAGCTCCCTCCCATATCAACTTTAGGGGCTGAAATTTTGGTTGTGGAAGTATTTGGTGATGCTCTACAAGCCTGTGAAAAAATTTTTTCATTCCGCGTGTCCGACTTCGGGTAGCTCCCTTGTGAGTTTCATTTTTTGATTAGAAATAAGGTATAAGTAGGTACAAAAGCACAAAAGATTGGTCCATAAACTTTTTAGCACATATGACTCTGTTATGAAATTTGAGAAATTCTGCTTCAATCATTCAAACAGGTCACAAATATGGGTAATTCGCATAGGCGTGACTGCCCGGGTGTGCCTGGGCACACCCTACTTTTCCCAGATTTTTCAATTTTTTTTCTCTCCAGGGACAATTTTTTTGGTAAAATTCCCAAATGTGTCCTGGTAGCAATATTCTTTTTCAAGAAAATTTTCAATAGGTGCTGAAAACTATTTTGAAAAAAATTCAGAAAAGTACATTTAAATTAAACATGAAAAAATGCGAAAAAAGTTCGGGCTGAAAAAATCCTGGTGTTGGAAATAATTGTGAAAAAAATTAAGAGTTGAAAATAATTTTAAGAAAATAGGAATTGAAATTAGAAAAAAATTCAGAATGGAAAGAAATTTTTGAGAAAAAGTAGGATTCAACTCGTACATGCCCCGAAAAAATGGGAATCTATTCGCCCATTCTTCCATATGAGTATTTCATCGGAAATAAACTCACCTACAGTCCAATTCTTGAGAAATTATTCTCTTTTTTTTGGAAAACCTTACAATTTATTATAATATTATGGAAATTTCATAAGTTTCCTGATTTGTAAAAAATCTTTATTTTTTTGAAAATTGTCCTTTTGGGTTGAAAATTTATCTCAAATTTTATCACAGCCTCAACAGTTAGAAAAAATCGAGGAATGAATTTGAAGTGGATCACAAAATTCATCCCAGCCAAAAAAGTTTAAAAAATCAAGGAAATGAATTTGGGATAAAAATTCATTCCATCCTGGAAAGCTCAAAAAATTAATGCAATGATTTTTATACCTTCCTACTACATTAAAATTTTTTTGAAAAATCGTTCAGGCTGTGGAAAAAAGTTGCTCTACTTTTGGAAAATTATGCGAAGTATTGAATAATTTCCCAGTTTTTGCAAAGTCATCGTAAGTTATGGAAAAATCATCCAATATCGAGTACAAAATCTCTGAGAATTTAAATAACGTTGAATGCACTAATTTACATTCTTCTAATGAAAAAAGCCCTCAAGTTACCTTTTTCAATAAAAAATCACTTGCTAAATTTTTAATTCAAAAATTCGCCAAAATTTGAAAGATGAATTTCAGCATCTGAAATTTTGCATATGAGAAATGAATTTCAGCATTATGAAATTTTGCATAGGTATGAGAAATAAATTTCAGCATCTGAAATTTTTCATATGGGGTTCTTTTATGATATACTATTTTTGATTTATTTTTGTTTGGGCTCAAAATTTTACTTAAGAATTGGAATATCTAAAATTTCTAGAGCTGAAGTTCATTTCTTGAATTTAAGATAATTTTTGAAATTTTAAAATTACCTCATCGCCCTGCAGAAGATGAAAATTTTATCTAAAAATTTGGTAGGTATATATGCCCTATTTTTGGCCTCTCGGATCGATTGGGAACGGTTTCAAGACGTTTCGGAGCCTCCAGAAAATTTTGAAATTTTCCAGCGCTAGAGAAAAGCCCATAAAAATTATCCTTTGAAGTAGGTATACCTTCCTAATTAAATTTGAAACTTTGTTTTTACGATACGAAGAAGACTCCTGATTTCTTGATAAAATTTTTTGGACATAGATATTATTTTTTATTTTATTGGAGGGCCCAAAATTTTGGCACACTCTACTCAGAATGTCCAGTCACGCCTATGGTAATTCGCGATGATTACGGATGCTGAAGTTCATATGGGCTCCTTTTATAAGCTTTTTCTCAGGGCTGGGAAATTCCAAAATTTTCTGTAGGCTACGAAACATCTTGAACCTGTTTCCAATTGATTGAAGAGGCTGAGAACAGGGTATCAACCAATTTTCAGATTTTTACTTCGTCGCATGGGCTGTGGACATATTTTTAAATTTTTTCTAGAATATTTTCTACCGAAAAATTCAAACTTTCACTCAAAGTTACAAATTTTGGAAAATTTGGGTTCAGTCGATCAAATAGGTCACGAAAATGGATAATTTGCGACGATTGAAAGTTTTAAAGTCCATATGAGCTCTTTTTGTAAGCTTTTCTTTAAGGCTAGAAAATCTCAAAAACTTTTGGAGGGTTCAACTGAGGTAAGCGGCTGAGAACAGGGTATCTACCAATTTTCCGCTTTTTACCTCGTCACATGCGCCGCGGACGTATTTTTAAATAATTTTCGAGAAAATTTTCCGCCAAAAAACTCAAATTTCATCTCAAAGTTAGAAATTTTGAAAATGTTCGCTTCAGTCCATCAAGTAGGTCACCAGTATGAATAATTTGAGAAGATTGAAAGATGGTAAAGTTCATGGGCTTTTTTTGTGAGCTTTTCTCCAAGGCTAGGAAATTCCAAAGTTTCTTGGAGGGTCCGAAATATTTTAAAACCTTTTCCGATTAAGGTAAGAAGCTGAAAACAGGGTATCTACCAATTTTCAGCTTTTCACCTCGTCACGCGCACAGAGGATGTATTTTTAAATAATTTTCGGGAAAATTTTTTGTCAAAAAACTCCAAACTTCAGCTCAAAGTTCAAATTTTGGAAAATTTTACTTCAATCGATCAAATAGGTCGCTAATGTGGGTAATTAACATATTCGGTGTTGAAGTGCATATAATTGTCCGTTTTTATGGAATTTTCTCGAGCACCGGAAAATTTCAGAACATTTTAAAGGCTTGGAAACGTCTTGAAACTGCTTCCAATCAATTCGGGAGGTCCGAAATTGGGGATACACCAAATTTCAGTTTTTCCGTTGATTAGGTCAATTTTTCATATTTTTCTGGGCGATGAGTGATTTAGAAATTTCAAATAAAAATTTTTTATGATGTAATTTCGATTTATTTTTGTTTCGACTCAAAATTTTACCCCAAGTTTGGATATCTTCCCTTCTATTTTCTCAGGAAAAGATAGAAAAGTTTTCCAAAAAAATGTTGAATTTTTTTCAGCAATTTTCCCCAGTGTTCACTTGAAATTTTCGAAATGAAAATTTTGGAGATGGGGGAAATAAAAAGCACCATGCGAATTTTCATGATTTTAAAATGTAAAGAGCGATTTGTAAGTCGCGAGTACCTACTTAAAAACAAAACTAGTACAATATGTTCATAATTCATTAAATATTAATACAGGAAAGGCGAGATCTGCAATGTTGCCGATCATATGGATCTCACCTTGGTGTAAACTTATCATGTGGATATACAACGGCGCAGCGCGCTCTACAGCGCGGAGGTATGAACTGAAAGTGTATAAGTCGATGGAAAAAGTGGAAAGATGAGATCCGGGACAAAATTGGGCATTGCATTACTGGTGGTATCCTGATACCTAAAAACTTGATATACACGTGAGGAAAGGTGAGATCCGGATCGGATCTCACCTTTCCCAAAACGGAGCTCACCTTTCCGGGTTTTGTGGATTTTGGATCTCACCTTACCGGAATATAAAGCTATATATATGTATGGAATTTGTCCTGGATTAAACTCCGAAACTGTAAGGTCTGAGAAAAATCTGAAAACGTCGAGCTGTTGGGGCATTGGTGAACCTGTGAGATTTTAAGTTTTATCAAAATCGGTTGAAACGTTTTTGAGAAAAATGAATTTTTGTGATTTTTTTTCATGGAATTTGCCTGAAAATAGCGTCCAAGAAGTGGTCTTCAGGGTGTCCAAAAAAAAATAAATAAAAATGCTTAGGAAAAATTATTTAACCAACCTAATTGAAAAATTTCAAATCTAGTGTCATTCGTGGTCTATCACCATTCGACTGTACATGATGGTAGAATAACAAGACTCCCATGATAACTATGGCCTTCTTTAGATGATGAATTCATTGTTACTGGTTTCCATCAACTTTGGAGAAAAAGAGGTCTTCAGGGTATCCGAAAAAAAGCTTGCAATAAAAATGCATAGCAAAAATCATTTAACCAACTTAATTGACAAATTTTAAATCTGGCATCAGTCCTATTCTAATACCATTCGAATGTACATGATAGTAAGAAGGATCCATTCGAGATGGGCTTCTTTAGGTTACAAATTCATCATTTCCGGTTACCATCAACTTTGAAGAAAAAAAAGAGGTCTTCAGGTTGTCCGAAAAAAATTACAATTAAAATGCTTGGCAAAAATTTTGTAACTAACTTAATTGTAAAATTTTAAATCTGTCGTCAGTCTTGGTCTATTACCAGTCGAATGTACATGATGGTAGAATAACAGGACCCTCACGATAATGATGGTCTTCTGTAGGTGATGAATTCATTGTTTCTGGTTTCCATCAACGTTGGAAAAAAGGAGGTCTTCAGGGTATCCGAAAAAGCTCACAATAAAAATGCATAGCAAAAATTCTCCAATCAAATTGATCAAAAAATTTCAAGTCTGGCATCATTCGAATATACATAATCGTAGAATAACAGGACCCACTTGAGATCGACTTCTTCAAGCGACGAATTCATCGTTTCCAGTTCTCATCAAGTTCGGAAGAAGTGCAGACAGGTCTTTGAAATTACCTGTCAATTTAGAATGTTCAGAAACTGAATCGCCAAGAAATTGACTAAATTTTGAATTCGAATATGTGCTCATGAAAAATACCGTGTGACAAGTCTATTGTTTGGTTTTGTTTTTTCATTCGATTCCTCTGAACCCCCCTATCGGCTCTCTAAAACCAGGAAATCGCATAGATGTAGGTTTATTTCGTTTTCACTCATTTTCATTGTATCAAAATTATTAACCCCAACAAATAGTTACGTATTGATTACACAGATGATAGGTATCTTTGATAGCTAATACATTTTGATGCATAAGTATACGAGAAAAGTCGGTTTATCTCACGATTTAGGCGTGAGAATTTTTTCTAATTAAATTTTCTTAAAATTTTCCGGCATTAATTTAAACATTTTTTAATTTTCATATTTTTACTATTTTTTCAAATTTCTTTAAATTACTTATTGAATTGGAAGAAATTTTGAAAAACATGAAGTTGAAATTTTTTAGAAATTTTCAATTGGAAAGATTTTAGAGGCGAAAAAGAATCAAAAAGAACAATTTTATAGTAATCGGAAACAATTTTCCAGTTGAAAGAAATTTTAAAATACGAATTGAAAAAAATTGAAGAAAGCTAAGCTGGAAAAAATCCACAGGTTGACATTTTCAAGCTTTTGAAATGCTGTTTGAAGTTTTATGGGTGAATTTTATAGTATTTTTCACGCTAATCACGAAAAAAGTAATGAAACAATTTCATCACCCAAGGATTTTTCATAATTTGAATTTTTTTGAACATTTTTTTTTTTACACTTTTTGATAACTTTTGACACCTAAATTCAAGTTTCTGACTAAAGGAAGGGTTGAACGGAAAAAAATTAATAGAACAAAAATCCGAGACATTTCAGTTCAAAGTTCAACTTTTTTCATTGAAAATATCTCAAAAACTAAGCCTCCTAAAAAAAACCCGATTCGACTCTACAGAAAGGAAATTTTACGCTGTACAATTCATGTTCTATTCGTACTTTTTTTTGGAGGCTCGATTTTCCCAGAAAATTGATTTTTTGTAATGAACCACATTTTCAATATTTTTCATTTGTACGTAATAATAGAATGTGTCACAACAAAAAGGGCATAGGTAACTCAGCATATGTCCTTTTTGATGCGACAAGCGGTTCGTATTCTCTGAAGTTTTCTCTTTCCAATGAGTCCCCTCCCACCTTCCAATATGTTTTCCTCGAAGAGTTATGGCGTTTTTAAAATGCGAAGTTCGCAATTTCGGTACCTACATTACATGTTTGATTTTCAAGAATTTGCCTAATGTTTAATTTTTTCACTGTGCAGATGATTGTAAAATTTTAAAATTTTAATGAAGTGTTTTTTTAGTTAATTTTTCGTCATAAATTTGAAAAAATAATAAAATTCGTCCAAAATGTATTTTTAGTATTTTTTTGTAACCAAGAAAATGAAAAAAAAGTTGTCATTTTTCAAAGTGCGATATATCCGCTCCCTGAAGAGATATTTTGACATTTTTTTTTCACGAAAATGTTTTTTTTTTCATTCTCTTCAACTTTTGTATAAAGATTTTTTTTAAATTTTCAATTCCGGAAAAATTATACGTCATCAAACGTAGAAGGGTCGAAATGAAATTTTGTCACAACAAAAAGGACATATAACTCAACCTTTTGTTTTCAATATAGAAAAAAATAGAAAAGATATCAAGTTGTGGGCGAGCTGTTTTCTTGTAGCAAAAAGATGAAATTTTAAGGTAAAATTTTTTCCCCAGCTCAATTCCTTAATTTAGTAATTATTAAAAAAAGTATACTCAAACTTCAATCGCGATTTCCCAAAAACGCAATTTTTTCTATACCATGTCCTTTTTGCTGTGACACGTTCATTAGAAATATCAAAGGCCGGTTTCCTTCGTAGGTACTTGATTCTGATTGATAATTCAGACCTACTTTTTAGTGCCAAGTACGAATATGATTTCAGTTTCACTCCATCACATCAGGATTTTGAATAATTTGAATTTTTTGTTGAGAATTTGTTTTACACTTTTTGATACAACTCTTGATTCTTAGAGTAGATTTTCTGAGCAAAGAAGGCATTCTAAAAAAAATGAATAGAACATAAACTGTAGAGCATAAAATTTTCTTTCTGCCGAGTCCAATTCATTTTTTCTCAAGAGACTTAATTTCTGAGAAATTTTCAATAAAAAAAGAAGTTGAACTTTGAACTAAAATATCTCGAAAGCCAAGTCTTCTAAGAAAAAATGATTGAACTTTCCAGAAAGGAAATTTTACGCTCTACAATTTATGTTCCATTAATTTTTTTCGTCGATCCCTTCCTTTGCTTATAAAATTGATTTTAAGTGTTGAAAATTATCAAAAAGTGTAAAAAACATGTTCAAAAAAATTCAAATCATGGAAAATCCTTGGGTGACATAACTTTTTCACCACTTTTCTCGTGATCAACACGAAAAATACTCTAAAAATCACCCATTAAACTTCAAACAGCATCTTTCATGTCTGTATACTTTAAAACTATTTTAAATTTGAATTTTCTCAAGATTTTTCAACTTTGATATTCTCAAACTTTTTTCAACTTCATTTTAAAACAAAATTTATTCCAACTCTGGTATTTTTTCGAATAAGTTCAAAATTTTCCCTCATTTTTTCCAACTTTGATTTAAAAAAAATTTCAGCCTTATGTTTTAAAAAAATTTTCCAACTCAGTTAATATTAAAAATTTTTTTAAATATGAAATTGAAAAATAATCGGAAAAATTAAAAAAAGAAAAGTCCTGAGAAACCAGTAGTTTGAAAAAATTTTACGAGTTGAAAAATTTCAAAATTGATACAATTTCGAAAAAAAATATAATCAAAGATATTGAACAAATTCAAACTTGGAAATTAGAATAACAATAAATTTGAGAAACTTTAAATTAAAAAAAAAATACTGACAGGAAAATTGAAAAATTGAATACAGTTTTGAGAAAAATAGAATTGAAGAAATTGAAAAAATTTAGATTCTAAAAAAGTTGAACTCAGAATAAATTTGGGTTTGGATCGTCGAAATCCCACTTCAGCAAACTTCTTTAGAAGCTGATTTGCGACTGGATGAAAATAAATACATAATACAAATTCGCCTACGTAATCTCTGACCACATTTGCTAACAGGTACCTTTCTTCCATGAAAATGCAAGAACCGCCGTCAAAAACGATCGATTTCCAGATAGGCACCGTTATACAGATGCATTTCTTCTAAACACAGACCATCGAGTCATCTTCTTTTCGGAAATTAATTAATTTCTCCTATTGATCGCATCGGTACAGATGCTACGACCTTGTAACATTAATGAATAACCCGAGACCCGAAGAAATAAATACACATAAACAAATCCACCGTCATCTTACCTTCATCGATACCAAACCGGCACCGCTCGATCCCTGTTCGAAAGGAGCTTCGGGGACTCGCCGACTGGGCACATGCAGTTCTCGACTTAGTCAATGCTATCCTCCGCATTCATCGCGTTGTGACCGGTTGCGACCGCAAGTTCCCGTTGACCAGTTTCAAGAGTGTATTCAATTCAAACGAAATCCACTCGCGTAATTATTCGGCCCGCTTGTTCAACGTGGTTGTGTGTGCTTTCTAAGTTTGTGAGCAGCCGCCGCAGTTTTTTTTTCTTCATCTTCGTCTGCAATTTCTCGTCGTATTACCATTTATTTCGTAATCGACCTAGGTGAGTAGAACGGCGATTTTTATATATGCTATTTCGATTAATTTTTTCATCGTATAATTACCTTTCTGGACTAACTGAGAACGTTAAACCCGGTCGTGTGTTGGAATTTTGCCTCGATCCTGTGTGTATGTTCGAATCGTCGTATATGTTTAAATATTGATCGCTGGAGAGATAAGATGACGGTGTTCTGGTGATCGATTTGTCGTGATGTGATAAGCGGTTTTGATCAATGGAAATTGAACCTTGCGAGGTTTTGAATACTGATCTGAGGATAAGAAATTCCTAAAAATTAAGTAATTTTTTCTTTAAATTAGGTAAGTACATAAATAAGGTCAATTAGGCTAAAAACAGGGGTAGTGGTGAACGAAGCATTTACTTTTGCCAACAATCAGGAAATTAAGTTTAAAATTAGTAAAATTAATTATAAAAAAGATAAATTTCACAATCACGATCATTATATAGATGAAACTCGATTTTTAGTGAAATTGATTACGAAAAAGGAGGTAATAGTGAACAAGGCAGTAGCTTTTGCCAATGATCAGTAGGGTGGGCCGAAAAACCAAAAATTTTGATTTTTGAAAAGTTACCCCCACAAAAGTTGTTGGCTGGATAGACTAGAAAAATGAAATAAAAAATTTCAAAATCGATTCATATTTTCCGATCGCGCAAAAGCCTTCAATTTTTCGAAAATTGTCAAAAATTCAACATTTTCAAAAAAAATCAAAATTCATCAAAATAAATTTTAAAGCTTACATATTTAGGGCCTATTTAAAGCAAAAAGCACAACTTTTTCGAAAAAAATCCATGTTTTATAGTGTTTTTTTTAAATTTCTCATAATTTATTCACCTCTGAAAAAAATTGAAAAAGTTATATAACACTGATTTTTTCAAAAAAATGTGCTTTTTGGTCTAGATATTCATCACAGAAGCTCTAAAATTAATTTTGGCCAATTTTAAATTTTTTCAAAATTTTCAATATTTTGAATTTTTGGCAATTTTTGAAGAATTGAAGGCTCTTGCGCGATCGAAAGATATAATTCGATTTTGAAATTTTTCATTTTATTTTTCTAGCCTATCCAGCTGACAACTTTTGTGGGGGGGGGGACTTTTCAAAAATCAAAAATTTCGGTTTTTCGGCTCACCCTAATGATCAGGTACTAAAGTCAAAAAATACTTTGAACATTTGTAAAATCAGTCATAAAAACAGAGAAAATCGCAATCATGACGATTTGTATTGATAAAGCTTATTTTTAGTGCCTCTGTTCACAATTACCCTAACATGTCCAATTGATACTTTATTACTTGAAACTAGTTCAAGTCAAAAACTTTTCAATTGTGCGAAAATGTAGCTTGAAATCCCTACTTTTAGACGCTTTTTGAAAAAAATTCTGTAGGATGGAAATAATGTATAATAGATGAGAATAAAATGAAAATACAAAAAAAGTCCACAATTAGCCAATTGACCTCATATCAAGTCTCGAATAACAAAAAAAAAAGAAGTTAAAATCAATATCATAAGTGTACCTATAGTTGATATCAATACGATTTTTGAAGTCCTCAATTCCGATTGCTTCATTGTTTTCAAAAATTTGGTCTAATACTTCTTCGAATTCAGTACCAAGGTAAATCCATGTGAATTTTTGAAAAATTTCGCCATTTCTCATCATAACCTTCAAGTAAATTAGCAAACTGAAAATAATAAAAAACAGAAAAAATTATCATAAAATATAAAATTTCTGAAAAAATTGTACTTCTTCTATATGTACTCAGGGTAATATACGACAAAGGCCATTAAAATAAAACCATAAACTTTTTTAGCTTCTACCTGCCTACCTGCTGCTTCTAAATTTTGAAAAACGTATTACTTTTTTATTTCGATGCTCTGATTGTGGGACTCATAAATGTTATATTTATTCAAAAATTGAAACATTTTACCCAAATGAAGTAGAAGGTTAGGTGAACGTAATTTTGAATAAATAAAGTATGGGCATAGGTATTGTACTTACCCAATGTACATGCATAATTATTCCTATTCATGAGTGACTCATGTGTCAACTGTACAGTGAAAAGGGAATAGAGAGAGTTGTAACTAATAAATGGAGTAAATTTTCAAAAAAATATTTGTTAAAATCGCATATCAGACAGCAAATTGAATAAAGGTAGAAACTAAATGCATTCATCAAATTTTACAAAGGAAGCCAGAAAAATGCGATCACAATAATTTTCAAAATTGAGAGGAAAATTCATATTTCACACGAAAACGAAGCCTCGCCAGATTTCCTTTTTGGAAAAAATTTATCAAGGTTTTTAATTTCACTGTTTCTGACCGAAGCAATGAAATAACAATTTTTGAACTTGGGCCTGTTTTAGAAAAATAATTTTGCAGATTTGGTACTGATTTAAAAAAACCAACTCTTATTTAAAACTGGTTTAATAAATCAAGTGTGGAATTTATTATGTATCTAGTTCATGTTGGAAAAAATCCATTTTTTTCATTTTTGATTTCACTACCTACGCTTCTTCATGCTTCAAAAATTGGCCCCAAACAAAAAATTTGAAATTTCGAGGGAAAAAGTTCATATTATTGTTTGAGTTTGGGGTCTTCTGAGGCATTTTAGACCTTGATAGGGTGCTCAGACCAAATTTACCAAATTTTTCGGATTCGTTGTTGAATTTTATACAAAAATTGAGAAGAAAAAACAAAAACCGATTCGTTGCATTCAACAAATCGCATACCTTTTTGAAAAACGCACCTCAATTGTTAAAATAACAAAACACACATAGAAAGAAAGATTTTCTCGTTGAGAATATTTTAAAACGATTTCAAAACTTACAATAAACGTTGAAAAATGAAATTTCACCCCAAAAATTTTTAAATATCGATCAAAAGTAAAATTATCAAACAGTTATATTCAAAAATTCTAGTTTAAAATTAAAAAAAAAGGTTTCTGTGATGTTGGAAAAAGAAACCGGTTTCATTGCATCTACGCACTGAAAATGTTACTATTTTTTCAATTTTTTACAAGCAACAAATTTCATAATAAATATGACATTTTTATAAAATTTTGATATCTTATTAATTAGATGTTATTATATCAATTCGTCAAAAAAAAATTCCAAGATTTTTCAAGTCTTGACAAAATATTATTACCTAACTTGGGGTGCGATGATTCTTGAATTCCTCCCCCCCTCCCAGTCACTCTCTGCAATATAAAAATATTTTTCCAGAGTCATAAAAATGGGGAGCTTTCAAATTACTGGGAGAAAATTCATCAGAATGATCAAAAAAAAAATCGAAAAAAATTATGACTGATTTTTAAAAAAGTAAAAATCCAGCGTGTAAGAGAAGACGAGAGGAGAGTAGTTGCTCCTATTCTAAAGTTGATACACTCACATGCACATGGAGAGAGAAAACGTGCGTCAAAATCCAGTTTTGAAGATTTTATTCTCTTGGATTGGCCTTTCGAAATTTCATGACTTTTACGTGATGAATTTTTTGGTTTTTTCCGTGATTCGAATATTTCAAAAAAAAAAACTATAAAGAGAATCAAAAAAAGTTGAAAATTTTTCAAAAATAGGGAAAAAAATTGTATGATAATAAATAATTCTTCGTAGAATACAAATTCATTGCATCTCTGAAAAGAAGTAAAAACTAAAATTGTATACTCAGTTTTCAATGGTTCGCAAGTCAGAACCAATCAATTTTCGGAGCATATTTATTAGCAACATTTTTCAA
Source organism: Pseudococcus viburni (assembly GCA_033439095.1). Taxonomy (NCBI): domain Eukaryota; kingdom Metazoa; phylum Arthropoda; class Insecta; order Hemiptera; family Pseudococcidae; genus Pseudococcus; species Pseudococcus viburni. The sequence goes on along the minus strand of JAVBJF010000152.1, from coordinate 824,791 downwards.
GATATTGGCGAAACAAAATATCTAAAAAATTCTCAAACTTGTTTTATTTTATCGAAATACTCATATTTTTTTCTTTCAATGGTGGTCTGCAATTTTGGTAAGTAATTTGTTCCCTTTTCTGAAAAAATGAACTCAACATTGAAATACGTAATATTTTCAGTTTCATTTATTTGATCCCTCCCTCCTCCCCCAGGGACATAGTATCTGACAGATTTTTTTTTTTTGCAAAAACCAGGATAAATATTTTCCCCATTAATTTCCAAAAAAAAGAAAGTCCTTCCCTCATTTCTATAAGTCTACTAAAATACTGAAAAAATCAGGTAAAAGGAAATAAGTAGAAAATTTCTTTGGTCCCAAAAATATGGACTCAAATTTATAGACTAATTTTCAAATGGATCAAAGACGTTGAATTTTTTATGACTTCTTCTACCTTAAGATGAGATTTTCAAAAAAAAAATCACCCCCTCTTTACTCCTTTCACCAACTACCTTTCAGACATCAACAAACTTTTACTTATTCTGTAGTAGAAAAGAAAATTTAGGATTCCACTTCACTAAAAAATCCAAATGTCTCTCTTTTCTTCAACTGGACAATCATTTTGGACTCTGTACTAAAAGGTGGGTCGAAAAACCAAAATTTTCGATTTTCGAAAAGTTATCCCCGCAAAGTTTGTTGATTGGAGAGACTGGAAAAATAACAAAAAAAAATCAAAATCGAATCCTATTTTCCGATCACGCAAGGGCCTTTAATTCTTCAGAAATGGCCAAAAATTCAATATTTTCAAAAATTTCAGGAAACTGCAAACAAAAAAAAATCAAATCAGTTTAGAACTTATTTAGTGACTATCTAAATCAAAAAACACAATTTTTTTAAATCCATGTTTTATAGCTTTTTTAAATTTCTCCTAGTCCTTCACCTATGAAGAAAAATTGAAAAAAGTTATAAAACACTGATTTTTTCACAAAAAAATGTGCTTTTTGGCCTAAATAGTCATCAAATAAGCTCTAAAAATTTAATTTAATCAATTTTAAATTTTTTCGAATTTCTTGAAACTTTGAATTTTTGGCAAATTTTGAATAATTGGAAGCCTTTGCGCGATCGGAAAATTTCGAAAATCAAAAATTTTGGTTTTAACTTTCAGCTATACCACTGTCCATTATCAGTTTATGGACCTTACTCAACAAAATCATAATATTCGTAAAAACGTTCGAAAAATTACTTAAATCGTCCAATTTACGAATAACTTTTCAATACAACAAATGGAAAACTCCATTCGATAATTAATTCGAGTCGAATTAATTGACAAACAGAAATAAAAATTAGGTTGAACGACGTTTACAGATACGATTATCTCGCAGCAACGATATCAAAAGCAGCAGCAGCCGATGCTACACCCGTATTACAATCGGTACTGACACATAAACAAATTTATAAAAGTAAGACGCGATAACGATAACAAAAGTACACCGACCTTTCCAAATACCCAAATTAAAATTATACTCGACTAATTATCTATTATACGCTTATGTATTTGTACCTTAACACCATTTGATAATCAAATACAACAAAATTTCCTGCTTATCTTCACTGGCGATTATAATACTTAGAGTGTACCAATTACAAAGAATCACTCATCTCATGATGTGTAGATAGTCGCACTCGCAGCTGGAGATAACGACGAGAGGTGCGAATTGGCGGATTCATTTTATTTTTTTGCAACCTTCGTGCATCTGTGCCCTGCATAATCTTTGACTCAAATCTAGCATCCATTTTAGATCTTCTCGCGTGATTTTTACGCTTCTCGACCTCGCTATTTCGAGGAGATCTTTTTTGCAATATCTTTTACGCGCTTCTATTGCACGACAGGAAAGATGATTTTATTCTGAGGCGAAAAATCACACGGAGACGAGCGATGCATTTTTTATATTTTACTGCGAGTAGCCTACATCGTACGTAGGTAGCTTAGCTAGGCAGTGCGGTGACCTATACGCATAGAACTATGATATAATATCTAATATGGAATACGTATGAATATCGTGGGTTATTGTTTTGACGAAAAGTTTCTCTCTAATACCAGCTTGCAATTTAATCACTATAGATAAACAAAAACCAGTTTATCATTATAATTTTATATAATATCGCCTTTCCTAGATCGCTCCGTGGTGATAGCTGTTTTACCTTATTTCTATATAATTATAGGCTTTACAGTTCGAAACCGGATTCATATTTGTACCTTACACAAATAATTATTTTAAAACCTTCCGACCAATTTAATTTGTAAATTCTTTGTAATATGTAATGCATCGAGATGAGAGAGAAGTGAAGTCATAATCTGTGATTTAGTGTATGATGCTGCAATGTAAATGTCCCAAGTAAATACTGGAACTCGAAATAGAAATCTAAAAAAAAAACTAGGCTAACGTGAAACGATCGCATTCGAGTATTCTCAAAGTTTTAGGAAGTCAATTCGACTCGGAAGTGTAAGTAGTGAAATTGCAATCTATTATACCTACGTACTCTATAATTTTTTTCGTTACAATAATTTATAATTGTATGTGGATTGCATGTGAACTGGTTTAATAAAAGTAATGCATTGATAAAATTCTAAACTTATGCAACTGTAAAAAATTCGTGAGATTTTTCAAAATTTTGCCAAACGTAAAATTCAACGAATTAACGTGAAAAAATATTGTTGAGATTACTACGAAAATAGCTGAAAATATTATTAAATCATTTGCCAATAAGTCCAGTAAATAAAGTATTTTTTGCTATAAATATTGTCGAAAATGGTCCCCTAAGCAACATACTTCGACCTACCCCACCTACCCTCCCTGGAGAGGCATTCTCAACTCATTTTCACGAGAAGGTGAAAAAGTTTATCATATTTTTTTAAAAAATGGCTCAGCTCCTTGACGTTGAAGGAACTTAGATTTTTTTTCGAAAGATTTAAACTGTGAAATAACCCATTGACTGAATCTGAGTGAAACTGCAGCAAAAAATTTTTTCCTCATAAAAATGGGGAAGGGGGTGCTTCTCCAACGGAAACTACCTACTCTCTCATTCCAAATCAGGGAAAAATCACTGATAAACAGTCAGAATTACAACACAGGAAAAATCAGTGAAATTCACTGATTTTTAGCAATTTTTCACTAATTATTCAAAAAATTTTCACTGATTTTTCAGTAAATTTCATAAATATTACTGAGTTTTCAGTGAATTTTCACTGATTTCCAGTAATTTTCTTTCCCTGACTCGCTTTCAGAGAAAAAATTTCAGTGATTTATTACTATGCTGCAATTCTGACTGTTTTTCAGTGATTTTTGATCAATTTCACTGATTCAGAAATGAGAGAGGGGCGATATATTTTTACCACAACTTTCTAGTATCATAAAGAACATTTTATTAAATACATACAAAAATTAGGTCTTTTCCAAGCACTTTTCACTAAATTTTTTCCGAAAAAATCCGTAACCTTATTTCTTTTGGAAAGAAAATGAAATATAAGTCAAAAGCAGGTTTTTTTGGGTGGGGGTGGGGGGTAAAATCCACTATGGAGGGATTAACGATGGGGTGGGTGGGGTCTAGGGTGGATTGAAGTATATTGATTAGTGGACCCTTTTCGACAATATTCAGCAAAAAAAAACCCTTCTATTGAGTTCGCCCTCAAAAAATGTTTTATTATCAAGTGGACTAAATATGATGTATCTCCAAAAATTGTTAAAATAACCATCGCTGTCCAAAAAATATTCAAATTTTCAATAAAACTAGCACTACCTAAATCATGAAAATTTTTTAAGAATTTTTATTGAATCAACTTGAAAAGAATTCAATTGATAGGTTGCTCACCTGCTCAGTACATCAATTAAAATTATGATACTGATAATTTTATCGAAACAAATTGAGAAAACTCATAAAAATAAGTCAAAATGGCCACAAAGCTGGACCACGAGGGCATAGGAAGGATTGCATTTTTTTCAGTTGAGAAAATTGCCCTTAAATTAGTTTTGATTCGAGGAAAATTTTTGTTATCCAACTTTTTCAAAGTCTTCAAATAGATGGTTTTTATTGTGAGTTGATTCATGAGAAAAATACGCATCAATTTTCCTTTTTTACAAATGGACCGGAATTGATGAGGTAGATTTAGATACCTATTGATAAAGCACAAAAATCAAAACCTTCTGACTGAAATAGAATTTTTTCGAATTTTTAAATTTTTGTTCAAATCAAAAATGGAAATTTCTCTTTACAAAAAAGGACAATATCTTTCCAAAATATTCTGCTAATAAAAAAGATGCACTTGTGCCATCTCTATGCCTCGGTTCGGTAAGGTCCAGCCTCTCTTTTTCATAACAATGGTAAAGTGTATTTTTAGACTTCATGATTTTTGAAAATTTCCTGTTTTTTGGGGACGGAGAGTGGAAGTGGGGTGAGAGGGATGTTAAAATAGGTATATTACAACACATATTCTCTTTAGGTAGGTACATTAAGTAAAAATTACAATCCTGCAAAAACTCATTTTCAAAAAAAAAAAAATGAATCCAACAAGTTTTTGAAAAAACGCCCCACACTTGAATTCAGTTGATTTTAAAAATATTTAAAGCTCTTGACGTATTTATCATTTTTTAAAAATACTATCAAAACTCTTTGCAAAAAAAAAAAAAAAATGGGAAGTAATTTTTGCACGACAAGAAAGGGCTTCAGCACGACGGGCATTTCTATGTTTATATAGGATAAAGGAACGACAAAAAATTATAAGGTTCCATGTCAGATAAATCCCGACAGGAAAGCAGATACGAATGACGGGAGTTATGTTACGAGGTAAGAAAAAATCCCTGTTATGCCACACGGTGGTGAAAATCACCACACTGATTTTCACAGCTGATACAGGTATACGATTGGTTCTGCACAGGGTCAAAATGTGGATGCGTAAGTGCGAATGTGTGCTTGACAACTGAATTCAAATGGAATTTTATTCATTTTTTTTTAGTTTTTGAAAATACAATTTTTTCAGATTTCTAAGAAATTGAAAAAATTAAATTCCTAATAAGTACACACAAAAAATTTGTCGAATCAGGCAACACTGATTCGGCAATTGGTATTATTGATGTAAATTTTCAAAGAATTAAAAAAAACTGTCTATAAATTTTATCTAAGCCTATGAGGTAAGTTTCAGTGCTGTGAGGCTTGCGAGGGCACAAAAAATTGAGTGTGGTGAATTTCACCACCGGGTGGCAGAATCGTAATTTTTGAAGTATGGCATACCAGGGATAATGTAATACACGATCCATGGCAAGAAAAATCCAGAAAATGGCAAGAATTTTATTTTTTCATATCCAGTAGATCCCATGACATTTTCAGGGCCTTTGATGTGGTATAAAAATTTGATATTTTCATTAACAAAAAAAAACCACTAAAAATGTTATACGTCTTTTGTAATTTTTTTTGGTGATCTCTTATTCATGAATGAATTTTTTGTTTTTTCTTTTCTGAGGTGTTATCATGTTAAATGACAAATTGAAAATGTTCCCCTGCAAAATTTTATCTAGCAGAGATAGTAGCTTGCCTCCCATTCATTAATGGAAAAATTAAATTTTGAAGCAAAAAAAATTTAATTAAATTCAAGTCAGAAATTTTTTGAAAATGGTGACCTTTTTTTTGAAAACTGTTTGTTTCAAGTTGAAGAATAATTGAGGAGAACCAGTAAAAATTGATGATTGGGGCCAAAATGAAATCAATTGTAGGATAACAAATTGAAAACATATTCCTCAGGAAAACGAATACTTCTTCCTTCTTAATCAAATTTAATCCTTTTTTTTTTTACTTACACTTAATTTCGTCGATTCGATATCACTTTTTGACCTAAAAAATTCGTCGTTCAGTGTCGTGAATTTTTCCATTTGCCGTCTAATAAATTTTTTCGTCGTTTGAAAACATTTTTTTTGTGTGGGTAAACCACTGCCGGGAATCCATTTTCCAGTTGTTAAAGTTCCCACGCTCGTCGTGCTGACGCTTTTTTTGATCATTGGAAAAAATCATACCCAAAAAAATTATATTCAACTCTTGTTTTTCCCTTGAACCATCAGTAAAATTAACACACATATTGCGTATTAATTTTCATCAAAATACATACCGCACTTCATATATTATTTAAATTTTCTTCATTACCCAATTTTTTTCTCATTAATTTTTCATATTATTTAATTACTTTCACACACTTCTCTCAACACCGTCAACTAAATTCCACCTCCAAAATAAAACAATTTCGATGGAATCAGGCACACATATTTATCGCATTCCTCTTAAACACGTAAATAATTCTCAAACAAAATTCACAAAAATTCAAACCAATTCCGTACTCAGGTATCCGAAAATATCTTCTAATGACAATTTACATACGTAATCCAGGTATCGAAATTCAACAACCGCATAGAAAGTTACATAATTTTTGCCCACCCTGTATCTCATACCCATGCCATGTCCAAATTAACCTACATACAGGAAATCTCGCAGATTTTGTTAATAGAAATATGCGCCAAATATTCCTAAAATCACACATTGCTAATCTCCAAGCCCAAGCTGCTTAAGATATCTCAATCGAATATACACACGAATTCCCATCCTCATCCCACGTATCTCGTAAAATACATATTTTCTTATATCAGTAAGCTAAATACGATCGATCATTGATCATGGATTATCGCACACCTATATTTCTTCAAAGCAGTTCTTAAAAATTTTCAAATCGTGTAACATTAGTGGTGTAGTCGATCGACCCTGGAATACTAGACATATTTACAGCGATTGAATCATTACTCAGAATTAGGTAATATTGACTGACCGTAAAGTATAATACCAGAGATACTAGTTCTATCTAAATGTGCAGAAAAAAAAACACCTTCGACGAATATGTAATATTTTCAACGTACGTGTAAAGTTAATCATCAGGTTGCGAGGTAAAAAGTAAACAGCTGATAAATATTACAAAAATTAACGGAAACTGCTCCCTAGAAACACGTAATAAATATTATTTTTTTATTCATTGTCGTCGCGAGTAATTACAAAGTCACGCGGCCCGGCTCGATGATTCAAAGAAGAGTATAAAATATGGTTTATGACGATTAACCATGTAAACTGTCGCGAGCACCATTTTCCAGTCACTTTTGCTTATCATCTAGTGTGAGGCGGTTATTAAAATAATTTTCCGGTTTTTAGACAAAAATTTGAAAAAATTGGAGCTTTGGCCTAAAAAATGTGTGTTTTTGGCTAATATTTTTCATATTTTCTTCAAAATCCCTTCAAAATCTCTCAAAATGTGAAATTCTTCAACATATTCCTGACAATTTTTCACAATCCTCAAAATTCCCTAATAAATTTAAGGCATTTCCCTTAATTTTCAGGCATTTTTTGAGGAATTTCACATTTTTAGGAATTTGTAAAGAATTTCAAAAAAAATAAAAAATGAGACAAAAAATACTTACGCATTTTTTTAGTCTAAAGCCCCTATTTTTTTCTAATTTTTCTTCAAAATTTTCGCACTGCCCTATTTTTGACCAAAAAACGGAAAAATTCTCTAAAATTTTATAAAATTCGAATTATGTTCCTAACCAATCTCAAATGACACTCTAAATTTTCGCATACCATCTTCGTAAAAATTTCTAAAGATCTCTAAAAAAAACGTAAAAAAAAGGGATATGAAATGTGATTTGAAATACATATAAAATAGTTCAATTTTTACGAGTCTGTCCATCTTGAACAACAAAAGGTAAATCGTTCGTTCGAATAGCAACTTCGCAACCTGTCCAAGATACTTACCAGGGACGAAGAGCTAGTTAAATATGCTAAAAGTTTAAAGCGAAAAGCTGAAAGTCGATCAAATTTAGATAATAAACCGAAACTCGAAAGTCAAAAGTTTTAAAAATAGCAAGCTAAAAGCTAGTCGAAAGCTTTTTCTTACAGATTTATTTTTCATCTTTTGACTTGAAAATTTGAAATCAAAATCAACAATTTTTCAACCAAAAGATTCTCAGAATAGTTTCAATTCTTAATTTCCTTATCTTCAGATATTTTTCAACTCTTGAAAATTTTTCTTCAAAATAATTTTCAACTCTAAAATTTTTTCATCCAGAATAAAATTTTTACCACCTCTGAAAATTTTTCTTTCAATTTTTTTCAGGTACCTATAAAAATTTTACAACTCTGAAATTTTTTCATCCAGAATAAAATTTTTACAACCTCTGAAAATTTTTCTTCCAATTTTTTTTCAGGTATAAAAATTTTTCAACTCTGAAATTTTTTCACCCAGAATAAAATTTTTACCACCTCTGAAAATTTTTCTTCCAACTTTTTTTCAGGTATAAAAATTTTTCAACTCTGGCATTTTTTCATCCAGAATAAAATTTTTACCACCTCTGAAAATTTCTCCTCTAATTTTTTTTCAGGTATAAAAATTTTCAACTCTGGCATTTTTTCATCCAGAATAAAATTTTTACCACCTCTGAAAATTTTTCTTTCAATTTTTTTCAGGTACCTATAAAAATTTTACAACTCTGAAATTTTTTCATCCAGAATAAAATTTTTACAACCTCTGAAAATTTTTCTTCCAATTTTTTTTCAGGTATAAAAATTTTTCAACTCTGAAATTTTTTCACCCAGAATAAAATTTTTACCACCTCTGAAAATTTTTCTTCCAATTTTTTTTCAGGTATAAAAATTTTTCAACTCTAAAATTTTTTCACCCAGAATAACATTTTTACCACCTCTGAAAATTTTTCTTCCAATTTTTTTTCAGGTATAAAAATTTTCAACTCTGGCATTTTTTCATCCAGAATAAAATTTTTACCACCTCTGAAAATTTCTCCTCCAATTTTTTTCAGGTATAAAAATTTTTCAACTCTGGCATTTTTTCCAAAAATAAATAGTTTTCATTTTTCAATTCTAGAATTTTTTGCTCTCGAAATTTTTTCTCAAACGTTCAATTTTTACAGATTTTGAATTTTTTTCTCAAAATTCAATTTTTTTTAGCTCAAATGTTTTTCTCAAATTATTTTCCAGCTTTGAAGTTTTTAGAATAATTTTTTTTTTAAATTTGGGTTGAAAAACATCTCATCGATTAATCGATTTCGATTATTTTCAAATAATCGATTTTCCCAACACTATTATCAGCTTCCTTGGCGTCAAAATACGACTAGATTACGCCTTAATTAACATATCCGATATCCACCATAACCGTAAACTTCATGGAAAATTTTCAATTCCCATCTGTTTTTAAGCATCTGATCGAATATCGAATTATATCGTTTGGAAAATTTTCACCCAGTCCGGAAATCCAAACGTGGTTATCCGTGAAACTAGCCACATGCCGGAGAACGTAGGCCTATCAAATCTACGTCTTATTGAAAACTGGAAGCATACGAAATTATCTCGAAGGCTGGAAGGGTATTCTGTGGCCGGCCATTATTTCGTATTCGGAAACCCGACCTTGTTTCCAAATAAGCGTAACGTTTAGTGACCTTCGAATTGGTACCTACACTCATCTCGCCTGCTGATGCATTTCAACTGCATCCATCGACGAAAAGATCACAGGTGGCTTCCACGTTCCACCAAATGCACCAAGGATTGGTGGTGCATCGATGCGAAGATGATTTTTTCCAACATTTCTCCAAGGATATCTCGTTTTACATGCAGCTTCGCGTAGTTCAACGTACTCGAAATATTACAATTTCTAGGTATTTTTTTTTCATTTTTCTGATAAGCTCGGTGATGCAATCGCGAAAGCCTATCTTTAGTAAAAATAACGCCGAAGAAACGTATTATTAGCTCGTGCATCGAACGACGTGTTTCAAAATACACGTGCGCCAGCGAATGTACGATCACCTGATATTTAATAACGTACATGCTACTTCCATTTAATTCATATTAATTGTACGTTTTAGCGGCGATTAATTACTTTATAAAAAATCGATTTGTTGGTCACCCCGGTCTGCTGCCCCTCGCTTTAGCATTTCGCCAAGGGGTATGATTTCACGCGATCGAGTTCGAAGGTAAATTAGACGAGTTGAATGGTCGAAGAAAGGTTACCAAAATAAATCACATATTCCAAGTACATAAATAATACGTATACAATGTGTACTTGCGAAATTATCCAATCGAAATTTGTCTCAGTATTTTTTCGTTCGAATGTAATTAATGCGTTGACATTTTTAATTTTTATCTTTAATCGCAAAATTTACCGAGGTTAATTAACCCAAAGCCTCGAATGAAGATTTTCATTTTTCAAGTTGAAAGGAAAAATTTTCAAGGTTCCATTTTATCGTTTTTTTCCGAAAAATATTAAAATGCAGTACGATAGAAAAATTTAGAAAATGGCGCAAAAAATCAGTCTGTATTTGGTTGCATACACAGCCAATCAATAAGGAAAAAATTACGTTTTAAAGGGTCTGACCGGATAAGGGCGAATTTGGCCTCCATTTTGATTTTCGATTTAACCCTCTCTTCAGATGGTGCCCCTTGATGTAAAAAAATTCTTGATTTTTTTTTACCCCACCCCACCCTTTTCCTTTCAGAGCTATGGCCATTTTATTGGATTATTTTCAAAAATTTTTAATTTCAACGGAAGTGGATGAAATTTTCTGTTCTTTGGCACAAAGTTACATATTTATGATATTTTTTTCAAAAATTTTGGAGCACTCCTTCAGAATCTTTCGGCTATTTGAAGTTTTCAATCGTAAACAACACCATATAAGCGAAGAGGGGCCACTTCTTGAAAATATCCCAAAAACGTGTTTTTTAGCGTAGATTCACCTCACGTATTCACTTTTGGCAATTTCGATATCGCAAGGGCTGAAAATCGCGAAAAACCGTACAAAAATGTTGCAATTTTAGCAGATTTTTCAAATTTTGAGCGTTCTAGACGAAAAAAAATGACCAGGTGAAGAAACTAACGTCAGATTCGTGTTTAGGGAGTCAAAATACCCCGGTAAACACCTTTTTCGTGATCGTTCTACTTCATGTCTCAAAATCCATTTTTTTCACTGATTTTTCATGACAAAAAATGAATTTTAAGACTTCAAATAAAACGACTGAAACTTTTCAATAGTTTTATTTTCTTCATTTTACTAAAATCATATTCGTCCATAGTTTCATCATTTTAGCCCTTTATGATCCAAAAATGCAAAATAAAATGTTATTTTTGCTTTATTGCCTGCATATGCAACCAGAAAATCGTAGTAAAAAAAATTAGCACAATTTTGAGGCGTATTTAAAAAAATAATGCGAATGACGCAAGCAATCCAAAATATAAAACCAACCAAATTAAACGGAACCTAGATTTCTCCCCCTTCTTCCTACCAAAAGTTGCAGAAATTCGGAAATGAAATAGGTAAATAGTAAAATATTATCTGGTTTTATTGCACTGAACAAGGTCCCCATTAATCACACAATATTCATGAAGGACGACAACAATACAAAGTTTATGAAAAATAAACAATTTTGATGGGTTTTTGGAAATTTGCATAAATTTTTTTCCACAAAAATTCAATTGTCATTTTTTTTATTTCCCACAAACTTACTGTAAGTATAAAAATTGAAAAAAAAAGTTGACAGCACAATGACAAAAATCATCGTTCATGTCTGCACTATTTTCCCAAAATTTCAATTTTTTCTGATTAAATTTTTTCTCAAAATTTCAATTTATTCACTCCAAAAAATTCTTCCACTCTTGAAATTTCTTCCTCAAAATTTTTTCTTAGCTCCAAGATTTTTTTCACTTTTCATTTACGTACTAATATTCACATATCAACTATCAAGTGTATAAAATTCCATTCGCTGATTTGAAAATTTTTAAAAACTTATTCTCTCGAATTTTTTCACCTTGATTTTCTTAACATTTTTTCCAACCCAAATTTTTTCAAAAATTTTTTATTCTAAATATTTTAGAGCAGGTAAAAAATTTAAGAAAAAATTCTGAGATGAAAAAATTAGAATTTAAAAAGGAAATCAAGAGCTGAAAAAATTAAAATTTCGAGAGCTAAACAAGTTTGAAAAAAATTTTCAAAATGAAAAAATATCAGAGTTGATGAAAAATTTTATTTCAAATGAAAAAAATCCTCTCCTCCACCCCTGGCTCCTCCCACCAGAGTCTGAGGAGCACCTACGGAGAAAAAAATGATCGATTGAATACGTTCAATTTTAATTTCAAAAAAGTATGATTTTCAATCACATTTCATCTCAAAATTTACGTCATAAAAATTCAAAAATTAAAACCATTTCTTAAAAAAAAAAAACACAAAAAAATCCAAAAAACATCCGCCCGGACAGGGACTCGAACCCTGGACCCTTAGGTTAAAAGCCTAATGCTCTACCGACTGAGCTATCCGGGCTCTATCGCAATGCCCTACTTATTTACACATTCTGATCCGGTGATTTGATTAACGTGAAAAATTAACAAAAATTATCACCAACAGGTTTGAACTTCGTACCCATTCATACTTCAGATTTCAACCTAGAACGTAGAACCAACATAAATACGGTTAAATTCGCCTTCGCTGATAACACTCGACACTGAACACATGACTAAACCACCTATAACATAACCACGTTATCGTACCAATTTTCATCTTTTATTACGTAAAACAGCCGAAAAAATTCAAAAATCAATTCCCACACCTCGCATTAAATACAATTAATTAAATAAAAATAAATTCGACGAAAAAAAATTTCAAAAAAAACATCCGCCCGGACAGGGACTCGAACCCTGGACCCTTAGGTTAAAAGCCTAATGCTCTACCGACTGAGCTATCCGGGCTCTATCGACACTGGCTCGTTATTCGCATACACAGTCGACCACTTTCCACGCGTCGTAACGAATTTAGAAGAAAAATTGCAAAAAAATTTCCGCCCGAACAGGGACTCGAACCCTGGACCCTTAGGTTAAAAGCCTAATGCTCTACCGACTGAGCTATCCGGGCTCTGAGAAAAAAGGGCTGAATTAAGCCTTCTTTAAGCAGGTGTTTCTCTACCTAACCTAAAGCAACGGTACCATTCCGTTAACAATACGAAAATCAACGAAGTGGAGAAGGAGAGACGATGATGAGGCGTGTGCCAAAAAAACACGTGTTTTTTTCTTTTCCTTCAACGTGTGTGTGCTATTTTAGTACAGCATGACCTTCGTATCAATTCTATTCTCACTTTTAATAATTCCATATCCATTCTAAAGAATTACTTACTGGCGTATAAAATGAAAAGTAGACACAGTACAGTAGGTCGTAATATAATAAGTACATTGATGAAGTAAATAACGCACTCGCTTCGATAATTATTCTTGTGATCTTGTGTGAACTATGTACCTTACCTTACCTAAATCCACCATGTTACAATATATCTAATTTTAAATTCTTATATTCATTAATTCGTAATGAGTATCGTATTACGTGTATCTAGGTTGGCGAACAAAAAATTATACGAGTACACGTACCAGTAAGCATCTTAAAAGTTAAAATCCACCCAATACTCGTATCTTTAGCTTCTCCTCGAGCTCGTTTCGTGGATTCTCATGCCATTAAATTTTAATCTATCAGCTTTATTTGAAAGAAATTCTCGACGTGAAGTGTCATGAAAAAAAATCAAGATTCAAAATAACAATGTATACGAGGCGTTTTCCCAATTACCATAACACGAATTGCATTTCAATGCATGTGAAAATGACTTTGAAATGAAAAAAAAAAATCCATCGGTACAATGCACAGTGGTCCAGGAGACCCCTCAAAACGCGCGAAATTCATTATCCTAAAAAAAGGGCAATAAAAGTGGGTAAAAAATAGTGTACATACAGGGTGGCTCGGTTAAGGTGTGAAATATTGAAACCTCGTATTCTACTTATCAATACGAACAAAAAATGTCATATTCAACATGGGCCCAAAACGCTTTCTTTCTGAGATATTGCCGAGTAAAGAACTGGAAATTCGGCAACGTTGCGCATCGCGACGCCCGTAAAATGTTGCGTTTAACGAGACGAGCGTCGGGGTTACTTACGCGGAAGTTAATTACAGCGTTGCCACAAAATTAATTATGCTGAGATACCCTCCATTTTTTTGATTTTTTAGAAAAAAATTTTAGGCGAAATTTTTTTTATAATAATGAGGAATCATGAGAAATTATTAAATTCGATTTTTATTGTATTTTTGTGGGATGGTCGAAATTTGATAAATTGATTACTCAGCATCCAATAAATAAAAAAAAAACAGAAATTTGGGTTAATAGGTGTTAAATAAGTAGTACTACCCCTAAAAGTGAATAAAATTTCAAAAAAATGATTTTTTGTTCTTGTTCGACCATTTTTCTGGTACAGAAACACATTTTTTACTTTAAAACACTTACTTATGAACCAAAAAAAAAAAAAAAATGGTATACGTTTCTATGGACCTCCTTTCACTTTTTCCACCACCTACCCCCCGAAAATTTTCACTGCTAGAGCAAAAATTGCCAATTTTGGTTGAAATCTGGACCCCCTTTAAAGGCGAATAACTCAGTAATGAAGCGTTTATGACCCATCATGTATATAACATTTTTTACTCCAAATGATAAGTAGAATACGTGGTTTTAATATTTCACACCTTAACTGAGCCACCCTGTATAGTTTTTTTGGTCGTAGATTACGAATCTGACAATAAAAAATTGATTCGGGGCAATGGGGAGGGGGTAGGGGAAGTGCTGAAATCGAAATTCACCTAAAATATCGTGTAATATATCGAAATCTAGGTTTTCGAGGTCGTAAATTAAGAATATGACAATAAAAAATTTTTTAGAGGTCATGGAGAGGGGGTGGGGGGGGGTGCTCAAATCAAAATTCATCATAATATCGCGTAGCATATCGAAATCTAGGGTTTCGAGGTCGTAGGTTACGAATCCGACAATTTTTTTGTGAAAGTAAGAGGGAAGGGGTGAGGGTGCTCAAATTGGAGTTAAACTAAAATATCGTGTAGTAAATCGAAATCTAAGGTATTTTTGCGATTTTAGTAATATAAATTAGGCCAAAAGTATAAGTGCCACGCCTCAGCACAAAAAATGTTATAGGCGAAGTGGTAGTTTCAAGTGCCCTGAACTTACCCTGAACACGATTTTCCAATTAGTTTTTGCGTCCGTCTGCGTCCGTGTGCATTATAAGCAAAAATGTGCCTTTTTCAACGATTTTTTCCCATTTTTAGTAATTTTTTTCCAGCATTGTCATCATTTACAAACCCTTTACATTCTCGGCATATAAATGATGACATTGATAGATAAAAAAAAGTACTAAAAACGGGAAAAATCATTGAAAAAGGCACATTTTTACTTATAATGCACACGGACGCAGACGGACGCAAAAACTAATTGGAAAATCGTGTTCAGGGCACTTGAAACTACCACTTCGCCTATAACATTTTTTGTGCTGAGGCGTGGCACTTGTACTTTTGGCCTAATTTATATTACTAAAATCGCAAAAATACCTTAGATTTCGATCTACCACACGATATTTTAGTTTAACTCCAATTTGAGCACCCTCACCCCTTCCCTCTTACTTTCACAAAAAAAATTTGTCGGATTCGTAACCTACGACCTCGAAACCCTAGATTTCGATATGCTACGCGATATTATGATGAATTTTGATTTGAGCACCCCCCCCCACCCCCTCTAAAAAAATTTTTATTGTCATATTCTTAATCTACGACCTCGAAAACCTAGATTTTGATATATTACACGATATTTTAGGTGAATTTCGATTTCAGCACTTCCCCTACCCCCTCCCCATTGCCCCGAATCAATTTTTTATTGTCAGATTCGTAATCTACGACCAAAAAAACTATATGTACACTATTTTTTACCCACTTTTATTGCTCTTTTTTTAGGATAATGAATTTCGCGCGTTTTGAGGGGTCTCCTGGACCACTGTGCAATGCATTTTTTTTAAAAACAGTCTCCCATTTCCCTCCTTCCACAGATTTTGATTTCTTTCCCAAGGACAGTTGTTAAGGAAAATTCTATGATAAAATATGCTCGCGTCATACGTAATATTTTGAGGAAATAAGTATAATAAAAAATTCAACAATATTGTTGTTAGTTTATTTTTTTCTTCTCATAATTTATTCTTTTTAATTAAAAAAATTTTCCAGCATCTGAGTAAACATTTTAAAAACAATTTTAAATTACAGAAAATTTGAAAATGACAGATGAATGAGGAGAAGCTCAAAATCACTAAAATATGAGGTAGTGAAAAAATCAAAATATGCACTTGATATGTACATTTTAACTTTTTAAAAACTTTATTTTGGTTCCAATTGTTGAATTTATTTTTAAAAAAATTTAAAAGAAGTACGAAAAAAAAATAGAAATGTTTGAGTAACTACAGAGGTTATTCCTAGGTACCTAGGTGTGAAAACGAAAAAATAGAAATCTAAGTAAAAAAAATAAAATAAATGAAAAAAAAATAGAAATTCAGCTTACTTTTAGATAAAAAAAAACGAAAAAAAAAATAGAAAAAGGCCAAGTTTTCTGCTTATTTCTCAGGTAAAAAAATACGAAAAAATAGAATAGACCTAGTCTTCTGCTCATTTTTAGAAAAAAACAAACAAAAAAATGACCATGTCATCTTCACAGCTCATTTCTCGGCTAAAAAATGATTTTTTTACAACGGGCACATTCCATAATGAATAATTTTATATTTCACAAATTGCAAATTAATCAGTAGTAGAGGATCAATTTTGTTATAATACGAAGATGAAAACAAAATCTCAAGATGTAAACAGGAAAACAGAATCGTTCAGTGCGAACGACTTCACTAGATATGTATTAGGTACCCATATTTTTGTGATTTTGAGCTTCTCCTGAGGAAGAACAATCTAATCTTTATTTTGAAGGAACTAACATATATTTTTATAAAGTTTGAATTTTTCCTGTAGAATCAAATCGGGGGGAGGGGGGAGCGAGCAAATACCCAATGAAAAAATTTGCGAATCCGAATCTTCATTTCCTTGAAAAAATCAAAAACAAGTTTCCACGTCTCTCCTCTCCAGAATTTTTAAAACATCGGAAATTGCAATATTGCATTGAATTTTTTATACTAAATTCGCGAGGATATTTGAGCTGGGCTAATGACCTTGTAGTCCGAACCCATCACCCTCAAAAAAATTGTTTTGTGAATTCAGGGTGAATTTGTCTAAAAATAACCTCAATATACCTAAAACTCAATTCTGTAGAAAATTTAAAAATTTAAAAATCAATTTCTATTGGGAACTCTTTTTTTCTGCCTTTTCATTTTTTTGTCTTGAAAAATTCTACACAAATTAAAATTGACCGAAATTCAATTTTTTTTTATTCTCTTCTGTTTCAGTGGAATTTAAAATAATTTGGAAAAAACTAGAAACTTGTACAGTCGTATTCATAATTATTTTGCCCATTATCATCTTGTTTTCAAAAATAATTATGTCCCATTCAGAGCAGATTTAAGAAGGTTGGGGATTCTGAGGTCTAGACAGGTACTTCAAACTTTCTTCATCAAGAAAAGTTTTCATTAAAATTAGTCCCGAAATAATAAAATTTTCCCATAAAAATCTGAAAAAAAATCACGAAAAATGGTAAAAACGTAAAAAAAATTTAGTAAGGTAAGTACCTAGTAAAAAAAAACTGGCTAAAAGTTTCGCAAATATGACTAAAAAATCATAGAAGTTATAAATGTCACTAAAAAACTTTCAATTTTTCGATAAAATTGTTAAATCGTTAAAAAATGTCGAATAATTAAAAATATTAAAAATTTGTAAGTACAAAAAATCACTAAAAAACAAAGTAAAAGAATTTATATCACAAAAAGGTAATAATGTCAACGATTTTTTGAACATTTGAAAAACTGATTTTAAATTTCTGCATTAATTGTTAAATCAACTTTTAAAAAATTTCAAAGTTTTAAAAATCGTCAAAAATGATGAAAAAAATATTGTAATACAATATATTATTAAGGTAGGAAATCAACAAAAATTCAACAGAGAACGGAAAAATTTTCAAAAAAATTCTGAAAATTAAGTGTGCAAAAATATTGCAATCCGAGTAAAAAGGTCGAATAATTTTTCAAACGTACAAAAACTAAAAATTTACAAAAAATTATGGAAAAAGTTGAAAAATTATAACGAAATATAAAGAGAATTCGAAACAATTCGTCGAATGTACCTGAAAAAATATGTAAGAACCCAAATTCTTTCATATAATTATGTAGAAACCACCCTTAGGTGTCGAAATTGGTTTTTGAGCTGAGGTTCCCATTTAATTCCACTCCTTCTGAAAAGCCCAAAATTAGTGTCAACTGTCAACTCAAAAGCCAATCTTTGACACTCAAGGGTGGTTCAGGCATCAAACACAGATTTTGGAAAAAAATAGTGGATTTAGTGACTTTTTATGAGGCCAAAAGTGACCTATTTTTCGAAAGAGTGACCAATTTTTCAATTTTTTTTTCATAAATGAGACGTTCCGTTTAAAAAGGGACAACTTATGTTAAAAGTTGTTTTCGAGATAAACGCGAAATAAGGTGTTTGGGTTGAAACTGTCGATTTTCGGGTTTAGGTCGATTCGGATAGAGAATTTCATCCTCTTTCACCTGGTATGTTTGAAAAGTTCCAACAGAGTTCGCAAGTAGCAGAAAAACGTGTTTCATTTTTTATCAAATTTTTTTGCATTTTTAAAAAAAAAATTACATGAAGAACATTTGAAAGTTAATTATCTTTGAAACATGGCTTTGTGGAGAAAAACTAACCACTCATAGCAGAAAGCAAATTTGATTCTCTACAATTTTGGTAATAATAATTTTTTCATGAAAACGCTTCCTTTCCTTGCAAAATCTAGTTTTATGTCAAAAAATGAGAAAAGTTGAAAATTTGTCGATTTTTCATTTTTGAACAATAAGATGCCAACTAAGCATTTTTGACAAAAATAAATGCCGTAATCTGAAAAGAAATTTCGCGCTCTACAATTTGCTTCCATTCACATTCTCCCTAAGCTGCTTCTTTTTCTCACAATTTCGTTTTAAACGCTAAAAAAATGAAAAAAAATGGGGGAAAAAAATTTAAAAAACTTTAAGCTCGTTTTTCTCGAAATCAACTTTTTTCAACTTTCAATTTCAAAAATTCATAACTCCGCGAATTTTCAATGAAATTTCTTCGTTCTAACCTTATTTTGTTCAGAATTTTATGGACTATAGTGTGAATAACTCGATTTTCAAAAATCCGAATAAGTTGTCCCTTGTTATACGGAACGTCTCAAATAAATACACCCCCCCCCTATTTTTATCATAGCTAAAACTGCATTTCTCTCCGCTATAGTGCTGGAAAAACTTTTCTGAAAATTTTTTTTATTAATAAATCTTCAAGATTTGATGGAACTTTTTTTTAGAAATATCAGTACCTATTTTTTTTAAATTTTAGGCAAGAGCGGTAGGCCGTTTGAACGAAAAAAGTGACCAATAAGTAGTGATCTTTTGGCAAAAAAGTGACTTTTAGTGGCCAACTTTGAAAATAAGGGACAAGTCACTAATATGTTATTTTTCAATAAATTTCATAACATTCTCGACAGGTTTTTTAAAAAAAAACTTTCCAACAATTCAACTCCATCACCGACATTTCAAACAAAATTTACGACATTTTCAATCAAATCTTCCCACTTTTTACATTTTCAACAATATTTTTACAAATGAAGAACTTATGTACCGGTAATGAATTCCAACACAAAAACAGACTTTTCAACCAGACCTAAGTCCAAAAGAAAGCAAAAAATTACATAATACCATCCTACAACATCAACTGAAAACAAAAATGTATTCTTCTACATTGACGTTGGTGTCAAACCCAACCCAGCCGATTGTCGAACATCAAGAAAACAACAACTGTACAAGTTTCATTACACCTGTACACAAGAACAGCACAAAATTACGAGAAAACTTCCATTAATATGCGTTTAAGTTTACAAGAAATTAGGACATGAAGATTTCCACGTGTTGGCTTGCATTGCCCAGCACTACCCCGCCCTACACCCTTCAATCGTAAATACGCCTCGTAATACATAAAAGCTACATACACGTGGAAAACAGGAATCGAAATCACTTCAAACATTTTACTTACATACAAATGACTCAGAATACATTTTATGTAAGAGTATCGCAAATGACTGCAATATCCGGGTTTAATTACACTTTTACTCTTTTTAATCCTTCATCTCCATTCATAATATGTAGTCAGCGCCTATGCAAGTCTCAGTCGGTATTTACAAATGTAAATATGTATCAGACCAGTTTAGAATGTATCTAAGGTTAAATTTACCTTTGAGAACGTGTTGTTTTGATTCGTAGAAAATTCATTCGTCGCGTGATGTTTTACATACATAGTACGTATCTACGCACATGTAGCTGGTAGCTGCCGTGTGACAAAAGATAATCAGATGATGTCACGGAATAATAATATTTCATCTATAATGCGACTAGCGACTAGCGAGCTACACATTTATTATTAATTGCCTTTTTGCCGGCGACCTAAGTAGTTTTCGCGAACGTTACGAGCATGTTTTGCACCACCTATATATTTCAATCTTCTATAAACTTGCAACACACATACCGTACGACAACTCGTATCTGGGTAATTTTTTTTTTCACCTTTTCAAACGAGCGAATGTTTATACCATACAGTGAGTTTTGAAACTTGCAGTAAACGTCGTAAATGGAGAATTCGCAAGAAGAGTAAGTTTCATTTATAAATGTCGTGTCGCTATACTCTCGAATAGTGTTGGTATTGCTAAGTGTTTTTTTTACTTTTTTTCTCTTTTTACTATTTGGTTTGAATGTGAAAACCATATCGATGTTATTTTTCAATTTTTTAAATAATGGATCGATATTAGGTGTAGTAACGTTGAAAAATAATTTCTCGAAATCTCGAATGAATAAAGAAAAAGATGATTGAACGAGAAACTAAAAATAAATAATGAATAGGTGCATGTTACATGTGCACTTTTAACACACTCGATCACAGCGTTGTCTAATTTAAGGAAAATACCTTGAAGTTGAGAAATTTTGAGGTCTGTGAAAAATTTTAAGAAATTTGTTGAAGAATTTTCGAGAAATTTGTTGAAGAATTTTCGAGAAATTTGTTGAAGAATTTTCGAGAAATCTTGAAAAAAATTGAAAAATGAGCAAAAAACGTATTTTTTAGGTCAAAGTTCCCATTTTTTAAAAATTTCTGTCCAATTTTGACCCCAAAAACAGAAAAATTCTCCGAAAAAATTTAAAATTCAAATTATGCCCTTCCCAAATCCTAAATGGCACTCTAAATTTTCGCTTACCTTCTTGGTAAAAATTTGTAACGATTTTTAAAAAACGTTATTTGAAATAAAAATTGTTCAATGTTTACGTTTTTAATTTTTATTTCATTTTTTCTCAGAATTAGGAGGCAAATAACGTTATAAGTGACGGTATTTGTAAAAAAAAAAAAAGGATTAAGGAATTTTTATCGAAAGGATTTTAGCAGTTTTGAAAATTTTTCAAAATTTCATTTGGCAACGCTGCTCAATCAATGACGGATCTAGCCAAATTTTATGAAAAGGTACAGCATCGCCAGGCATACTCGTTGGATGAGGGGAGAGGAGAGGGGGGTCAATTTCCCACAGATTTTTTTTGAATGCATGAGAAGGGTAGGGTGGGTGGATGGAAAATTAAGTCGGAGGCAATATTTTAAGTAAACACTTGCCTGAATTTAAAAAAATGTCATTTGCATAAAATGTTATTTATTCAAAAAATATGATCGAGGAAAAAAATGAAAGTATTACAATTAATAATTGATAATCCGAGATTAATTTAAAATAATTCAACATGTTTTTAATGAATCTTCAACTAAGTAGGTAAGTACATGGCCCAAACTCAAACTTTTGGCTAAATTTTTTCAATATAAAAGAAACCTAAATTGCTTGAACGTTCATTGGCCATTAAATTTATTTAATTATTTTTAATAGATTTCAAAAAAAAAACATTACCTAAGTGGAAAAATTCTATGTGAAAATTCAAAGATGAAAAACAATTTGAGGAAAAATCTTAAAATTATTGGATATAATTTTCAAATGAGAAGAAATTAAAAATATATAAAGTTGAAAAACATTTAAAAAATCAAAGTTGTAGAAATTTTAAGAAAATTTTAATTTAAAAAAGGTACAGTTGTCTTCAATTTTTCAAAAAAAAAATCAATGAATGATTAGAGAAGAAAAAAATACCAAAATAAAAATTTGAGATCGAAAAAAATTGGAAAAATTTTGATAAATTCAAGTTTGAAACAATTTTACTGCCAGAGAATTTTTAAAATTAGATACAATTTTGAGAAAAATAGAATTAAAGAAACTAGAAAAATGTAAGTAAATCAGTCCCTTCGAAAACCCCACAATTCCATGACACCTAATTTCTCAGAAAACGAAAAAAACTGTCTGTATTTAGAAATTTTTGTTTTTCTGCTGAAATAGCAACTTTCTGACATCCTCCATCTGGTGATAACATCATTTCAACCCAAAAGTCAAAGAAATCCTTGAAATTAAAAAAAAAAAAGATGTTGACGTAACTCCCCAGCGTACAAAAAACAGAAAAATCGGCAGAAAAGAGCAGAAAGTCTCACTATTGTGCGAGAATTCTACCTCATTGAATTTCATGTTGCACCCTGCTGTTTTCCGGTTGTAGGTTAAGTGTTTCGATATTGTTTTTCTTTTTCAAACAGCAGGGTGCACATCGAGGCAGAATGAGGCAAAAAGGAGCAGAAAAAAACAGAAAGTGAGACCATCTGCTCTTTTCTGCTTTTTTTGCACGCCGGTGCCGGGTCCATATTCTAAAAATTTTGATACTTTTTGGTCGTAACTTCATCAAATTGTCTTTCCAATGCTAAAATGTCGTAATTCCAAAACTTTACTTTTGACAGGATGAGTGATAAATTACTGTATTACTTATGATTTTAATATGTTTTTTTAGTGTAGGTATAGAATGAATTTTCGACTTTTTTTTTCAAAACACCGATTTTTAATTTGGCATAGAGTAACTCCATTAATTTACCAATTGTTTTTAAGTATAAAAAGTCGTAAGTAACTCCATTTAAAAAATTAAAAATCGGTATTTTGAAAAAAAATATTGAAAATTTATTCTAAACACTAAAAAAAACATGGTAAAAACAACACCTCCTCCACAAATTTCAAAAATTCTAAAAAATACAGTTTTTCAGCTCGCCTGTAAAAAGTAAAGCTTTGAAGTTTCGACCTTTTTAGCATTGGAGGGACGATATGTACTTTTAATACACTCAATCTTGACCTAGAGCATCCTAAATATCACAGAAGCATTCAAATTTATCTAATAGTCAGTCATCAACGTTATCATGAACCTTTCCTGCGGTGCATCGTTCGGTTCGAATGAATACGTTTGATCGCGTCATTTTTGACTTGACCCTCAACTGAATAATCAACGAGATAGTTTACATTTCCTCTAGCAATTAATTAATACAATAATTATGCTTTAATCGTGTCTATGAATGGGTGTGAAACGGATTACAATAAGAAGATGCATAATGAGAATGACGGAGCGAAGAGGAGCTTTTGGGGAACCGCTTACACATAGAAATGAGACCATTGACACATCAGGAGGCGGTGAAAGGATCGGATTATACAAATTTCAAGGCCACAAAATTATATTTTTTAGGCAGTATCAGTTTTTAAACATGTAAATATATTTTTGCATTGGAGAAATCTAAAAAAACAAGTAAGATTTAAAAAACAAAAATTCAAATCAATTTGACTAACTGAACCATTGCAATTCTCTGTCTCCGATCAGAACGAGATATTTATTTGAAAATCGGATTTTGCCTTATGTTCCAAAAATAACCATTTTTGCCATTCATAATACTATGTTTCAAAAAAATTTTCCGAATTCTTTCCTTCTTTCCAAAACTGTGCTATTCTAATTTTTTTTTTCGTTCAAACCTAGTTTTTTAGAAAAAATATCTATGATAGAAATTGTTTAAAAATATTTTTCCACAGCCAAAGGAAACAATTTAAATAACGCATTCAAAAGCTTTTTTTTTCATTGCGCAAAATCATTTCTCTGGACCATTCTGAACCTTCTCCCTTTTCACTGAAGATCTTTTTAGCTAGGCCGCTAACTATTTTCTAGATTTGGACAAAATTTTTCTCATCAAAATTTTTCTTCGCAACCTCATAAGAAAATCCTGCGAGCACCAATGCGAAGTGCTGTGTAGAAAGTGTGTACAAAAATTTCAAAAATATGCATATTATGTGCGATATTTTTTGTATTTTCGTTTTAAAAAAAATTAGTAAAATTGACATCGATATCATTATTTTAAAACTGTTTAAAAACCTCATTCATTTTTATTTGGTACATTTTTAGTGAAGGACCTTTCATAATTAAAAAAAAATTTATTACACTTCACTGATGCAATGATAGGTAACAATAAAACGATCGGATTTTTCGAATGACCCATCATTCAGCTTCAGCGAAAATTCTCTATCATTTTCGCTACAAATGAATGTATAATTTTCGGTGAAGCTGAATGATTGTGTTGATTCGAAACTTCCCATCGTTTTATCGTAATCATAAAATATTCATTGTGTTTAGATAAATTTTATTCTCAATTTCAATTTTCAATAATTGATTACTTGATTACTCAAAAAAATTAGTTGAAATTGAAATATTTTGTTCAAAAAAAAAAAGAAAAAAAAACAAGAGTAAGTACCTAATATTGAAATTTAAAAAATTCTGATTTTTTTCACTAAAGCAAGAACAATGCAAAAAATTAATTTCGGAACATTTTAGTAATTTCGATGAGATACTAAAAATATGTTTTAAAAAAATTAGTGATAAAAATACAAAATACGTATAAAAAGGAAAAAAATATATACAGAAAATAAAATATGCCTTGAAAAGCAGGAACTTTACTGAAACGTAAAATTCTTTCATCGTTTCGAAATAAGATTACATGAAAAAACATAAATATTTCCATTATTATACCGAACTGTAGCTATACCTAAAAATAATTCAATTCATAAATTTTATATCAAAAAATCATCCACAACTGAATGATTTTTCCTTCGTAAAAAACCATCGTAATTTTCGTTCTCATTTCTCCAACTATTCGTTTCAATTTTTTTTTCAAATAATGAAAATTTTCAAATTTACTTTTTTTTGTTTTCAAAAAAACGGTTACCTAATTTAGTGATTCAATTGTTTCCCTAAAAAATATGTACAATAAAAAAACAGTTAAAAATTTCTTCAACAGTTATATTTTCGGTCAGAAGGAGGAAAAGGGGGGAGAAAAGGGGGGGAGAAGAGTCAGCGACTTAGCCTAAATGATACATATTTAAGGGATCCAATATTGTAAGCCTAATTGAAACGTATACATTATTAAAACCGGTTCAATGACTCCCAAACTTCGTTAAAATTATGAATATTTTTTTACAGCTGCAATTCAGTGGGTCTAAAACTCAATTCATTTCGTGTTCTCTAACGTTTTTCTTTTTATAGTGCTAATTTCTCAACAAATTCATTCTCTGATGACACCCCCCCCCCCAATTCAAAATTAAACATTATATTTCAAACTTGAAGCAAAACAAATGAATAAGCAATAAAATGTCTTTCATTTTGAAATCAAATGAAAGATCATTAATTTTTTTCAAGATCAATTTTGACTTTTTTTTTTCAAAAATTGACTCCATTTCTGAGTTTTTGCATATTTTTTTGGTTTTGTACCTGTACGAACCTCGTTCTTCTAACCTAAAAATTTAATAAAGGGATGCTACATTAAAAAAAAAAACAAAAAAAATAATCGAGCATCGTTACAATCTTCAATTCCAATATTTTTGAAACCGGTTCAAGCATCCACTCGATAAATACGATTCTTTAAAATCACTTTACGACCCGATGTAGAGCCAAATACGAACGTACACCTCTTATAATCCATATCACTACCTTTCTTCTTCACAATAGTCAAATTACATAAACTTCAAACGAATCCCCTTTCATTCACGGAACCGGTTCCCATCTGGCATAATTTCAACGACGTTTAAAAAAAGATAAATCGTTCCCGATAAGTACTCGCAATTGTACCACGTTAACGAGCTTTCGCGACGTTCGGATTAAATGACCAGTATAACGAGCTTGCTCATCCTCAAAACTACCCGAACAAATGCGCGAATACCATCAATAACATTTCAGCGCACATAAGGAAAAAAAAAGAGAACCTCCAATGGGTAAATTTTTTTAGTAAAATTGGCGCCAAAATGTACCATCAGCGTATTGTAGTTTATTTAAAAGGACGCGGACGCTCGAAGGACTTTTAAACGTCTAGCGAATCGTTTTGTTTATCATAAACTTGGACTATTATCTCGAGCTACTTCCTCATTGATAGTAAAATTTATTAAACTTTTAATATTTTTTGGCCGCAAAACTATACACGATACCAGCGATGAGAAATTATTTAAACTTTTTCCAAGTACAAGACCATCTTCGAACTCGAAATGCCCTTGAAAAATATAACCGTAAAAGTTTCCTCCTTCGGTCCTCGCTCTTCGCAAAAAATTTTCCGCCAGACGTCTAAAAGCTGAAAAATTTAATTTTACGTGCTCTCGGCAGTTCGCGAAAATACGCCCAAATGCGGTATCTCGTTTCAATAAAACTGCCTCGCCACGCAAAGCGATTCTGTTCTGCGATATGAAAATATAAAACGACTTGCAATGAATGAAAAAAAAAAACACAAAACGAAATAGAAAGCAAACCGGTGAACTTACGGTATCTTTCGCATTAGTATTTCACTTTTGTTCATTGCGATGTGAATAATTTATAGGAAGTAATCGCATATTCGTCTCTTCGTGTTCGGTATGTCTGTTCGTAAGTACAAACTACTCATGCATAC
Organism: Pseudococcus viburni; assembly: GCA_033439095.1. Classification (NCBI taxonomy): domain Eukaryota; kingdom Metazoa; phylum Arthropoda; class Insecta; order Hemiptera; family Pseudococcidae; genus Pseudococcus; species Pseudococcus viburni. The sequence goes on along the minus strand of JAVBJF010000152.1, from coordinate 797,849 downwards.
ATAGGCAGACTTCATCGGCGACTAATATTACGTGACGTAATCATATTGAACTATTAAAGATTATAATTTAACCTGTTGAAGTTGCCTATACGATATACGAAGGCGATTTTTATTTTCAAACTTCCTTTTCTTTTGAAACGCGCCCATAAAATCTATTTTTATTTCACCGATTTAAAAATTCTCAGTGGAAAATAATCTTTCATCAAAAGAAGGCACCGCCTGATATTGCCAAAGTAGGTTCTTATAAATATTTTCCCTTCGCCCTCGATCATTACGTAAAATTTTTTTAAACAAATTCCAATCAGCTCGAAAGCATTGCACACACGATGACACACATCAAACAAGTCGAGTTTGATTTGAAGACCTGACATCGAGTTGAAAAAAAAAATATCAACAATAAAAAATACTAGGTGACACAACTCATAGTTTGGATTCAGACCATATACTAGACCAGGCACGTAGATAGACTCGTCAGCTCGTAAAGTTATGCAACCAGTTGTAGAAGGCGAAAAAACTGATGGATGATTAATGAATCATCTTCACTCATATTTTTTTTTTATCAAAATAATGGCTAACTTTCATCGATAAATGTATTTATGTAAAAGAGAATAAGAGGAAATAAATAAATCACCAATAGGAAATTCATTGTTTTCCCTTCGAAATTCTAGTACGTTACCTATCTTTGTCATAGATTTATGAGAAGGAAACGAGTACATATCGCGAAAAAATTCACAACGAATTTACCTGACTCGTAATTTTTTTCATCGAACTGTCGCAGCGACGACCTTCGAAACGAGCATTTGTTAAATTTCGTGATAGGAAAAGAAGATTCATGAGGAAGTGTGAAATTTTCAACCGATATAGAATTTTCACTTTACTAATGATTATTTTTAGCGGAAGAGAAATAAAAAATGTGTAAAAATTATTATCCAGACATCGTAGCGAAATTTTTGAAGAAAAAAGTAACTTACAGTAACTTTTTTTGAACAAAAAGTGAACAAAAAAAAAGTAACAAAAAGTAACCAAAAATTAAATTTTTGGGGGTCAATTTTTTTGCAGTTTTCTGGGTGGGGGGATTTTTTTGTAGTTTTCTGCAAACATTTCAAAGATAAATCAACTGAAAAGACGTGGATAATTTCATTTATTAAATTCCTTCGTTAAAACAACAAACGAACTAGCAAAACTCTATTTTTTTATTTTTTTAGTGAAGAATTTTGAAAAATAGCAATTTCTACGTAAAAATTTGCATTTTTGCCTGGAAGTGTGAAGAAAAAGTGACCTTTTGGGGGAGGGGAGAAGTAACCAAAGCGACCTTTTAAAAAGTGAAAAGTAACCAAAAGTGACTGAAGTCGAAATAAGTGACAAGCACACTAAAAAAGTAACCCGCTATGATGCCTGTATTATCTCTTCTTTCACGGATGTTTCAGTCTCAATCATTAAATTGTGGAATTTTTCATCGAAACTTATACTTCGTAGTTTCAAATGAAATGTATTATAATTATAAAAACACGAATCTCACGAAGTAATATGAGGAATGAGGAATGAGGAGGAGGGGAACTAGAAGGGATAAAACTTCAATAAGACAGCTTTCCAGATAAGAAAAACTTCTACATTGACTTTATCATCAAATTGAAGGTATCATACTACCATTTATATGTGCTTAAGGATTAATTCTTTTTTCAATACAGAATTGAGCGCGATTAAGTGATATTTCTTTAAATCGCCAATTTTTACTATGTAATCGATATCGATATTAATTGTTAGAAACGGTTATTCTTAATCAGTACCAGTTTATTAATTGCATTAAGGTATTAATATCGTTTTTCAATACAGAAATTGGTATGCAGCGTAACTAAAAGTTGAAGGTACCTAGTAATTTGTAACTGACAAAGGAAGTCACACGAGGTGTGACACGCCAAAAAAAAATTTCTACAGGTTTGTAGAGCTCCACAAGAAACTTCCACAGATGAAATTTTGGCCCTTGTAGTTGACTTCGGAGAGGTTATGGGGGTTGGAATTTGGAAAAATCGTCTAATACAACGAAAAAATTATAAAAATCCAATGTGAGAAATGAAAAAATTGAAATAACTCTGCAATTTATGGTGTTAAGGACGTCACTTTTTTTTTTTCACCACGAAACAAGCTCGCCACAGGTCATCTGCAAAAGGGGTAGTCGCCTAGATCAATGTGTAACACTTCGAGGGCAAATTTTCATTCATACCTTGTAAGGCAATTTTCGAAATTCAATGCCCCATAACTCCCCCCACCCCTCCCTCCATCAACTTCAGAAGCTATAATTTTGGCTGTGGTAATTTCTTGTGATGTACAAACCTTTAGAAAAATCGTTTATTTTGGCGTATCACACCTCGTGCACTTACCTCGTGAGGTAAAATACAAAAATCAAATCACCTGTAAGATGAAAAAATATTTCAGGTACCTAGTTGAAAATAGTCATTAAAATTGGCTAAAATTTATAAAAAGTATTCAACACTAGAAAAATCATAAAAATAATCAAGATTCCATTAAAATTTTCAAAAACTTTCCATAAAATATTGCAAATTGGTATAGAATTTTCATAAAAATTCATTCAAAACATTGTTAAAAGGTTGTAAAATTTTTAAAAAGTTAAGAAGCCACAAAAATTGTGGAAAATCTTATAAAATTATTGAAACTTTCCTGAAAATGATGCCAAAAAATTCAAATTTCTAAAACTTCAAAAAAAGTAAATAAAAATTATTTAAAATTCCAAGGAAAAAAAGCATAGAAAAGTTGGATAAATTTGATCAATTATTATAGGTAATTATTTATATATTTTTTTTGGTTAGAAAAAAATTTCAAAAAGGAGGACAGGATTTTCTGATGAAAATATAGGGGTAAAACGAGACCTATTCCCTGAAAAGGGACACACTTAATGTGTATAAACTCAAAGTATAAAAAAGGATGTTCTTTTAAAATTAAAATAATTTTCTAAATTTTAGATGTCTTTAGAAATATTTTTATAACCTATAAAGGTGTATACTGCATTTCAATGGAAAAATTCCATTTTCTTGTTCTCTCATTCCATTTTTAATGTATTAAATTTACCCCCCCCCCCCCAGGTCCATCCGGCGCACACTCGTTATGTAAGAAATTCGGGCTCTTTTCTGGCTGTTTTATAAAGTTTGAAAATGAATGCATAGTTAATTATTTTTGATCGTTAAATAAAAAAAATTGGAAGAAAATGTGTTGGAAATTCTCACTTTTTGCTATTCTTGGAGAAATTTTGCTACATTCTTAAACTCTTGTTTGTTTTCGTTTGGTTTTTTCTTTTTGGTTGTACAGGGTGTCTACCGATTTTTCAAAATCAAATTTCGCGACTTTTTCGCGACCTTTTTTTAAAGTATCTAGTATCTACCTCTCAATTTCACCCCCCCCCCCCCTCAAAAAAATCAAAGAAGAGATCAAATTTATTACAGAAAAAATTAATTTCAAAAAAAGAAAATTTTTCACAAAAATTTTCTAAAAGTGAGTTATTTTATGGTAAAGAAGAGAAGTAGTAACTGCCCGAGCGAAGCAAGGGTAAAATTTTTACGAAAAATAAAATTGTTGAATGATTATTGAGAAATAAATTCATGGGAAGTCTGAAATATTAGCATATTATCAATACAATGACGTGATAATTTGGCCCGAGCGAAGCGAGGGTAAATTTTTTTTGAAGAATTTATTTAAAAAAAAGCAAAAAAAAAGACATTTTCATATGTTTTTCTCCTTTAAAACATCCCTTAGAAAATTCTGAAATTCTACAATTTTCTTTAGAATTTCCTGAGAATGGACACAATATTTCCTTTGAAATTCCCAATCGTGATCGCTACTTAGTCTCCCACAAGAACATATTTTTCCGCTTCAAAATATTCAATTGTCTGAAATGGAAGGGAAGAAGGTTTATAATTTAAGAATGGGGTTTTAAAATTTATGAGCCCGAGCGAAGCGAGGGCAAAATTTTTTAGAAAAAATGTTCAAAAAGGTGAAATTTCTCTACTTTTTCTGTTTTGTAAGAGGCAAAAAAATTGAAGTAATTTTGGAAAAATTCCCGACTTTTGATGAATTTTGGGTCAATTTCGCGACTTTTTCGCGACTTCAGCGACCTAAATCAAAATTCGCGACTTTCGCGACTTTCGCGACCGGTAGACACCCTGTTGTAGAACCCCCGTTTACCAATTTTGTTAAAGAAAGAAGACATTTTTGAACGCTAAAATTATAAATAATTATGTTGTGCTCTTTCAATAAAAAGTCGAACAAGATTTTTAATAAAATTTATGTACCTATACTTCACTTTTTGAATGATTTTGAGTGACTTCAGAAATGATATGAAGATTTCAAAAAAGAAAAATTTGTGTTTTGTACTAAATTTTTTAGCTTCTTTACATTAAATTTGAAGGTTGATTTCCTTTCTCCCATGTTAACCCATTTCCTATTATGTACTCTCGACTCTCAAGTAAAAGATCTCTCCAAGATGGTAAAATCGGCCCTTTCCTATGTAACAAACATTTAAAAAAAATCTCAGCCATGTTATCCCCAAATTTTTTTAAAACATTTTTTTGAAATTTTCAATCCTTCACAATGGGAAAAATATGAAATAAATTTAAAAATCGTCATAGGTACAGATACACTGCGTAAGACGTGATTCCTACAATCTGTAAAAATCTCAAAATTTCCCCAGCCCTTCTGAAAATATTGCGAATTGAATTTTCAGCATAAATATAGCGCGATAATTCCGGAAGGGTTTCGGGTAGGGGTCAAAAATTTAGGTGGTGTGCTTTTAGGTCCTAAGTAACATTTAGAATCACTTTCGACCAAATCTGCTTCAAGGGCTGATTCCACCATCTTTGAGAGGAAGGGCTTCTGTTAAAGAATGAGGAGGAAGAAGAGGAGTAGGAGAAGGGCGGGGAGAGGAGGGAGGATCGATAATAAACATTCAAAACGTCAATGCACAATTACGAATTAAAAAAAATCAATATTTTCAAAATAAAATTTAAATAAAAATCCCCCCCAAAAAAATCACAATTTCATTGCTAAAAAAATATGAGCCTGGATCTAGAAACCACCCTTATAGATATCAAAAACTGGTTTTTGAGTTGAGGTTCCCCTTGATTCTACTCCTTTTGAAAAGCCTAAAATCAGTGTCAACTCAAAAGTCAATTTTAGACACCTACCTTTGGTTTCTACATCCAGGCTCACAATGTAAGTCTGATCACATTTCACCCTGAGTGACACTCTAGATGAATTTTCAATGAAAAATATAACACACTTTCTCTTATTTTTTTCGTTAAATATGGGATCTGTTGGACACTTGGTCGAAATATTGAAATAAGAAAAAATTGATTTTGGAAATTCTCGACCTGAAAAAAGTAGATACGTATAATGAAAAATTTCAACTTTTTGCTTTCGAGGGAAAATTAAAATCAGCAAAATTAAAATGAGATTAAATTGATATTCAAGTATTCAGCCAAAGAGAAGGATGCCATTTTCAAATTTTCCCCACATTTCCCCTTTCCCCACAAACATCCAGAATGAAATTGGATTTAAAACTGAAATAATAGGTATTCATTTTCACATAAATGATTTCAATTTGAAAAATAAACAACTCTACACACAAAATAGCTAGGATCCGAATAACCATAATTTCTTATTTGGAACATCTTTCATGATAAACTTCAACCCAAATTTTACCCATCAGAACCTCTCAAAATCCTCATAATTTAAATTTTCCTCTTCAACATCCAAACAAACCAGGAACAAAACAAAACCAATCCATCGAAACACGTGAATCCCCACACCACATACTACATTAAACTATCGGAAAATCCCAATCCACATTCCACACTCCCATCAAATAACACCGCAATCGGTAATAATTTCCTCTAGGAAATTTCCTCCCATAGACACATGAGTAATTCTCACACACCACCGACGTCGACGATTAATAAAAGCGCAATAAATCGCCTTCTCCTTCCATCCTCATTATACGTTCAACCGATGTCAGTCGTTTCCTCAAACCGCATACAATTTCGCATAATTAAACCACCTCGTTAATTTGTTTCAGATTGACAATGGGTGCTTTCGACGAAGAAGAGCAAACGTATTGGCCGCCAAATGAGAATCCGTTGGATATCGATAAAGAATGGAGGCTTAGGGCGGAAACCGAACTAAACGAAGATCCCGAAAAGGCCAAAGAAAACATGAAATTACTAGCGAAAAAACTAGCAGGTAATTCCACCATTTATTTTTACTCTTACTAGGTCAAACACTAAAAAACAATTAATATAAACATTTATTCGATTTTCGTCCTTGCTGGGGCGTTACTTTTCAGCAATTTTCCACATAATAGTATACCATTGTACACTTTACGTACGTGTATCGTCATCCGACCTTAAATTTCGCACTTTCACGTTTATCTTCGAATACTCGAACGTACTCCGAGTACGTATAAATAATAACGCCAGTCAATTTTCATAAAACGTCGACGTGTTTCTAATTATCCCAGGTGTTGGTAGATTGCATAAAAAAAGCTTGTAATTATTATAAACGAGAATAAATCTTTACTTTATGGTAGTCCTAGAAGAGAAGCTGGTATAATTATTACGACACGATGTAATCATTAGTCAACTAACATTGACTCAATCATTTTCAAATTGGAATTTTTATTCAGTGTCAGTCTTACGTTGATTCGTATCACGCCGTCGAGTAATTACTTTTTAAACGCCCGTTTCTCGGCTTTATCTTCGTATTTTGTTGCATTTTAAAACTCTTCGTAATTGAATTTTCTTCTTCAAGAGTTTTACTACCTATTTGGTTAATAGCGGTGAAAAATGCACATCTGGGGAGGTTTTGCGGTTGAAATAATAACACGTCGAGTCGTTATGCATCTCGAAACTCACTTAATCATGTTCGTAAACGACGAGCAAAAATTTTCATTGAAAAAAAAATCAATTTCTCGAGAATGAAAAATGAAAGTCGACTAGGTTAAATTTAAAACGCCAACAATAGAATTTTTATGGCATTTGCATCCACGTATCCCATATAAGGATCCAACCATAAAAAAGTATTATTCGCCCAAAAAAATAATAAGTAAAAAATAAATTGAAATAAGTACACAAAACCGCATGACTTTTCAAAGTACCCAGCTACCTACACAATTCCATTAAAACGTGTACTCGAAAAAGAAAACGAGTACCTAATGTTTTTTTATGAGATAGAAAAAGATAGAAAACTCCAAAGTGTTATTTACTTTATACTATTTTCAAATATGTGCTACCCTGGTAACCTATCTAGTTATACCATATGTCCTCACTCGTTTAACTGTAACTTTAGGTAACTTTACTCTAGATAAGATATTTTTCGCTTACAGACGACAAAACGTTAAACTCAAGAACAGACGATGTATTCCTAATGGCCTTTCTCAGAGGTCGCAAACACAACGTGGATTCGGCTTATAAACTAGTAAGTACACAGACTCGTGTTACCTACGGTGCAATTTATTGTATGTGAGGCGACGAACGCCCGTCGTGAGTATTAATTAGGTTATCAAATCGTGCGCGAAATGATCGTGTACACGCGAGCAATCGTAGGAAGGGTGTAGAGAGGGTGAAAAATAAGCGATGTACTTCGTTAGCTCATGAAGAAAGTACTTGGAAGATTTATTCGCTATATTTCCGATTGATTCGATTCATCGGAGTAAATGTCGTGATTTGGATTTTGCATATGTCATTTGGGATACGATACGATCAATTTTCATCGACTAGGATTCCCGAACGTTTGATAAATTTAGTTAATGAGTAGATATTAGATAACCATGTATGGAAAAAATTTAGTCATAAAAATCGACGATTTTGCGGAAATTATTCCACAGTTGATTTGTGAACCAATTTTGGAATAATTTCCGCAAAACTCATTTAAAAAACATTCGATTACACGTGTGTAACCGATATATTTTTTATTCAATTTTAAAACGAAAACAAGAATTAAATTTCAACTTTGGATAACTTTTCGTCAAAATGCTAAAAAGGTTACAAAAACAGGGTGAAATGGAGAAAAAAATCCTAGAAAAATCCATTGTGAAAATAAATATCAACAAGAGGGATGTCCCAACACGAAGTAAAATTTTGAGCCCGAACAAAAATAAATTACATTATAAAAAAATCCCATAATATTCAAAATTTCATGTGGTTAAGTTCATTTCTCAAATTTTGGCTGATTTTTGAAATTTCAAAATTACCTCATGGCCCTGCAAAATATGAAAATTTGATCTAAATCAACAAAAAAAAATAAAATTGGTATATACCTTATCTTTGACCTCCCAAATCGATTGGAAGTGGTTTCGAGATATTTCGGAGCCTTTAGAAAATTTTGGAATTTTCCAGATCTGGAGAAAAGCCCATAAAAATGATACATGTGAACTTCAGTACCTATCATCGCGGATTACCAATATTGGTGACCTATTTGATCAATTAAAGCACAATCGCCCCCCCCCTAGCTACGCCCCTGTAGCAAATCGATTGGAAGCGGTTTCGAGACGTTTCGGAGCCACCAGAAAATTGTGGTGGTCTCCAACATTGCACAAAAATTTTAGAAAATTGTGTTTCAATCGATCAAACAGGTCACCAATATTGGTTATTCGCGATTATAAATGCTTAAGTTTATGTGGACCATTTTTATGGGGGTTTCTCCAGCGCTGGGAAATTTTTTAATTTTCCGGAGGCTTCGAGACGTCTTGAAACTGCTTTCAATGAATTCGGGAGGTCAAAAATAGGGTATAGACCAAATTTAAGCTTTTTTGTTAATTAGATCAAATTTTCATATTTTTCAGGGCGATGAGGTAATTTTGAAATTTCAAAAATTCACCAAAATTCGAGAAATGAATTTGAGCACTTGAAATTTTGGGTGATATGGAGTTCTTTTATGATTTAAGTACTTTCAATTTATTTTTGTTTAGGCTCAAAATTTTACCTTGAGTTGGGATACCTTCTTTATTATGTTAGTTTTCTGAAAATAAAACGAAATTTTTTCATGTTGATTTTATGCCTAAAATCAAAATTTAAGTTTAATAAACTTCAATAAGTAATTCACAATTTATTTTGCAATTTTTCAACTTTTCAAAAGAGGTATATGGTATAATTATTGTAGTTCCTATTTTAACGATTAGGCAAAAAATCATCAAAAGAAAATTTATTCAGTTTTCCGAGTTTTCAAGGTAGGACAATCCAATCTCTTGATTAAAAATAAATATGTTTATTTTCATCCAAAAATTTTTCGTAAAGAATTTGTCCCTGCAATTCAAAAGCAGGCAACACGTTCAATTGCCCATCTTGCGCTTCATTTCAGCGTTGACCATGAAAATTTTTTAAAATCATGATTCCTTAATTCCCATTGAAAAATCAAGACAAGATACATATATTCTTTACAGAAACGAAATTCGTAGGGAGAGTAGGGAGAGGTAGAAAAGAGAGAGAAATCTGTTCATCACCAAAATTGTCGAAAATCAAACATTTTCCGAATGAAATTTCAAAAAATCGAAAAGTCACCAGTTCAATTTCTTAGGAAAGAGAAAATAATTTTCTGTTTTGGTTCAAGATGAATACTGAATAGTTTCAAAAAATTTAGTAAAATGTAAAAATAAAAATAAATATTGGAGCAGAGAACTTACATTTTTTCAAAATTATGTTCCTGTAACATGTGAAAAAAATTTAATAATATTTTGTGTTTTAAAAATAAACTTTTTTAAAGATGCTATTGTAACTTCAAAAGTACAGCTGAATTTGAAATATCTTTATCTTCCTTCCACAAGTTCAAGTACTTGCTAGTGAAACTTTGGTCATTTGAAGACACGTAAAAAAATTACGAATTTGGCAAAATTCCAATCTGTTTGAACATAATTTTTTTGTCAATTTTTGCAAAAATTAACCAATTATTATATTGAAAAATGAAAATTTTCGATATTTTCTGAATTTTTTTTGCCTTTTTCGTGGAATATTTTTGGTTTCAAATTTACCCCGAAAAATAGTTCCTTTTTTTCTTTTTATTAAAAAATTCAAGAAAAGAAAAATATTGAAAATTCTTGCTATTTTCTAGGTTTTCTCATTTTTCCAGCCAGTAAACTCTATGAATTTTCAAAAGTTCATCAATTCATTATTATTTTTAAATGTGATATTCATTGCAAAAATTAGTCACTTTCAAAAAACTTATAAATTTAAAAAAAATATAAATTTTGACAATTTTTCAAAAATTTGAATTTGACAATCAAAATGTGACAATTAAAAAATTCATCATTTTTATTGTAAATTGAGTACCTATTCCAAAAAAATTTCAATTGTTTCAAGCAGAATTTAGATTTGATTATTTTTCAAATATTTTGCAGTTTTAAGACGGAGGAGAAGGAGGGGTTAGCTGAAAAAATCATATTTTTCATTTTCTGTAAAAAATTGACTGAAAAATCTGAAAGAACAGATTATAAGGTTGAATCTCGATTCCAAAAACTCTCAAAAAGTCCAATTTTTTAATAACCGATTCTGATAGATAATTTCACCACGAATTCAAAAAAGTTAGCTTAAAAGCCATTATCGTACTTTCGAATGCTCCAAAAAAGGTTCCCAGTTCCCCGCAGTCCTAAAAATTAAAAGTTGATTTTAAAGCTTATGCACCCCCTTTCCTTTTTGGAACCAAAACACCCTCATCATTTTTTGAAAAAATTATCCTTTTTTATCCCAAAAATTTGTCATTTTTTTCAAATAATTGAATCCAACATTTTCAAAAAAGTAGAATAAGTATGAGAGAACTTCCGCAAAAATTCAAAGATATTAACCCCGCTTTTCAAAAAAAAAAATTAACCGCTTTTTTCAAATACTAAGGAATTTTTCAAAAAATTGATATCAGGAGAGATTCATCTTATTTCACTACTCTCAAGTCAAATTTTTACGTCCAAAATTGATTAAAATTCGTTTTTCATTTCACGAGTCGTTAACCACTTTTTTTTCTTCAAAATGATTAACTGATCAACGAAAATGTTACCTATTTTGTAAAATATTTTACCGAATTGATTGATCTCTTCCTCGTTAAAATTTAAATTTCCAGTAAGCTTATCAAAAGATTATTCAAAGGTCGAAACATTCACACATTTTAAAGCAATAAAATTCCACCATTTATAAAAACATCGTAAAAACTTGAAACATCCACATTTTAAATCAAATTCTGTCTTTTCGCTGCAGATCAAAACATACTACGAAATGAAACACGCGTATCCAGAATTCTACCGAGACGCCTGCCCGTCGGAAAAAGGCCACCTTTACGATATGGGTTATTTGAGTCTAATACCGGGCGTAGACAGGGCCGGACATAGATTAGCTGTATGTATACCAGGTAAGCCAACCCCTCCACCTTCACCTCCGGCATTACGCTAATAGCTTTTAGCAAACCATGCGAATGCAAACACGATAGGATAGACTACATATTATACAACGTCAACTCACCGTTAATTTATTCTTCACAGGGCGAATGGATTTCAGCCAGATATCAATCGAAGAAGTGTTTCAAGTAGGCTGTAGCATATTCGAGATAGCGTTACTCAATCCTGAAATACAAATATCAGGAGTAGTAGTAATAATGGATTTAACTGGCATGACATTAATTCAACAAGCAAGACTTATCAATCCAAGGTTCGCTTGGCAGTTGACAAATTGTATACAGGTTAATATCCAACCAACGATTACGTAATTATTTGTCTAGTGTTAAACTCGTCCAGCATACAAGTTATACAAAAAGGCACCTATACCCAGCCAATGGTCTGGACTCTGGAGTCGAATCTTTTTCAAACATCGGTTCGAAAAATTAACCCACCACCGTTTACTTTCACATTATCTGCTCGTGCTTCGAGTTTTAATCACTCCATGGTAATCAGTTGCTACAGTTTAACGAAGCACGAGCAAAAAACGAAAATTAATTTAAAATTACACCGACGCTGTAGGGGTTTCAGCATCAGCTCAAAAAAAAACTAACCTACATTTTTGCGCAGGAAAAAATACCGGTACGATTACGAGGAATACACGTAATTAATCAACCATCGTATTACACCGCATTGTACGCTATTTTTAAACCTTTCTTGAAAAGAAAATTACGTAAAAGGGTAAGTAATGCGAACTAAGTACATACAATATCCTAGTCCAGTCATTTCAGGTCTGGATCTCGAAAAAATCGAGAGAAAGCAGAATTTCACATTATTTTTGTAGAATGGCCTTCTGATCAAGAATCAGTGTCCTGTCCGGCTACATAAAAACCACCCTCAAAACCAGTTTTTTGCGTTTTCCGGCGAAATAAAAGTTTTAATCAAAAAATGTCAAGAATAAAATTTTTTTCTGCGTTAAATTTTCTATAGAAATTTTATGCCATTTTTTGAAAAATTCTCATTTTTAATCCGTTTTGAAGGGGCTGATAGCAGCGATTTTTCAAAATTCACAATTTCTTTCATTTTACGAGGTTATTTGGTTTTTTAGAAAAAAAATTATTGTACTTTGAATTTCTAATAGAAGACATCCCTCAGTTTTCACAGCGGTCATGTGTAGTGCGAGGAACAGGGTAAGAGAAGAAAGAAGTTGTTTTTCATGAAAATAACAAAATTGTCAAGATATTCAGTACGTGGCGTAGGAGCAAAAAAATTCCCTGAATTTTAACCAAATTCACAGGGGTGGTTTAAAAAATTTCAGTCCCCGGGCAAGCGAAGATAGGGGTCCTTAAAGTGAGGATATTTTTCAAGAAAAATTGCAGTGTTTATGGTTAGACTTTAATTAAAATGGCTTGGAAAAGTGGAAAAGGAGTTTGAAAGGTGCAATACTTGAGTTCCTACAGCTTACATCTCTCTGAACCACTGACGACTCGATTCGATACCTTTTTAGGGTGGATTCAACTATGTAGTTCAAAATCGTGTTTTATGCGCATAAAATATGTTTTTCACAGTCTGAAATAATGTCAAAAATATTCCTAAAAACCGAAAATATATCAAAATATGTCAAATAAAAGAAGAGAAATATGGGTATCAAAATTCAGGGTTTTTAAAGGAGAACAATAATACGACAAACTTAAAACGTAAACTTCATTCATTTATTCGAAAAATGTAAAAAAACGAATATTTAAAACATATTACTTCATGAATTTTGAAATAATTTCATTTCTCTCGGGAGTACATTTCGGCAAAGTCAATTTTTCAAATTTTTGCTGTCTTTGAAAAAGGTGGATTTTCCAGTATTTTGCCAAATATGTCGTAATAAATGGAAAAAAGGGTAAAATATGCTCAAAATATGTCAAAAAATGGATAAAATCACCAAAAATATGTCAAAATATGCTCATACAATTGGGCTCATTTTACTCGGCATTTCATGATTCGTAAATATATTTTAAAGATTCCTACCGGCAATCAACCAAAAAACAATGTAAAAACATAAAAATCCCATCCCTAATAATAAAATAAAAATTCTGCATTTCAATGCCACCCTTAGTAAAAATAAATCTATGCGATGAAAATTTAGAAAATTTGGGCAATACAAAATTTTTTTACCAAAATCGGAAGGTGGCATTACAAAAAGAAAAAAAATTAATATCTTATATAAAAATAGTTTTTTACGTCAATTTTTGAATGTTAATCAAGTTTTGGTAACCAAGAGAACGACATTTCAATTTTACGAAAATCAAAAATCTCGAATTTTCAACAGTTTGTACTCTGTAATTTCTGAACCAGCAGTGGAAATCCTGAAAGTGGAATTAAATTTAACCGCCAATGGTTCAGGGAGGTGTAGTAACTCAATTACACCTTTTTAGCTCACTTTCCTCTTTTCTTCACCATGAGACTGCGATTTTTTTTTAAATTCCATCACTTTGAGGACCTCTATCTTCACCTCACTTTGAGCTGGGGAGCTGAAAATTTTTATGGTGAGATTCAAACTTCAAAATGAGCCATCCTTGTAAATTTGGTCAAAATTCAGGGCATGTCATTTTTTTCTCTCACTTTACCATCATTGTCATTTCCATGAGAAACGGCCGCTTTCTTTTCTTACCCAGTTTCTCGTACCACTCTCAACTGCTTGTAAAAACTGAGGGATGTCTTCTGTTGGATCAATGTAGAATAATTTTGTTCCTTCCAAAATGGCTTAAAAATGAAAATTTCTCAAAAAGTTGTACAACATTTTTATGGGAAATTCAAGGTCAATGAGACTAATTGAGAGAACTCTTCTAGAAAAACTTATTTAAAGGTTCTCTCAAAACCAACTGCGAGGTAGAATTTTAGCATTGCCCTCCTCCATAAAGAATTACAATGTCATTCACCTCAAATTTGTTAAAGAATAAAAAAGAAACACAAACCAATTTTCGTACGTAAATAATTAACATGAGACACTGCGTTTTAATTTTTCAAACATTCAAATTAAGTAAACGAAAAAAATTAATACCTACCTATTTAGGAAAAGTAATTAGTCTTACAAGTCATAAATGAACTAGAAAACAGTAGAAAAATTGAAATTTCATCAGTTCAATGGAAATATTTGAAAATTTGAATTTTTATTATCATTTTAATGGATTTTAAATGAGTATAGGTATATAATTTTAAAATTCCATCAAAATATTATTATAACGACGGCGATTTAAAAAAGCTGTGTAAAACGTTGTTTCAAAAAAATAAACTCTAAAAAGGTCAAAAGTCGTATTTCAGGCTTAAATTTCCAATTTTAAAAAAAATATTAGCTCAAAACTTTAAGTGTTTCAATTATCTATAAACGCACAGGTACCTAATGGAGAACATGACTGTCTCAAATCAGAACACGTCGTATTTTTTAAAATTTTGAACAAAAAAAATCCAACTATCCCTCTATTTGGACTCTAAACATACCAAATTCATACAAAAACACCAAACTTTCCAAATTCGTACTTCTCCTCTCATTAGAACCCTCTCAAAATTAATTTTTTATAAATTAACGTTATAGTGTTCTCAACTAGGCTCATTCACCTCAACGAAGAAAAAACTTGGATTTTTGACATTTTTTTCGATTAAACCTTTTATTTCACCGCACAGCTGGTTCTGAAGGTGGTTTTTACCCTCTTGGGAAGGGGGGGGGGGAGCTTGACATTTTCCGGATGCAAATTACAAATTCTAGTATGTTGTTCAGGAGGTCATTCTACACAAATAATGTGAAATTCAGCTTCCACTCAATTTTTTCGACGTTCAGGCTTAGCATGACTCGACTAATCCATTACAAAACCGATCTTCAAGCTAATTTGCAAAAATTCCCCCAATTTCAGATCCACATCCACGGTTCAGACATGAGCAAATTGCATGATCACATATCGCCCGAATATTTACCAGCCGAGTGGGGCGGCAAGAAACCCGAATATAATGCTAAAGCTATCACGAAATTAGTTAAAGAAAACGAAAATAAATTAATCGGTGAGTATGGCGAAAGATTACCCTAAGCAATTTTTCTGCGGTATGGGCGCTTATCGATGATTGATACTTGCGTCAATATTTGAAATAATTTCGATTATTCGTATACATAATACTCGATTAATACCGAGCCATCGAAGCGCGATATTCGATAAGTAAATCGCGTTAATCCTTCGATACACAGACACACTTGACACGATCATCTGTATTTTGTTACAGAATGGCGACAATACGGCGTTAAAAAATGAAGAGTGATTTTCTACTCTTCAAATCCTTGTGAGATTGATAAGACAAATTTTTACCAAGTTTCTCGATTACTTTTAGACTATATTAATAAATTATTACCCGTAAGTGATACTCGTGCGATCATATAAATTAGTTGTGGTAGAAATGAAAATTTTATTGTTATTTTTTATCAATGTACCTATACTTATCTCAATTTTTTTTGTACCTACTCATTATCAATTTTATTAAGTAAAATATATCTTTTAAATATATGGAGCTCGAGTACCGTATTTATTTACCCTTCGAGATGTGGTATCAGCTGGCGTCATGTACCATATGCTGTAGCGAGCAGCTTTCAACTTTGTACCAAATATAAAGCTCGAATTGTTTCAAAGTTTATTCTAAGTATATATTCGAACGTTAATTTAACGTGAACGCGAATCTTTACAGTTGGCTTTTTGTCTTTAATACCCATCTTTACACGTATACGTTTTGAGCCCTTTTTCGTCTTAATGTTTTGTATCTCTTTTGTTGTTTTAAAATAATCATTCGACGTGCCCAAAATTTTTAAGTACGTATTTTACGTATTTCCAAGCAAGTTTATGAGAAGAATTGATCCAACGACAACGTTTAGAGAGGGCAGAACGTCAAGAACAAAAGGGTTGACATGTTTTGAAGAAATAGGTAAAATAAAATTTACAGGCTGTTTCAATGAAAAATGAGAGTTTCCATCAAATAACTTTGCAATACATACGGAATCAATGCACGTATGTTTGCCTGGTTTCACAGCCGCAGGAGCAAATTTATTTGAAAAAAATTTTATTTTCAATTTTGTTTCTGAATTTTAATTTTAATAGTTTACTGCTTGAAAAACAGGATACCATATAGGAACATTGTTTCTGCTTGCGCCATCGAGAAGTGCATTCTATTGGTCATCGTAAAAATCAATAAGGAGGTGCATAGTTGACTAAGTAATCAAATAAACGTGCAACAAAACGCACAACTTATCCAATTTTTGTTGAAATTCTTGTGATCATTATTGATGTTTTTCAAAAAAAAAATTATTTTTCAAAATGGCCCAGTGCCACCTCCTTCAGTCAATTAGATATGAAGTTACAGCTATGCACTTGAATTTTAAAGTGGAAGAATATTTTTAAATATGTTCTTCTCAATTTTATAAAAATAGCTGACTAAACGTATCACAATGCCAAAAATGGAAATTATTGCAAAAAGAATTGTTCGGTGATACTTTTTTTCACCACTTTCATAATATTTCTGCATAACCTTATTGCATTGAGGTATCGACATATTCAATTTCTTTTTTGACACATTTTTACAACGTTTTGAAATTTAATAAATCAATTTTTTAAATTGGCTTCAACATATTTTACATTTGTGATACAGTAGGTACCTACATACGTTTGATTTTTTTTTGCAATGAAAATTATGATTTTTTTCTGTTTTTCTCTCATTTCTATCAAAAAATCAAGACTCCCTCCCTACCACCCTAATTAGATTAACATGATAAAAAAATTTATCAAGTATGAGAGAATAGTGTCTTTATTTCTTGAAAAAAGGTTTACATTTATCACAGAAAAATTTTGAATTCAAAAGAATTACTCAACAAGATGTCTACTGCAGTAAATGTTTTTTTTTTCGAAAATTGAATAAGAGCGGAGGGGTAGTTTGAAAAGTAAGATATTTTGACTTCAAGAAGATAAATATGATGAAAATTTCGCTTCCCTTACTCAACCCTTTATCCCCACTCAATTGCCCTTAAAATAAGTCAAGAAACTCCATTTTGGAAGACCAACGTAAAAAACGAGGGGGAAATGAAATTAATTAATACCTTCAGATCGCATACGAACCTCTAAATTTTTAAAAATTCCAAAAATGATTCAATTCTTTTGAGAGCTCATTTTATTGACTATTTAGACTTTAGACCTCAATAACCACAATTTTCTTTGGAAAAAATCATTCTTTTGTAACATTTTTCATTATCCACATTATTTTATCGATGGAGAAAAATTGAAAAGAATTGATTATTTAAAAAAAACTTGTGCTTCTTGGTCTAAATAGTCACTAAAATTAGTTCTAAAAAATAATTGAATAATTTTTGAAATTTTTAAAAATTTTGTGGCTCGATGCAAATTGATACACTCTAAATTTTTTTTTAAATTTCAGCCCCTTCAACTTTCGGATAAGACAAAATCTGGATTTAATTTTTGTTCCTCATTCCAACTTCTATTATGTATAGATAAGATACCTACGTCTATGTGTTAAGAGATATCTCAAATGTTAATAATTTTTTGGATTTAAGGTTCCCAAAATTTTTTTTTGAAAACCCAAAATCCAAAGAGCTATAATAGCTTTATATGCAAGTATTTTTTGAAGCAAAAAATTTCAATTAAACCATGAATTCCATTACCTAAATTTTTCTTCGGACGCTATTATTATTTACTAAGCATTTTTTGAGTACCTACCTAGTGGAATTTTCAAATCACTATTTAGGAATCATTTCTCAATTTTAATTTTTTTTTTTGAGTACAATACGACCCACCTAGGTGAATGTCTACTTACTGATTCAACTAAATAGAATTTCATAGCATTTCGTTACTTTTTTTTAACTCGAAGAAGCCTCAAAACTTTTTAAAACAAGACCTCGAAGATGAATTATTATCTCATTAACTTATCTTCCACCTCCCTCTTTTCAGTATCATGATTGGAGATAGCACTCCCTTTTCTATCACAGCCCCTTCAAAACTTTGAAGGTTAAAATTGGCAAAATGTAGTTTATGAAAAATTCACGATACTTCCATCGGCGAAGAATTGAATTTTCAATCAAGGTAAGTAAGCAAAACTCAATTTTTAGTAAATGTTTTTCAAACATTTGGAATAAAACGATTTATAAAGAATGACATGGCATTTAGCCCGGGGGAAAAAATGAGCGAAATTTTTTAAAACCCTGTAATCTGAAGGCAAAAAATATAGAAAAGAAGGAAAAAAGGTACCATACCTAGGTACTTCGTTGGGAGTTGGAAAATACTCATGCTTATTGCTTACGGAGTACAGACTTGTAAAATAGGGACCTAATTCTATAGCATTTTCGAATTCTAACTGGGTAATTTTTTAAGGCAAGCACTTGCTTCTTACCGATTGGGGAAAAAAACACCCAAAATGCTGATAAATATTGATGTAAAACCACCTCAAAAAAATGTTCAACCCCCAACCCCACTTCTCCCACGATTTACGAGGCCATAATATGATCAAAATTCAAGGGGGTCCAAAAATTTTGAAATTTTTACAGAATACAGATATCATTTAGACGTATATTTGGGAATTTTTACAAAAAATTTTCCTGAGTTTTCTGTTTTTTTTTTTGTAGGTTAAAAATTTCAAAAATTCATCAAAAAAAGGGAGAGAGGGAGTCATAAAATTTTTTCCCCTCCAAAATTTTGTTACATCCTCAGGTACAACATATATTTTTTGTGAGGCCCAAAAATGGGTGCAACGTGGTCAAAAAAAATCAAACGTATAAAAAAATATGCTTATTTCAGAATCTAAGAAAAATTTGGAGGGAAAAAATTTCATGCCTCCCCTCCCCCTTTTTAATTTTCAACCCGTGGAAAAAATCAAAAAATTCGGGGAATTTTTTTTGAAAAAATTCTCAGATATACTTAATAGGTACGTCTAAAGGGTACATATTTATAATCTGTAACAATTTCAAAATTTTTAGACCAGCCCACTCCCTTCAGAGATAAAAAATATTGAATTCCGACCATTTTTGGTTCCGTAACTCAAGTAAGGGTGGGGCTAGGAGGCAGGGGTGCCGAAATCCCTCAACGCTTTTGAGGAATTACCCCCAATTTTCTCACGTATTCCCCCCCATTTTTTACTGTTCTCAATAAATATTCGAGCACAGCGTGGCCAAAACTTTTAAAAACATCGGAAATGATTTTTAAGGAGGAAAAACATAACGTACAATATTAGTTGAAATAATTTTGAAAAAAATAAGGAAAATAACTTTCGTTGGATTTGGATTATTTTAAAATTAGAGCGAGCCCAGCGAGGAGGCCAAAGTTTTTGGAAAATTTCAATTTGGGAGGTAATTTAGGCGATGAATTGACAGGTGGGGGGGCAATTTTAGAGTTGGTTTGTGATTTCCTAAGTGACGTCCCGCCTATTTTTTTTGAGGAATTGCCCTCAGGAATTCAGGTTTCTCGGCATCCCTGCTAGGAGGCTGAACTTTACATTGATACCAACATTTTGAGTGACTTTTGTCCCGATCGGTTGAAGGATCGATTTCACCATTTCACCAGGAAATGCTCTTTAGATACCTCACAAACAGCACCAGTAAAGTTCGTTAACCGGATTTTAATATCTCGTAACTCAACGTCAGTCATCATCACACGTCATTATTTTTATCAACACGCGATCACGCAAATAGGAAACGATGAAAATGATTATTCAGATAAGGAACCCAACACTTGGTACACAGCAGCATACACATCATTGGCATATCACAGATTGATAATAAAGTAAAATCTAAAAAAATTGTTATCTCAGACCCTCTCAACATTGAAAAAATTATAATTACCTACATACTTTAATTCTACATTTTCCAACCCAACCCCGCCAAAACTCAGCAACCCACTTAACCAATTCTTCACAAATAATCAAAATAACCCAATTCTCGCACCCATTCTAGATAACTCAGCCAAAAACCACTCGAAAAATCGTCAAACTAATTGAATCACATTACCAGCGTCGAATTCTGATAAATACACGTCGAATTCAAACGGATTATTCAACTCCACCTTGCACGATTAGTCGTCGCGACGTTGTTTTTTTTCAAGGGGAACCAGCCATTATCAATACAAATAGCTAAGCTTATACTTCGCCAGAATGTATATATCGCTTATCATCACTTTTTAACTGCTCAGTATTAAACGAACTCGCAATAAGTATGCGTAGCGTTAAATTAACTCTACTTTTTTTCGCTTCGCCGCCGTATCCAACACGTGTAAAACCCACCAACATGTTTATGTTTCGTTTGTGAAAATGGTATTAACGTAATTTGTTATTTTTTATATTTTTCGAAAATTTTTCCTCCATCTCCGCACACATCGCCGCGAAAATGATTCCGATGAAACGATGTGCCCTCGCATATTGGCTTTTAGGTCTTTGCAACAATTACGGCTACGTTGTTATGTTGAGTGCTGCTCATGATATACTCGCAAGGGTAATTTATTACATTTTAAGCATTATTATATGAACCTACTTAGCCTATAGTAATAATAATTCATACCCGGAGTAAATTTTACGCTGCAAATGTCACGGTTTAATGATTCCAACCCGTTTGCCTTATAACCTTAGCATGCATTTGGTTTCAAAAAACCAGGAAAAAAAACTAATCGAAAAAAAATTACCTACTCCTTTAATATCTCGTATTTCGATCACGTGTAAATATCATTGACACGATTATAATTTCGCCATTCGTGTTACAGTACCTTTATTATAAATAATTACAAGGACGGCATTGGCTTTATTAAACTATACTGGCAGTAGAGCTACATAGGTAAAATATACGGTCGGTGGCTGCATTACCCAAACGACTTATGTCTGGCGACCTGTATGTACCATACTGTTTTGCATATGTTACCCAGCCGGCCAGCCACCTACGAAATTTACATTTCGGTATCAAATTTTGCAAGGAGACAATGAACCATCCTCGTATGTTATTTTTTCAATTTCAACGAAAATAAAAACGAATAACGAATTAAATCGACTATATAGGTCGACCAGTTCGACAGTTCTGCGGTGTCGTGCCTCTAAAAATATAAATTTTTTTGCCTCGCGCAGCTTTAAAAACAGCTGTTTTTTCAACGCAGGTATATGAAACCATGAAACGTAATAAAGCAACAATCTACTCTACGTAATAATTACACTCGTAACTCTAACTGCTTGTTTTGTTTTAACTTTTTTCATTCTTCTATTCAGCATGATGATAAAACAAATGAGACGTCGTCCGATACGTCCTTTAACCCTGACCGTCACTGCAATCAGTTATCAACCGGTGTTATCTTATTGGCGGATATAATTCCGAGCCTATTGGTCAAGATAATTGCACCGTTTTTGCCGCTATGGATGAAGTAATTAATGTTTTTAAAAAAAAATTATTCTAGAACAGGTAACTATACGAGGGGTATTCGTAATGTAATAAGTTCTCATTTTTTAAATTCAATATTACATCAATCTTCCTCCAAAACGACCCCCTTTCTGCCCCCTGCCACTCCCAAAGATTCATAAGAACCTTAGCTTGGCAAAATTCAAGAAACCAAAGAAAAGGCAAAATGAGAAAATAGACGTTTTTGTTGAAGTAAGTTTTCCAACATTCGTACGTTGACCCATAGTGAATTTATTTAAAATACAACCAGTTCTTTTCATCGATTTAAATCAAATTTCAAAGACACCAGTCCTAAAAAAAATTATAGGAAATACGTGTGTTTCTGGTTCTCACTGTTCTTCAAAAATAATTTTCCTGATTTTTCTAGCTTTTTCAAAAAAAAATTCAAATTTTCCGAACTTCTTTATGTAAAGTAGGTACCTATAATACACTTATGCTGAATGAAAGTTGACTTCTATTTCAACTGGGATTAAGCCTTTAACGAAAACGAGGAAAGAAAATGACATTTTTCTGTTTCGAAATGACTTTTCGGTAGGGAGAGGAAAATGGAAGATTTTCATAAAATTGTTCAAGAATTGAATTTCTTGTTTCACTTTTTCAAAATAAATATTACATTATGCCCGAGCACAGCTGTGCAGAGAAAATCGGGGCCAGGGAGAAGTAATGTAAGAGCAAGAAAGGTCTTTCGAACTTCGATACGACGCGACGTGGGTGGCTAAGTCAAATTTTCTGTTCGAAGACTCTCACAGTGAGAAAAAATATTTCTTTTAACCCAACGGGCCCAAGGGAACCCCTCCCCCTTCTGCACAGGCCTGCCACAGAGCGAAGTATAGAAAGACGGATCAAAACCATCCATAATTTTTACTAAAAAAGACGTTCAAAAGTAGAAATTCATTATTTTTTTAACATTTTCTGGGGGGGGGAGGGGGGGATCTCAACAAGGAACCTACCCGAGATCTGACTAGCCAAAAACAAAAAATGTTTATAGGCTTGTATAGCATCACAAAAATCTTCCATAGCGACAATTTCAGGAGAAGGAAAATGGGGTTTGAAATTCGAAAATTTTAAATGTTGAACATAGCTCAAAAATAAGTGAACAAAAAAGAGTAAAATCTCCAAAAAAATCATAAAAATAAAAAAACATAAAAAACAATTGAAAATCATAAAATATACGTAAATAATCGTCAAATTTTGAAAATGTTGCTAAAAAACTTTTTAAAATATTGGAAAATTATATGAAATATCGTGAAAATTATGAAAAATTTTATGACATTTTTTTGGAAAAAATAACTGAAAAATCATAAAAATCATATAAACTTGTAATGTATGTGACAAAATTGTTGCTGTTTTTTCAACATTTAAGGAAACTAATCAATTACATAATTATTAAAAAAATTGTCTAACGTGGTTTAAAAGTAGTTAACGATTCCATTAAAACCATTCACATTGTGATAGGACACAGCATAAAATTTGGAAAAAAATACCAAACAAATTTAAAAAATACCTTGATCTTTCCTTTAGGTACCACCCTTTAAAATTTTCTATTTTTGATTAATTTTTTTCTGAAGGAAGTCAAAATTCGATTTTGAAAATTTGGGTCCCTAATTTTGACCACCGACTGATTTTGTCAGCTATTAACGAAATCTACCGGATTTTTTTTCATAATATTTCTCTTTCATAGATAAACAATTTGAAACCAAAATGACAACTCTTCAGCCAAAACTCGCAGAGAAAACTGAAAAAAAAAACAACAAAATCGCATAAAAACAACGAATTACGTAAGATTATGTGGTCGAGATTAGGGCACCTCAAAAAATTCGAACTTACGTGAAAATTTTTGGTACGTGCCTTAAAAAAATTTTTTAAACGATGATTCCATCGAAATCTGACCCTAATTCACCATCAAAAAGAACAATAATGTGGTACAATTTATTGCGAATATTATATTCACAATACGCGATCAAAGAATACGCAGAATTTTTTTTTCACTTAGGGCTATGTGATTTTATTTTTTCTAATCATCTCCGGGAGTTTTAGCTGCAAGGTTGTCAGGTTGGTCTTATATTATTTGTCTGTAAAAAAGGGAAATGAAATTTTTTTCCCCGGTAGAATACGTTTATAACAGACGAAATAGAGGGGTGGTTGAGATTAGGAACTGGTTGAAATTGGGGCACTTTACCCTTATACTGAAGATATTAATTTGGATTAGTGCTTAACAGCTACTGTATTTCAAACAATGGAAAATTTTCATCACATTTTTTTCATTTTCAACATATCAGGTCTTTTATATGAAAGGGATCAACATTATCAAAAAAAATCGTTTTCGAAATTTTTGTATATGTGACCCCGGCAGACAAAACCAAGCTTAGGTGTTAAAATTTCAATTTTCACTTTTTTCCGGAATTTTATTCTCTGAAGCCTTAAAATTAAGTAGAAACCAACCCGAAGTCTCAAAATTAAAAATTAAATTTGCAATGAGCAAAAATGTGAAGTTTTTTGTGAAAAAAAGCGTGCAAAAAACATACAAAAAACATTTTAAAAATCCCCTTAAATGAACTAAACGTACAGTTTCATTCACAAAAAGCTACCCAGAAAGAGTGCTCAAGGTCACTTGTAGCTCATTTCAGTTGAAGAATATGGTTAAAACGTCATACAAGCAAGGAAACCCCACTTTTTTTTATCAATATCGCACCCCAAAATTCAAAAGCTTATAATATCTCGAAAAGTTGGTTTCGGACGGAACGGTGGTATTATCTGCCAGGGTCACATATAATGCCAGGAAATGCAAAAATTTCGAAAACGATTTTTTGTGATAATGTCGCCTCTTTTCATACAACAAACTTCATATTTAACAATTTTAATTTGAGTTTTAGACCAATTGTCAAAATTTTTTGAACAAATATGTATAGTTTTGAAACGATTTTTTGGATTTTAAAACAATTTCCATTGTGCGTTTGCTAATTGATTTTTTAAAACAATTTTTAAAAATTCTGAATGACTTTTTAAAACTATTTATTGGATTTTAAAACACTTAAAGAAATTTTTATTATATTTTTGCTCATTTTTTACAAGATTTCTACAATTTGTATGACATTTGAAACAACAGTTTTTATGACATTTAAAACAATTTTTATGACAATTTGAATTTTTTTAGAAATTTGAAATTTTCACAAGAAAACACTACCTAAAATATTCTGTAGTTGGAAAATTCAACGGTGACTTAGATAGGGGTAAAATTTCAAAATGAGCATTAAAAATGGCCTATTATAAGAAAAACATTTTTAAAATCATGGTCTTATTATGACAGTCATAATATCTTCCCCAAAGTTCAACTTATTTTTTTCACGAGCTAAAAAACTATCCAATATGAACCTGAACCATCCCTCATCCCCACTTTCCCTTTCCACCCAAAAGAAGTCAGTCTATCAAAAACAACGATCGATGTTTCCAAAATTATGAATTTTTCAAATTCTCATAACATTCATAAATGCGAAAAAATAAGATTTACGACGTGGAAAATTCAAGTATCATGTCCACTGCACATCACACCCCGAAATCTTCTTGCCCCTCGCTCCTCTTTACACATGTCCTTCAACATACACCCAGAGGAACCCTCCATCTCCGTACTTTCGTCATCGTAAGGTTTTATGCACATTCATCTTTCGAAAATACAACCAAATCGGTAATGGAAACTTGCAATTTTTTTCCAGCATTCGAATCCTATTGGTGGTCATTTCAGCAGCACTCGGTTTCATATTGGTGGGTTTATCCAACTCTCTAATGGTAGCAGTTTTGGGAGTGGTATGTACAGCATTTTCATCCGGTTTGGGTGAAAGTTCGTTGCTTTCATTTACAGTATTTTTCAATGATAAGTAAGTCTTACTATCATAAAAATAAAAGACAGATTTTTGAAAAACACTCCACTCAATTAAAAAACTCTTAAAAATCTTCCAGATCAGTATTGAGTGGCTGGTCTTCGGGAACCGGAGGAGCAGGATTTTTTGGCTCGTTGACATATGCTGGACTTTTGATGTTAGGTTTGAGCCCAAGGGCGACCTTGTTTCTCCTGTTAATCGTCCCAATCACAATGGCCATCAGGTAAGTACCCAATATCCATAAAATTAATATCAATCGAATTGAAAAAAATCACCCTCATCGCAGTTTTTGGCTGATCCTCGTGAATCCTCTGAATACTCCAATGGAGCCCGAAGAAAGCACCCACGTTGCACCCAATCCCAGTAATGCTCCTCAAACCATCAGCAGTCATTCCCTGTGGTACAAGCTGAACGCCATTCCACGCTCTTTACGTTACATACTGCCATTAACTTTCGTCTATTACTTCGAATATTTGATTAATCAAGGCTTAGTAAGTCATCCAACGTACACATTCTGTTAATTAATTAGGCATCTCGAAAATTATCATTCCAACGATAACTCATTACACATTTATCCTTCCAGAGTGAACTGTGCCTATTCCAGAACGCATTTATCGATCCAAAAACACAATACCGTTGGTACCAAGTGTTCTATCAAATCGGCGTATTTATATCCCGATCATCCATTGGCATAATACAAATAGACAAATTATGGATATTGGCAGCGTTACAGGTAATTAATTCACCTTGTGCTATATTTTCTTCGCTCGTATCTCCTCTCGATGCACAAGCACAAGAAATTCTTCGACTACCGATAGTCTGACGTAAAAGGTCTTTAGCATAAACCTCCCCGAACAATCAAAATTCTCTCGAATCCACGTATTAAACAATACAATTCCGCTTCAATTAAGGTCAAATAATCCGTCGTCGGAGCGCCCGGCTCCTGCAAAACGAAATATTCGCGAATACCTTACGCCTACGGTGAAATTGACGAATTATTATGCAAACCATCGAGGAAATAACGAGAATTTCGCAGCGCCTTGAAAAGCTTTCGGTATATATTCGTATACAAATCGCAAAACGTCTGGAAGACGATGACGTATAATCGTTCAGAATTCATCTTCGGAGAATATCGTGCCAACCACCCAAGACCTAAGACCTTATTCCGCTTTAATTATAAAAAATTTAATTTACCCAATAAATAATTCAACGAATCGAAATTCTCGTGCATCGAGCGAAAGTACGACTAATTATTACGTTAGAAATAAATCGAAATTTATTCGTAATTGCATTGTTCGTAGAAATAATTACCAGACTAAACTTCGAGATGAATGCAGGCATGTTCTTATGTGAGATTATAATATGGGATTGAAATCAAAACAAGAGGCATGGCTCGAAATTACCTACTTGAAGAATATTGAAAATTGTACATTTGGAAATTGCTGAAATTCGAATAACCAAAATTGGCTGATAGGAAATGCAAAAATTGAAAATTTTCTAGCTAAAGTGAAATTTTCTCTGATTTCTTTTGAAATGGTTGTATTTGACGATAAGTTATTCTGAACCAAATCTTACGTAGATATATATCTATGCACAGCCACGTCTCAGGATCGTGAAAACAAATAAATAATACATAAATAACGAACAAAATATATTCAAAAGAATATTAAACAATTAAGGTGTAAAAATTTCGTATTAAATTTAAGTCTGTGCACGTACGTAAAAAATTACAATACCTACATGCATAAATAACGAACAAAACGCATTCAAAAAATTAAACAATTAAGGTGTGAAAATATCGTCTTAAATTTACGTCCGTATAAGAACGTAAAAAATTACTACAAATTAGCTTAGGTACCAAAGGTCAGATTCAGTGTAGCCTAAATCTCCCACTACAACCTCAAAGTTCGATTATTCCAACTCAAAACAAACATTTCAAAAAAGTCATCAAGTTCACCGATTTGAACTTAATTTTTGTTACTACAAAAATGCAATTGAAGCATACGTTTCCAAACTTTTAAAATTAAAAAAAATTCAGGGAACATTTTAAAATCATCAAGAAAATTTTTCGAGTAGGAAGAAATTTTAAAAAATAATATGAGATGGAAAAAATTAAAGGAATCCAAGTTGGAAAAATTTTTAAAACTAAAATTTTTTCCAGCAGTAAAATCTTTTTAAAGTTCAAAAATTTGATCATCATTTTTTCGTTGGATTTTGGTGCACTGAGGAAACGCAGAAATAGGAAACGTTTTTATTGCCTTGTTTGGGAGAGAAATATTCATTTTTCATAAAAAAAAACACGAGGCGTTGGTATTTGAGCGAAAATTCTATGACAGATGACGTTCTTAACTTAAAAATCATGAAAATGGACTTGTGCAGTTTGGAAACGTATGCTTCAATTATGTCATTATGGAAGTAGAAAGAGAGGATGAAAACGGTGGAAACATCTAAAGAAATTGTTGCATTTGTTCAAACAGGTAGACGAAAAATTCGAATAAAAATGACTATAAAATATTATAAAACCGAATTTTAAAAAAATGTTCAATTCTTTTTTAAATCCTTGAAATACCAAGTGGTAAAAATTACATAAAACCTTTGAAAAATTATTTTTTTTGAGAATTTATTCAAAATGTTGTAAAAATTACCTAAAAAGCAGGCTTGGGTTGTTCGTGAACGCGTCCACGTTCAGTTCAGTTTGAAAATCACACACGTTCAATTCGTCTCCCTTCAGTTCGTTTTTGTAAATGTTCTTTCGTTCACTTCGTTCAGTTCAAAAAAAAAACCGTTCAGTTCATGTTCAGTTCATTTTGGTGTTTTGTTTATGAACTTTGAATGAGGCTTGGGTCATTCGTTTCAAAAATGAACAACTGCAGTTTTTAAAATTCCTACTACTCGTTTTTTGTTTATTTTTGAAAAATTGCCTCTTCAATTTTAAGAAATGAGAAACTAAGTTTCTTTCGTGGTATCTATCTAGACGTGACTAAACCCCAATCCCACCACACCAGACTTCTGAGTTCTGAAAAAAAGTTTCTCTCCCTTTCTTCTGAAAACTCATCGAAATAGCAAAGTTTGCCCCCCCCCAAGCGCACTAGAAATTATTTAAGGGATGGGCTCAGAATTCGGGGGAAAATAGAGGGGGTGAAATTTTAATGTAAAAATTCAGTAATTTGTTACTTCAATGGCGCTGAGGGTATTTTCAGTAGGTTGACAATTATTCATAAACGGATTTGAGCCAAGTAAAATTAAAAAATTGCAGAATTTCAGTTATTTTTCATTGATTTTTCAGTCAAAATTATTGATTTTTTCTGACAAACTGAGAATTGATTGAGAAATCAGTGATTATTGACCCGAAATATCAGTGAAAAATCATCAATTTTTAAAATGTAATGACTTTGTGAGGGCGAAAGTTTTTCGAAAAAACATGTTTCAAGAGCGAAAAATTTCAATTTTTTCACATTTTTGTAAAAAAACTTCTGTTTGAGCTTGGAGGAGGGGGGGGCGCTTATACCCCCTCCAAAAAAATTTGAACCTATCGTTCCAGAAGAGAAAGTAATTAAAACAAGGGTTATCTATGCGAATATTCAAGTACATATTTTGGAAAATTTCGTTGTCAAAAAAATCGTTCATTTTGAAACGAACGGCTCAAGCCTGCATAAAAGTCAAAATATTTATTGGAAAAAAATTATACAGATATTACAATGAACTATCAAATATTATCAATTTTTTTTCAACCTTTTTTTAAAACAATTTTCCAAAAATTTAACAGAATTTTTTGAGTATTTTGAAAAAAAAAATTCATGGTGTATTCTGTAACTTTCGAGACATTTTATAAAATTTTATTGATTTTAGATCATATGTATAAAATAGGTGTACGTTCTTTTTAGTGATTTTTATATTTCAAAAATCTATCTTCCATTTGAAACAATTCTCATAAAAATTTAACAATTTTTGATGCACTCTGAACCACTTTCAACTTTATTTTCAACATTTATCAGAAGTGTTTACAGTTTCTTTTTCATTTTAAGCAAATTTTATCAAGTTTAACTGAATTATTTTTAGATTATTTTCAACGATTTTCATATAAATGGAGACACTTTCTCGTACCTACTTTAAATAATTTTTGTGATTTTTTTGGAGAAAATGTTCATATTTTACAAATGGTCACACTAAACGAGGGACTCCACCCCCCCCCCCCCCCAATATGACGAAATTGCATTTTGATCGAAAGTAAAATGTAGATTTTTTGGAGAAATTTTCGTGTCGAGTATGAAAAATTGAAGAAATTAAATTTTCAAGGGGAAAAAAGTTTACAGACGAAAATTTCAATTTTTCACTTCCTTTCTCCAACAACGCAAAATTCGATTAATTCTTGATTTTTCGAAATTAACATCATTCGGCACAATTTTTAACCAATCGAAAATTTTTCTTACATTTTTAGTAGAATATTGAGTAGAAAAAATTTGATTTTCCTCCTCAATAATGCCATCTTAGATTCTTTCCCACATTCTAATTAACTTTCATGATACTTTGAGCCATTCTTATGTAAAATTTTAATTAACTGGCGACATTTGATATTTTTCAGGGAGTGAATTTAGCCTATTTCGTCGCAGAAGCCATTTACAGATTTACACCGAGCGTCGTCATTGTGCTAGTGATTATTTTATGGGAAGGAATTCTCGGAGGATTGGGATACGTGAATACTTTTCACAACATTCAAAAAGAGGTAAGGCGTATCAAGTGTGAATTAATCTAAATTAGTAAAAGTACAGATCGATAAGAAAATCAAGATAAAAACGATCATTTGCTTCCGAGTAAATAGATCATGTGAACCAGGACGTAACAACATTTGATAAATTTATCAAAAAAATATAAATATAACGTTATTTTACATCTACTCTCGAAATCAACTATTAAAATTTCTTCGTTGTATATTTCAGGTTCGACCAGAAGACAGAGAAACTGTTACAGGAATTACTTCGATTTCAGACAGTTTGGGAATCACTTTTTCAGGATTCTCTGCCATACCATTGCATGATAGAATTTGCAGTTTGAAATGATTTGAAACGTTTTGTTTTTGTATTTTTGTATTTTATTTTATTCGTGTGTTACCTTCATTTAATTTATTTAATTTATTTAATTTCGAACTTTTTTCTGTAATTATTTTCGATAACGAAATTACACGAATAATTGAATGAAAAATGTTTCGAAAAATTATTTGCACTAGAAAAAAAAAAGGTAGAAAATGGGAAAAAATTGACGGGATCAAGTCAATTAATTTTTTCAGTTTATAAATGACAAGTATACGAAAACAAAAATCGACAACCATCTGGTAAATAATTTTTAGCATCATTAACAAGAGATCTAATCAAACGAGTTAATGCAACAGTGATTCTACTCAATGACACTAATTCCATCATTCGCTCGATTCAAACAACAAAATCCTTAGTTTTGTTACACGATTTGAGAAAAAAATCGCATCAGCTTCGCAAACCTTCTCCGGATCCGGGTAAGTAAATAAAAATTCTTATCCGTATTAAAACGCTCCGTCGAATTAAAAAAAAAATTTCAGCGAAATTCTCGAGCTTTTTTTCCTCGTGCGCTATTTTATTACGATGATTGAACGTTCATTACGGTAATGAAAGAAGATCGCGCGAGCTTCGAACAATGGAATCCGAGTTACCTTTCGCTTTGCGAGAAAAAGCGTTTCTAGAGTTGAACGAAACGTCGGAAAATTTACAAGATGGAATAGCCAAATTACGGAAATTAATACAGAGTAAATATTCTTCAGTGTTTTAACGCGGCGCCGTTTCCTTTTTCATTCGTCGTCGACGACCGCCTTAAGCGCACCCGACTAAAATAACTCATTATTTTAAATGCCAGATGAGCCGAATCTACGCTGCAAAACGGATACGCAATTTCTGCTGAAATTTTTAAGGGCCAGGAAGTTCGACATAGATCGCGCTTTTCAGTTGGTAATTTCGCACCGTTTTATAAAGTTATTTAGATTATTTAAACGTAATTAGGTAGCTATTTTTTTAAATTTTATTGAATAGGTAAAACGTCGAGTGAAAGATTTCAAGTTCAACTGGACCACTGTATTTCATTTTTGATCTGTATAAAGAAAAAAAGGGTTCAGAATTTTTTTTTTTTGAAAGTCATTTTAAAATACTTTCAAATGAATGCTTCCCAATATTTATAAAATTCAGGCAGCTAAAATTCTTCAAAAATTTAATTTTTAAATTGAATACCTACACGCAACAGTTTCATTTCATGATACGAGTAGTCTAGTACCAGGTAAATCAACTAAAAATTCTCACCAATGAATTCTTTTTTAAACTTTTAAATACAGTGTGGGCCAATAGGGATCATATCAATTTTTTCAAAAAAATATATGTTATAGTCCTAGCCGAGACAAAAATTTTGACACCACTCCGGTGAAGATACGATCATTGTGAGCCGAGAAATAAATTCTCAAAGTCGCGAAAACGCGACCCTCTTAAAAAACGCAGTGATATCTTATTAACACACTGTATGACGTCAATATTTTGCAAGACACATGATCATATTACTTATTTTTTCATTTGCATTGAAATAACTCAAAAATTTGAGTGAGGACATAGGTGTTTGAGGTAAGGAAAATGATCTACGTGAAATTCTCTACAAGATGGGACTGGTTTAAAAGTCGTTCAGGCAATACAACAAAAGTTATAAAAGTTCAAAGCTATAAAAATACGTTTTCATTGCAAATTTTACATTTTTTTCCCCCTTCACATTAAAATAACTCGAAATTTTGAGTGAGGACATAGATGTTTGAGGTAAGGAAAATGATCTACGTAAAATTCTCTACACGATGGGACTGGTTTGATAGTCGTGCAGGCAATAGAACAAAAGTTATAAAAGTTCAAAGCTATAAAAATATTTTTTTCCCCCTCTACATTAAAATCACTCAAAATTTTGAGTGAGGACATAGGTGTTTGAGGGTAAGGAAAATGATCTACGTAAAATTCTCTACACGATGGGACTGGTTTGAAAGTCGTGCAGGCAATAGAACAAAAGTTATAAAAGTTCAAAGCTGTGAAAATATCTTGTTTTCCTCTGTACATTAAAATAACTCAAAAATTTGAGTGAGGACATGGGTGTTTGAGGTAAGGAAAATGATCTACGTGAAATTCTCTACACGATGGGACTGGTTTAAAAGTCGTGCAGGTGATACAACAAAAGTTATAAAAGTTCAAAGCTATGAAAATACGTTTTCATTGTAAATATTACATCTTTTTTTCACTTTACATTAAAATAACTCGAAATTTTGAGTGAGGACATTTGTGTTTGAGGTAAGGAAAATGATCTACGTAAAATTCTCTATAAGATGGGACTAGTTTGAAAGTCGTCCAGACAATAGAACAAAAGTTAGGAAGGTTCGAAGTTGTGGGAATATCAAACGTTTTAGTACATGCGTTTTAATACACGTGAATGCGCGGTTATGGACGCGTCGTTCGTCGTTCTGGTTTATGCAAAATTTTGACGTCACGTCTATAGTGTGTTCCGCAAGGGTCCGTTTTTTCTGACAACAACACACAATCATCTATAAAAAATGTTGTATGAGGTCTTTTTGA
Organism: Pseudococcus viburni; assembly: GCA_033439095.1. Taxonomy (NCBI): domain Eukaryota; kingdom Metazoa; phylum Arthropoda; class Insecta; order Hemiptera; family Pseudococcidae; genus Pseudococcus; species Pseudococcus viburni. The sequence continues at coordinate 764,495 of JAVBJF010000152.1, read as the reverse complement.
AAAATAATTTCGGGAGTGGTTTTCTGGTATATTAGACTATATTTTGTCGAAGTTTCGAGTAAATCGGACTACCTGTATATGATCCCTATTGCAATGTTATCCCAATGTCAAAGTCGCATCAAAGGCACACAAAAAAATATGGGCTCGTTTCCTTGAAATTTCTTTAATCGAAAATGATAGTTTTCAAAATTTTTCTTGTCCTATTAAAACGATAGGCAAAACAAACTGTGAATGAAGTTTGAAAAAAATAATCGAAAAAGTTTTAAAATGGTTCTAAGGAAGTTTTTGAAGCTTCAAAATCGATTTCTGGGTTTATTTTAACCCTTAACCCAAAAGTTGACCCTCCAGAACGAGGATAGTGGCAAAATTGGAAAAGTTTCAATTTTATCGAGAATGATATCGAAATTCCTGGGTTTTGATCCCCTGAGTCAATTGACCTTCTGAGATCAGAATTCAGAAGGTGTGTATAAAATTGAAAACTATTCGTCGTTATTGATTGAAGTAATCAAATCCATGTTTCAGACCTTCCTGATTTTTTTTTTTAACAAACAAAAAAAAATCTTCCAGGAAGGATAATACTCTATTAAAATTTTAAAATTGTTGTTCAACTTCAAAGTGCAAATTTTTTTGATCTCTGGAATCTATTTTTGGATGATTTAGGACGAAATCTTCAAAGGAGGTACTCGCATAACAGGAAAAAGGGGTAAGATCAAAAGTGATAAATGTTCATCTTCACATATTTTGTATTGTATTAAAATTTGGGCCAACTGAATCTAATTTTGGTACCATTTTACTTGAGATAAATCCCCAAAGAAATGCGGTTCGACTCAGCATTCCAGATAAGTTTTGAATTGGTCACTACAAAGAGATTTAATCTTCTGTTTTTTCCAAGAATCGAAAAAAAATATGAAAGTTGTAGAAAAATGGTTCTATATAAGGAGGTTTTTAAAGCTTCTTAAATCCATTTCTGGAATTATTTTGATTTCAAACGATCTTCAGAAGCGGAGAAAAGGGACCAAAAATTATAAATTTTTCAACTTATCGTCTGAGATAGCCAAACCCATTTCTGTTGAACTAGCGGAAGTCCATTCTTGGGGTTATTTCGACTTCAAAACCAAAAGTTGACCCTTTAGCACTGGAAATGGATTCAAAGATTCAAAAACATCGATTTTGATATGTACTTCGCTGTATAAAAAGATGGAAAATTTTCAGTGATGGAAAACTGAAATGATATTTGTTTCAGTTCTCAAAATTTTTTAGTTCCAGTTTTCAATTCCAGTTTCAGTTCCAAAATTTCAGTTTTTTAAATTATGAAGCATTGAAGGACAAAAAAATTCAAAATTTTCTGTTGAAATTGAACTTTGATGTTTTTCTTTTTCGATTCAAAGTACCTAATCAGAAATGTTGTGACTAACCCCCGAATTTTTCAACAAAAAATTTGAATAATATATGAGAGGACGTTTTTGATTGGATAAAATTTTCGAGTTACAACACAATTTTTCTTTATTGACTTTTCGACGTACATTTTCAAGGTTTGGAGTTTTTTAATAAAAATTTTCAAATTAAATGTGGTTTGGTAAATTTCAACATCAAAATTTTTACTTTTTAAAGTTATACTATGAATATAAAAATTGCAACGCTGGAACTGGTATAAAACTGAAATTCATTATTTTAGTTCTCATAGTTCCAGTTCCAGTTCCAGTTCCAGTTCCAGTTTTTCAATTTTAGTTCCAGTTCTACCTAGTTCCAGTTCCCGTTTTCCATTACTGAAAATTTTCAATAATTAGTTTCAATTTGATTCCTCCTTCTCTTCCACAAGAGTTAAATGTTGGTTTTGGAGTCGAAATAACCCCAATAATGGACTTTCGAGAGTTCAAAAAAAAGAAATGGATTTCAACACCTCACAGGACAAATCTTGAAAATTTTCAATTTTTGGTCCCATTCCCCTGCTTTTGAACGTCAATTTTCGTAATTGAAATCAAAATAACTTCAGGAACGAATATATGTAGCTGTAGGAGCTTTAAAAACCTCCTTAGAGTTATTTTTCAAGTTTTTTCGAACAATTTTTTCAAAGTTGTTTCCTTTTTTTTGTTGCGCTCCACAATTTGACTTGATAAATACCCTTGAGAAAGGGAAAAGTTTAGAAAAATCTATTCTTACTAAAAAAACACACACACAAGGGATAAAAAATTCGACGTGTAACTTTTTGTGTGTCTTTGCTGCGATTTTGTTCATCTCCCCCACGATTTCAAATTTGAAGATTCGACACTTTTGGGTTTAACTCGACAAGGAGCCTACCCAGATATGATGATGAAATCAACCTTTTCACCAATAAGAACGAAACTCACCCAAAAAACTAGTTTTAATGTAAAATCGTCTAAAAAATGTTGGATCGATCCCCCAACCCCAACCCGAATAATTTGGCTATACATGTCTAAAATTCAATATTTCTCATCTTTGGAAAGGTGGGTCCAAAAATTTTGAAATTTTCTCAGAAAATAGTCATTAAATAGTTTTTGTAAAAAAAAAAGTAATCAAAATCTGAAATTTCATTTTTTCTCTCTCATTCGCCCCTTCTTCTTTTCTTACAGTAAAATTTTTTGAAAAGTGTTTTTGTACACGGGAGAATTTTTCAATTTTTTCGCATAATTAGAGGGGTGGGGGTGAAAGGGAGGGGGGGTGGAAAATTTCAAAAATTTGTAGGAAAAATGGAGAGGGCCACGGCTGGAATTTTGAAAAAAAAATTAGTCACACCCTATTTCACGTTCATATTGGCTGGAAGGCTTTTTCTACACACATTGAACATTTCCATTGTAGGTATTTGACAAAATGCTAGAATTGGAAGAATTTTAAAACTTTTTTTCGGCAGACAAAATTTTTGGTAGAGATTAGTTACAAGTAAATCTTAAATTACAATAAAATTTCGTGATGATGATAAACTTGAAAAAAAGACATGCAAAAATAGAAACAGTAAATTAACCTTAACATAACAGTAAGTAATTTGAATTTTTTCTCTCAATTTTCTTTATTTTTACATCGATTAGACGTATGAGGAGCAATACGAGGTTTTCATTCTCTTCTATAAACATTTAAATGTAGAAAAAAATAATGAAATTTTATGTTTTGAAGGCCTTTATCCGCAAACAGTTTCTTCTTTGCTTCGTTCAGTTCAATAATCATCCTCACAAAATACTGTATTTTTTTCAAAACATTTTATAAAATGTTATTCAGCATTTTTTGAATTTTCATCCACCATTCTTACATCCAATCTCCCCCTCCCCACCAAAAAATTCTTCCCAGCCATCTCTTAATTTTCACCGAATCGTAATTACAAACCCGAGAAAAATTTCACCAATTTAAATTAAATTCTTCCAAAAAAAAGGTAATTCCACCCAAAAAACCCCTCTACCACTCAATCCCACCTCCTACGACCTAATTACAATCGGCCCACCAACCTTGTATTTTTTTAGCTCAAACAATACTTCGCAGTGCGAAAAAATAATCCATCTTTATTCTCGGATTTACTACCATCGAAACATTCGAAATTATTGGATATGGGAGCTCAAGCTGTTTTAAACCAACGAGACGAGAACGGTTCGAAAATCTACGTTTTTCGATTAAGTAAGTCGCTGATTCGACGACAAAACGCACCGCTTTCGTCCTCCTATAGCACGTATTTCACCACGATTTCAGCTTTAGCTGGCTTTTCTTGCACAGTCCCATAGAGAAGATCCGCTATCAAATATTTAATTAAAAAATTCACAAACGTATTACGATTTCGAGACCGCTTCGCCTATACTTATTTAAAAAGCTCCGCCATTCGCTTCTCCGTATCAATTTCCTAAGAGCGAGCGAGCTTTAAACCTCTCTCAAAAAGCACTAAAAACGAATAATAAAAAAGACGCAATATTATGTAATTCTTAAGGCGCGAGGATTCTTTTCATAATTGATTCGGAATCAGAAAAAATACAGCTGAGAGCAAAAAGCAGGAAAAAAACGCCACGCCAACGACGCCACCTAAAAAACTCATACCGGAATAAAGGTTATTTCAGCCAATTTAAGATTCCGAATATGGCTTCCTCTTCTAATACTCGCTCTATTTCTTATTGCTACTCGACTCTCGGTGTATTTGTTAACAAACAGCTACCTTTTGCCGACGAAATTATTTATTTAACCGAGTCGTCTTACTGCAATAAGATTACATCGTCATGTACCTATCTAAAAAGAGTATGGACCAACTACCCACTCGCTTTCATCTCAATATACGAGTAAAATACGACGAATTATAACTACCACCTACGTAAAATACGTACGTACGTAATGGATACGTAAACGACAGCCTCGAATACATAAAATTTCGTCGTCGACGTCGCCGAGAAATATGTACAACTCATTTTTGTTCTTTCATCGAACCATCGCGTATTCGCAGTCGAGTCGTCGTCAACCCTCATATAATTTTAATCCAATTTGATGTCACGTCTCGGCATTACAAATGTAACTCTCATGCAAATATTTCATATACTACGTAAAATGGCTGGAATTCGCCATGTCGAGCTTTCGTGCGCGTCGGCAAATTTCAGAATAAATATCTGCTGCTTTTCCTACAAATGGTAATTATTCCATCAGTCGTACTCGCAGATACGTACGGTAGTCGGTATTCGGCGCATTCACGGAGCGCGCCAACCAGCCAAGCCATCTCCTTAATATGGACTTGACGTACGCAAGGTGTGTTTCGTTCATCGCATCGGTCCTTTTCCTCATTGTCTTTTCCTTAACGATCACAATGAAAAATTAAACTCGGCGTAATTATAATACCTAAGCTGCGACTTACAAGCGCGCACATCGTCTGACGACGACAAGTCCCGAAAAGATCAAATTTCTAATTTTCTCGTTTCACGTAAAAGGCTCGAAACTGTTTTTGTAGGCGACCGATGAAGGGGCAGGGTGAGAAACGCGAGTTAAATTAATTAGATAAGTATGAAATATATCGCAATGTTCATTATTGAAATTACCAAGGTGTTTGACGTTGGGGTAGTTCGGTTTAGATTTCTTTTGCGATTCGAACGGTGAAGGGGAAGAAGTACTACTTGAATACTTCAAATTGATTCATGAAATGTGATCAAAATAGAACCCTTGATCTGACTTAATGCCTACTTTCTTAATTATAAATCAGTGAAAATTATCGAAAATCACTGAGAAACAATCAGAATTGCAGCACAGGAGAAAATCAGTGAATTTTTTTTACTGAAAACAAAATTAGTGAGAAAAATCACTAGAAAACCAGTGAAAAATCACTGGAACGTCAATGAAATTTATGAAATTTGCTAAAAAAATCAGTGAATTTTTTTTACTGAAAACAAAATTAGTGAGAAAAATCACTAGAAAATCAGTGAAAAATCACTGAAACGTCAATGAAATTTATGAAATTTGCTAAAAAAATCAGTGAATTTTTTTTTAAAAATCAGTGAATATTGCTGATTTTTCCTGTGCTGCAATTCTGACTATTTATCAGTGTTTTTTCACTGATTCAGAATGGGAGAGTAATAAAATAACCTTTTCCCGAATTTACAGGAGTCCAAAATTTTCAAAATTCGGAGAAAATCTTACAAAATTTCCAAGTCAGAATTATTTTAATAGGTTCAGGCATTCCAACCAAAATTTGAAAAAAGTAACTTTTGGAACCGCTGACAATCAGAAAAGTAACTAAAAAAGTCCAAAAAAGTAACCTTTTTTTAAATTTTAATTCATGATTTCACCTAGAAAATGTAAAAAAGTCATTCGAATTTTTACTTGTATGTATTTCAACAAAATCACAAACTATTAAGTATCAAAAATAATGCCATGGTATACTTTTTTCAAATTATTTTTTTTAAAGCAACTTTTGATTTCTTTTTAAAGATTTTTTTTTTAAAACTATTGTTTTCAAACTAAAAATCAAAAAAATTAATTTTTTGCTCAAATTTTTGAAAAAGGTAACTTTTTTGAATGAAAAGTAACCAATAGTAACTTTTGAGTACAAAAAGTAACTAATAGTGGCTTTCCTTGAAAAAGTAACCTACTGGGATGCCTGTAGGTTCAAATGATGGGTAATTTTGCCGCAAAATGGAAATTTTTTTCATTTAGATTGAGCAGTTGATTTTTCACATTTTTCTCAATTCAGGAAAAAACTTGACACTCCTAATTTTTAAGAAATGGACAAGATAGAGAGGCGGTGGATAATCAAGGTTGATGGTTTCTTTTTTTTAGGTAAAAATATGTATACTTGATATCAAAAACTTTCAGAGAATTTTTTTTTAAAACTATACAGTTTTTTTTTGAATTTTGATAGATTTTAGAAAACATGAAAAATGTGATTTTTTTCAAATATAGCCCTGAAAATTGAGGTACTTAAAGGTAAAAAATAAACACCATCAACACTTCAAATTTTGTTTTATACACCTATTCAAATTTTAAGGCAAGTTGGGATGGATAAAAGTTGATTTGGAGAGGGGGAGGGAGAATGAAACATTTATCAGATTGTTTTGAGGAGAAATAGAACTTCCTGCTCCCCTCCCTCCCATTTGCTTTTGAACAAAATAAAGAACAATCCAGCCTAATGGAAAATTTAAACTGAGCAAAACATAACAAGCAATTTTAAAATCTCTTCAAAATATGTGTAAAATACTGAAGAAATAGCTCAAAATATGAAAATCTTTTTAAATGAGAGAACAAATTGCTCAACATGAATGAATATCCTGAAAGACGTGAAAATTCACAAAATTGTTTAAACAGGTATCTCATAAAATTTTCTTTTATGCGCCTTTAATAACATTCTTTCATTAAAAAAAAAAAAAACAACTTTGGTCTATTTCGGTATTTACTCCATAAAATTTTTACAACAAACTTCAAAATTAGTTATAATTCTGAATCAAGCTTGGATGAAACTCAAATATTGAAAATTTAAAAAATTGAATAACCATTCATTTGTTTGCTTGTTAATTTCTTCATAAAAATTATTTTAAAAAGCTTTGAAATAACTTCTTGAACAGTAACTTTTTTACTTCATTGCTTTCAAAACATCTTCCAATGATTTTTAAAAAAATTATAAGAATCGAGCTTTTACTGACTAATTCTTAAATGAAAATTATTATTGAAATATTTGAAAAAATAACGTAAAAGTTGCCAACGTAATAATTTTGTTCAAAAATAAAAAAAAACTTATGAAATTTTCACGAAATTAACAAAAAAATTTAAGGCAAAATATTGTAAAAACCCTAATTTACTATTTCTTTGATATCTTGACCAGAATTCATAACGGTTCATGATTTCTACATTTTAACGAATTTTCGACTAATTTCAACGATTTGTTTTGTGATGAAAATATTCCTGAATAGAAGAATAATTCAGCCTCAAAAAAATTCGTTTTCAAATAATTGAACAAAAGTTCAAAAATTCATTATCTAAAAAAACTAGAATAAGCATATTCTTGATTGAAGAAGTGCAAAAAATTGAAAAATTGGAAGTACAAAATTTTCTTGTCAAATTTTATGAAATTTTAGAAAAATTTTCCAAAATAAAAGAATTTTTAGTCAAATTTAAAAAAAATAAAAATCGGATTTTAAAAAGTTTAAATATTTAAAACCAAAAAATTGAAAAACATAAAAAATTGACTTTCGCCTCGGGTCTAAAAAATGAAATTTTAATTATCATAATTTATTCAAATAATTGAAAGAGTACCTACCAAACTTTTGAAAATGATAACTTAAAGATGAGTGTCCCTTGAGTGGACTGTCATACTTCCTTTTTTGCATACAAGAAATTTTGTTTTGGATGAACATGAACAAGTTGCCTATCTTGAAAATTGAAGGGGCAAATTCTGTTTTCAAAAAAATCACGTCAACATTTTTTTTTCAACCATGGGAATGAGTCGTATTTTGAAAACTGAACAAATTTTAGCCGTATAACTTTTTACCTAGAATAATTGAAGGGCTATAGACAAATTTGTTCGAAAAAATTCTAAAAAAATAAACTAGTCAAGGAAATGAATATGTTAATAAATGAACAAATTTTGTTTTGAAAACGTTTTGCCTAACATCGAAAATGAAGGGACTACAGGCCATTGAAAATTGAGAAAACTTAAAAAAAATTCCAAGTCCATTTATTCTGAATGATCTGTAGCCCCTCCATTTTTGATGTTACATAAAACGTTTTCAGAACAAAATTTGTTCGGTTTTCAACGTACTTTTAAATTTTTTCAACCTAAAATTTTCTCAAAAAAAATTCTAGTCGAAAGAAAAATCTAGAAAATTGTGAACGATTTAAAAATGTTAAATCAAAAAAGGTTTTAAAAAATTGAAAAATTTCTATGCATGAAATGTTTGCTGTTTTGGGAAGAAAAAGTATACTTATTAATAATAAATAAATAATGATATGATAAAGATATTTACTTTATTATTTATTTCAAAAAAAGGAGAAGAAAGGGAGAAACAATTAAAAATTAAAAGAAAAAAAGATGAAAAACTGAAATCTTAAACTGAAAACTAGAACTGAAAACTGGAACAAAAAAATTTTGAGAACTGAAACTGAAATCATTTCAGTTTTCCATCACACTTTTTGAACCAACTTGAACCAATTTTTTTGTAGCACCTTCAATTTTATAACTAGCCAAAAATCATGAATTCATGATATAACAATTTGTTCAGTTTTCAAAGTACTATCGACTTCCACGATCAAAAATTTTTGTCACATAATTTTTTCATAAACAGCATTTTGTCCCATCAATTTTTAAGACAGGCAACATGTTCATCTAAATTTTTCTCCCATTGGTACTCGGTTCTACATCCAAAAATAAAGTATAACAAACCACTCACCGGCGCCGGACACCCTGTTTACCATATTCGTCGAAGGATGAAAAATTGAAATACTCACGCATAAAATTAAAAACCAGAATCAAAACCTTTCCTCGCACAACTTGAATTTATTTTCAGCGACGCGACGTATTAGCACATCCTACGTCTAAAAAAAAAGTTCCAACACCCCTTCCCCAATGAATAATAAGTGACAAATTAAAGTACTCCTGCCTGTTGCTCGCGGAAAAAGCTTATGTATATTTTCGACCTTTCTTCCGTACTCAGTTCTACACCTACGTTGAAACCAAATCGCCCACAAATCGAAAGTTGTAAGCCTTGGCCGTGGGTATTGGCAATTTAACTTACGTTAATTCGCCCCTCAGCAAAATATTTTCGAAAAACTATAATTCAACTCGGGCCAAGACTAATTCCCTCTCAGTTTTCCTGGCGGATTTTCCCTCTTCCGGCATCGAAACTCGCCAATTAGCATATTAATTCAGCAACATAAGATTATACGTAGGTGTCTAATTCGAAATAATAATTAACAATTCTTTCAGATAAAATCTTTCATTCGTTGATCCTTTCAAAAAAAACAAAGAAAATACCCCAAATAAACACGCCTAAGTAATATTTCAGCACGCCTCTGTACAAAATAACTTAATCTAACCTTATCGAATATTCTGAAATACACATTCAAAGCACTTTCATCTTCACGAATACAGAAAACTGCGACATGAAAGCGATCGCCGTCGAAGACATCTTTAAAACAAATTTAATGGCCCTGGAAATCCTATCGCTGGAACCGGAGACTCAAATTTCAGGAATGACAGCCTTAATAGACCTGGATGGATTCACCGTCAAACAACACTTGAAATTACTCTCGCCCTACTTCGCCAAATGGTCTATAAGTTTAATTCAAGTAATCAAGCTTTTCATTTCGTAGGTAAAATGTACCTTATGTAAATAAAAATTCCAACCACGAAGCTCTCTAAACCATCTCAAAGAACGTTTCGCGTCGTTAAAAATACTTCTAAAATCTTTGAAAATCGATTTGGCCAATTAACGAAGCGCCGTATTTCGCCGCAGACAAAGTGAGCTTTCGTATAAAAATATTCAATTTACCGGGTAATTCTGTCACCTTAATTTAATTTCGGGCGATATTTCAATTTGCGCCGAATAAAATTTCGCCGGTTTGTCGAGAAACGTGGCGACGACGCTGCGTGAAAACGAAACACGCCGAAGAGCAGAGGAGAACGAGAAACGAAATAAGCCTCGGTAATTAAAAACGTTAAAGTAAATTTATAACGAAACCAATAGGTGAGCAATAAATTCACGACGAACGTTTTCGAAAGCGGCCCTATCTCGCGTTGCGTTTTAGCAGCGTCTTTTAATTTTAATCTTAATTAGCTAATAATTTTCGTTTATGTTTCAACACGTTTTTATTCGGCGAGATTTTTCGTCGTATTTTTTTCATCCATTTCGCCTTATTTCCCGTTCCAGGAATCGTTTCCGTTGCGTTTCTGCGCCTTTCACGTTATTAACCAGCCGATTTATTTTGATGCGATTTTCGCCACCATAAAACCATTCATGAAGAGAAAATTGAAAAAACGGGTAAGCGCAAAAGCCAACGCCCCCGCGCTCGGCTATTATTTTTAAATATTTGCAAACGGCGAAATTTCGCCAAAAAAGTTATACCATCCCCACCACCCGATGAAATCTCGTTGAGAAAATCAACAACCCCGGTGCTTTTTAGTTTATTGATAGTGGAACGACGAACTCTTCCATTTTTCTATAATTTTCCTCGTAACAAATTCGAATAGAAAATCTTCCAGGTAGTCTCTGTTTTATACCTAGCTGGGATATTTTTTTTTATAATACGTATACGAAATTTTTTCACAATACGAATATAAACGAATATCTTCAATAATATCGACGTATGTATGTAAACGTAATTGAATTTCGCCGCAGATACATTTCCACGGAACGAACATGACATCGCTATATGAAAATTTCAATAAAGACCTTTTACCGGTGGAATACGGCGGAAATCAGATACTCGATACGGGTGCTTGGAAAAATCGGCTTTTATCCAAAGAAAATATGTTCAAAGGTAATATAGCGAAGAACGCGGAAAACTCGTACGAAAAACACTATACCTATGGCTAAATTACATCCAAAAAGTAAAACTATATCTACCTTTGAAATGAAATCCAGTAACATTAAATTACGCGTTGCCTAAATAGTAAATATCAACTTATGAATATAGGTACCTACTCAAGCAGATATGGTAATGTGGTAGGTTTTTTTTTTTCAAAAATCAAGTATCGTTTTTGAAATTGAAAGAAAAATTTATAACAGGGTGTCCACTATATCTCAGGAATCATTTTCCCTGACTTTTCCAGGATTTCCAGACTAATTTTTCGAATTTTTCCAGACCTTTTATATGTGACGACGCATAGGGAAAGAGACCTAAGGGTCATCTGATCATTTTTTTTTTTTTTTTTTTGATTCTGGTATAAAATTTTCTCAGAATTCGAATGAAAGCGGTCCCAAGTCTTGAAAATAATTTTTGTCGAAGATATGGACGTTTGATGTAAGAAAAATAGCACAAAATTCACCAAAATTCGAGTCAAATAGTCAGCTGTTTTGTTTTATACTTCATAAAACTTGAAAATATTTCCAGTTTCGGACTCATGTACACTCACATGATGTCACAGTACGAAATAAAATCGAAACCGGAACAAATAATGATGAAATGTTACAGAAATATGACGAAATCTCACAAAAATATGACACCTAAAGTTTAAACAGCTTTTCTGCAAAAGTTCACTTTTTACCCTTAGGTCCCTTTTACTATGTGCCGTCACATAGGGGTCATTCCACGTCAGTTCGTACGCAAAGTGGTAGGTGGGGTCGGCAATTTTTTTCGTTTTTTTCACGTGGGTAGACCTCGATGAGAGATGACGAATGCCGCAAACCGCAGCTCTCAAAATCTTTTTAGAGGGCTGCCACGAGCATTTAAAGTTTTGAGGTAAAGTTGGATATGGAAAATTTGGAGTGTGGATGACTCGAAAACCATAATAGGTTGAAAGTTGAAACTTTTTCTAATGTGTAGAGACTTTGAAAATCTTTTTGACGATTTTTTGAAAATCAGTGTTGCCACTTTTTTCAACACAAAAAATTAGCTGTAAAAGTTGAAAAATGACATTTCTCTATGATGTCAATCGCCAAAAAATCTAAAAAAAATCTGTAACGTACAACTTTACATGCTGATTAATATATTAAAAAATTGAGGTGACGTTATTTCGTATTTTCGAGAAAAAAATTCCAAAGATTGGAAGAAAATACAATTTTTTTTTTCAAAGGTCAAAATTGTGTAAATTGATTTTTTTTCTTAATTTTACACCATATTTGAAGAAAAAGACGGTAAAAGCATTTCAACTCCATTCAACATCCGTTAATATGCGTGAACTGAAAATGCAGAGTTATTAAATGTTAACTTCAAAAGTTGGAAAAAAATTTTTGATTACAAACAAACTTTTGGGGCTTGAATAATTTTTAAATTGAGTGACTCTGCCACAAAAACCCCATTAACTCAACTTTAACTCAAGTTAGAAAGCTGTTCTTATTGCTTGAAGGCGTAATTTTTCATAAAAAAATCGAAATAATACGCGTTTATACGACGTTTTCAATGTTTTTGTAACAAATTTTTAGGGGTCCAAATTAGGTGCCCAAAAAAATTCTCTTTGAAAATTGACCTTTCGAAAAAAAAATAGAATTCCATCTATTATTTTAGGAACCAGGTTAGATAAGACGCGTTTTTATACCGACTCCGTGGCCTCTGAAAATATACCGAAGTTACTCAAAATTGAACTTGAATGTCAAAAGATCACATTTTTTGAAACAATCCTTAAAATTTCTCCTTTAACCGTTTTTTGTCTCATTTTCAAGAGAATTTCTTCAGCTTTTTCGCGATACATCATAAGTTGAATTTTGCTGAAAATCGCTGAAATTGTACGTGTTGAATGGAGTTAAAATGCTTTTAGTTTTACCTACCGACTTTTTCTTTGAATATGGTGTTAAATTAAGAAAAAAAAATCAATTTACACAATTTTGACCTTTGAAAAAAAAAATTGTATTTTCTTCCAATCTTTGGAATTTTTTTCTCGAAAATACGAAATAACGCCACCTCAATTTTTTAATATATTAATCAGCATGTAAAGTTGTACGTTACAGATTTTTTTCAGATTTTTTGGCGATTGACATCATAGAGAAATGTCATTTTTCAACTTTTACAGCTAATTTTTTGTGTTAAAAAAAGTGGCAACACTGATTTTCAAAAAATCGTCAAAAAGATTTTCAAAGTCTCTACACATTAGAAAAAGTTTCAACTTTCAACCTATTATGGTTTTCGAGTTATCCACACTCCAAATTTTCCATATCCAACTTTACCTCAAAACTTTAAATGCTCGTGGCAGCCCTCTAAAAAGATTTTGAGAGCTGCGGTTTGCGGCATTCGTCATCTCTCATCGAGGTCTACCCACGTGAAAAAAACGAAAAAATTGCCGACCCCACCTACCACTTTGCGTACGAACTGACGTGGAATGACCCATATATGATATTCGGGAACCAGCTGAGGGGGGGGGGGGATTTTTCACGTGATGTACTTACATTCCAAATTTTGCGTAAGATTGATACAAAATACATCGATTTTTTTTTCTTTACGAAATTTTTAGATACTCCTCTTTGGGCCAAAAAAATTCAAATTCAATTCTGAAGATTTTTTAACCATCCAACTCCCCCTCACCACAAAAATTTGAAAATTCGAATTCATTACCTACAGAAAAAATTTCAAATAAAAAGGAAAAACTAAGTATTCCAACGCAAAATTAAGTTTTGAAAATGAAACAAATTATGCCAGGGTGTCTACCAAATCAAGCGAATGAAAATTCGGATTTTTTCGAGCTAAAAATTCAAAATTTCTTCCCCCCTCCCAAAAAAAAGAGAAACACATGCCTCAAATTTATAAATTTACACAATCTCCGAAATTTTTTAGTTTATACCAATAAATAAAAAAGTCAATGAGGAGGTGAAATCTAAATCAGTTTTAGAAATATCAAAATCGTGTTGAGCCCAAGCGAAGCGAGAGCGAAAATTTTTGAAAAAAAAGATCATCAAAAGATAAAAATTCACCACTTTTTCCTCATTCATGTTTTCCAAAACATGATCAATAAATTCGAATTCTATTGCATTCCCTTCCCTTTTTATCAACATTTTCTCATTACAGCTCATCAAAAAGTTTCCAAAAAACTTGAGATTTTAATTTTCGAACAAATTCTGTAGAAAGAAAGAGCGATGGACAAAGATATGCATTTTGAATATCAAATTTATTGTACATTATGATCTACCAAAAATTATGAATAAAAAAATCAGATATAAGATGCAATAATTTGGCCCGAGCGGAACAAGGGCGAATTTTTTTTGAAAAGTTTAGAATAAAATAAGCGAAGAAACACTTTTCTCAATGTTTTATCCTTTTTTTGGATTTTCGAAGAATTCCAGAGAAAATTCCAAAATTCCCAGACTTTTCCAGACCACCAAAATTCCCTGACTTTTCCCGGTTTTCCAGAGAATGGACACCCTGTATATAAATATTATTTGTAAAAAATTAGGTTTTTGATAAAAATTCGGTCATCGTTCAACTGAATAATCAAATCAAATCTTTCTCATTAAAAAGTTCGAAAAATCAAAATTTACTTTAAAAAATATTTTGTTATAAAAATTGAAACCTATTCTTGATAAAAACTGTATTAAATCGAGAAATTTTCATATGTTAAAGAAAAAAGTATGTAAATTTTTTCTTCAACCAAAAATATCACTTTTTTTGTGATTTGGAAGTCGATTGTATTATTAGAAATGAAAAAAAAAAACGAAATTCAAGTTTTTTTTTTCTAAATTTTCTTCTCAACATTTCTTCAAATCAAATTTTTCCCTTAAAATAAGTTCAAACCCAAAATTGTTTCTGAAACTTGATTTTTCATCTTAAAATTTATTCAACTCGGAATTTTTTTCCTTGCATCTTTTCAAACCAAATATTTTTTCAACATTTTTTTAAACTTCAAAGCTTCAAACTTCTCAACATTTTTTCAACTCGAATTTTTTTTATCTACCCAATCCTAACTCTGAACTATCCTCAATTTAAAATTGTCAAGAAGTGTTCAAATTTCAGAAAATTTCGGAAAATGTAATCGAAAAAATTTCAAAAAAACTCCCAAAAATAGCACACTTTTGAAAATTTTTAGAAATTTATTTACCTACCAATTTTTTTGGAAGTTTTTTAAAAAGTTGAGATGATAGTTAAAGATTCAGAAAATTTTTCTAACCACTTGAAAATTTCAGAAAAAAATTGGACGAAATAATGTAAGGTTATGCAAAATTTTCAACACGTGAGCAATATTTCGGAATTTTTACTTCATTAGAAATGAAATGATGCCTACTTTTTTAAAAAAATAAAAATTGCAGATTCTCAAAATCTTTGTGCTTGGTTTGCCAGCTTCAATTTCATACCAGTAAAATCTCTTTTTTCTGTAATAGGGTAATTCTACCAAAAACACACTTTTCAAAATGGTTTTTTCTTTGAAAAAAAAAGTGTTTTTTTAAAAAAATTTTTAGGGGGAATTGCTTGGATACCAACCCAAGACCTCATAAATAATGTTGGGTCAAATTCATATTCACATAAAAAAGGGCCTTATGTAAAAGCCATGTTAATCAACCACGGTGAAGGAAAAGAAATTTGTAGCCACGGTGATGGAAAAAAGCTAAATAAATGATTATAATAATCACTCAACATACTTTTAAAAAAAAAATTCAACATAATTAGAACCAATACTTGCCAAACGATATTTTTTTTGTATTTTTTTGATCTCATCAGCTCATAGTTCCTTCAGTTGATGACCCACGGTGATGGAACGAAAAAAAGTAATTTCGGCATTTTTTATTGATTTATCTTGATATAAGGAACAGGGTAACTCAGGTTTGATTTTTCATCAGTGGATGAGATTTTGGACCAGCATCCAAAGAAAAGTTAACTCATACATCCGCAAAAAATATTTACAGTAAGCCATACATGAGCAATGAAAATTGACCACGGTGAAGGAACAAAACTCGTGCTACAGAGCTTCAAGGCCACCTCAGAGCTTGAGATTGTCACTAAAATGAATTTTGTTTAAACCTTGATCTGCGTACAGGTGTAAGGAACAGAGGAAACCAAGTCGCGAGAACGGAACTTCTATCACTCTTTGCTGGTCGTAAAAATAATTTTGAAAAACGAGGTGTGCTACAGCCACGGTGATGGAAATTTTGCCCACTAAGGGGGCTCTACGTCAGAAGGGGGAGGGGGTGGACACATTACAATTTATAAAATTGGTAGAGGGGGTCACTATGATTGACCCAGCTATATTCAAACATTTCATTAATGTGCTGTACACGAAATTTTTTGCATGTACGCCAAAATGTGTGTTTTTGGTAGAATTACCCAATAACAGATGTTTTTTCTTCATTTTCAACTATTTTAGTCGGTAAATTTTTCATTTGTACCCTTCTCTCCCTGCTTTCCTCTCATTCTGCAGTAAAAGTACCAAATTTTGTCTTCGTTTCAGGCTGAAAAATCTTTGAATATTTTTAGACTAGGTAAATGATAGGTACCTATGTGTAATAACATAACTATTATTGTATTTATGGCTCTAATTAAAATACAACTTCATTTTTACAGAAATGGACGAATACGGTTACACAGATTCCTGATTCCAATTCAATTAGTTTCACATTTGCATTGTTGTCAACCGCAGGAAAAAACTCCAAGTACATAGAAATTATCTTTGTCAAAAGAAGTCCATGTTTTCAAAGAACAAAAAAATTACTCTCACAGGGTGTCTAACAAAATTTGTTGAGCCATAAGCTTGACTTAGCTTGACCTTGACCTTATGAAATTACTTTTTGCATGACTTTTCCGAGCAACCCCCCCCAAAAAAAAAATTGTGTGCTTGTAGCTATTTATAGAAAATTAAAATTTTAACAAACACATTAAATTCAAAAAAACAAAATTTTTAATAGCTATATTTTTGAAAGGGTAAATTGGTCAAAAAGCTTGACTTTTCAGGACCAGCGTGACCTTTTTGAAAAAATCTTGACTTAGCAGGACAGCTCGGCCTGTTAGACACCTTGACTCATTTTCCAATAAAATTTTCAAAACTGTGTAAGTAGTAAGTACTCGGTTTTTAATTCAAATCAAATAAGTAGAAGAAAAATTAGTCAATATCTCAACAATTTGAATAAATAACTTTTCAAATACCTAAATATATGTTTATATGAAAAGGGTCAAAATTGTCACAAAAATTTCGAAAACGATTTTTTATGACAATGTTTGCCCTTTTCATATAGACGGCTTTATATGTAATCATTGCTTCTTCATGCAGTTTTGACCTTTTTCCCAACTCAGAATGAAAAACATCACTTAGATATAACTCGATACAAATTCATCTTCAAATAAAGTTCTAGGTGAGCTGGTGAGTGAGTGGTTTGCTAAACTTTGTTTTTGGATGAAACTAGGTACATAGCTACATACAACTAGAAGAAAACTTCAGATGGACATGTTTCCTATCTTGAAAATTGAAGGAACAGAAGCTGTTTCCCCAAAAAAAATCACGTAAAATTTTTTTCCAGCACGAAAATGGATGGTACTTTAAAAACAACACATTTTTTTCTTATGACTTTTTGCCAACTTTAAAATTGAAGGGGCTACAAAAAATTATTTAAAAATAAACTAATCAGGGGAATGGATGGTACGTTGAAAATTGAACAAATTTTGTTCAAGAAACTTCTCACTTAACATAAAGAATGAAGGGACTACAGGTCATTCAAAATAAATAGTCTTCAAATTTTTTTCAAATTTTCTCAATTTTGAATGACCTGTAGCCCTTCATTTTTTTATATAGGGCCAAAAGTCTCGAGAACAAAATTTGTTCAGTTTTTAAACAGGGTGTCCACTACTTCTCAGAAATGATTTTCCCTGACTTTTCCAGGTTTTCCAGACCAATTTTTCGAAAATTTTCAGACCTGAAGAATGGAAAAGAGATGGGGTTTTCGCGTGATGAAATTGCACAGAAGAATGATTTAAAATGCATAAAGTCCAACAATTTTTTTTCAAAAATCATTACTTCTCATGAGATTTTAGATGCTGCCCTTTTCCGGCCACAAAAACGACTTAAATTCAATTCTGAAAATTTTTGACGTTACCTCGCTCTCAACTCGACACAAAAACTTGAGACCTCGAATTTATAACAAAAAAATTTCAAATAAAAAGGAAAAACTTTGGTGTCAACCAAATCGTAAGACTAAAAGTTCGGATATTTCCAGTCTGAAAATTCAAAAATTTCTTCACAATTAAATACTCCCCTCAAAAAACACGTACCTCAAATTCATAAATTTTACGAAAGTCCCTAATACAATCTTTTTGGCTTGGTTATTTTGATGCGAATGCGATGTGTCCAAGCGAAGCTATGGCAAAAATTTTGGCAAAAAATACCTTCAAAACTTGAAAATTCATCACTTCACATTCCCAGTAAAGTTTCCCAAAATGTGACCAAAAAAATACAAATTCCCTTCCATTTTCTTCCCTTCTTTTTCAAAATTGTGATCAGGGGCATCATGGTACTCCTTTCTCATTACATTTTATCAAAAGTACGTGTTCAAAAAAAAAACTCTCTACAAAGAACTTTTTTTGAACTCAACGATTCAATTGGGACCGAGCAGCTGATAAGGGAAACGGTCAAACAGAAAACTTCATATTCATTTCCTCCGGTTTTTACGGGAGAATCAATTTTGTTTTTAACAAAATTATCAATAGTAATGAATACTTATTGTGCTCGCAGATTACAAAAAAAAACGAAGAAGAAATGAAATTCTGCCATAAAAACCAGTTATGAAGTTGACCGTTTCCCTTGAAAAATCACGAAAACCATATCCAAGCTCGGTCCCAATAGACAAAAACGTGTGTTTAAAATATCAATTTTCTTGTACATATACGTACATTATGGTCAACAAAACAGGATACATACACAAATCAGATGACACAATTTGGCCCGAGCGGAGCGAGAGAAATTTTTTTTGAAAAATTTATAATAAAATGAGTCCAAAAACTTCAGATAATTTATAATTTATTCTTCTTCTGGACTTTTACAAAATTCCAGCGGAAATTTCAAAATTCCCCGACTTTTCCAGACGGAAAAAATTCTCTGACTTTTCCCGGTTTTCCAGAAAATAGACACCCTGTTAAAGAACTAGCCATTTTCGTGTTCGAAAAAAAATTTACGTGATTTTTTGGAAACATCATTTGCCCCTTCAATTTTCAAAATAGGCAACATGTTCATCCAAAATGCTACTTTTCATAGGTTTTCAATTCCACACAACTGTTTGGTATATCAATTAAATCCATAACTTTACAAGTTATCTAAAAAAAATATACATCGATGAAACGAATTTCATCTACACGTTTAATCTATCACACAAACGACACTTCGATACTCGAAAGGATGGTGCCTTAACAGGGATATTTGGCACAAGTTCAAATTTTCACGTTTTCTTAAACTAAAACTATCTTCCTTATCTCAACCAAGACCATTTCTACAGCTCTTTCGGTTCG
Organism: Pseudococcus viburni; assembly: GCA_033439095.1. Classification (NCBI taxonomy): domain Eukaryota; kingdom Metazoa; phylum Arthropoda; class Insecta; order Hemiptera; family Pseudococcidae; genus Pseudococcus; species Pseudococcus viburni. The sequence goes on along the minus strand of JAVBJF010000152.1, from coordinate 744,968 downwards.
CCGCCGTTAAAATGGCGTTTATATTTTTTCAAACTACATACAGCTCAGATATCAGTTCTCATTCGAAATGCAACACCTCAAATCAACGACTAGCATAATTTTATATTCGTCGAATTTTTCACGTTCGATATTATTATTGAAAAATGACATTTTTATTCGTATTTTCAGCACAGAAATGGGTTATTTTACCACAAACTCGTTACATTGGATGCAATCGCAAATGCATATCGAACGACAATACTCATTTTCCTCTATCCCTGTTCACCCCTTCTTGCTGCTCTATAAAGAACATAGCGATTGCACAACAACATCGTTCTTTTACATCAACGAAAACCTTAACGACTTCGAAAGATTTAAAATTAGAGAAATATTACGTCGTTGTACGTATTTATTTTGCGAGACGAACGCAATCGTGGAAATTTTTTCAATTTTGTACGACAACGACATGGTAGGTATCTAAATTCAATGTAAATCTCGTTTACGCGTCGCAAACACTTCCAAAGTACCAATCTAATATTACCTACCTCGTACAAAAAAAATAAACAAAGTACTCAACTCAGGAAAGTTGAGAAAAAAAACATCGACGGTTCTCATCTCGTGAAAAATAACACACTATCATTTTACGGTTGCAATCACACGACAACACACCTCACATACGACGAGAATCTCTACAAATGCATCTTCGTTATGACACCTTTTACGCTAAAAGCATTTGATAAACGTGCACCGTCCGCGGTAACATTTCGTACGATAATAAAATCTAAGTATGCGAAAATACCAGCGAAACCAAATTTAGAATGTACCAACGGAAAAAAACAATTTCACAGGGATACGAAAATAGAGAAATAAAATCGATGAATATTTTTCTACTACGCTGATCATTGGGTACGGAAATACTTTAAAAAACGTCTTTCAAAGTAAATAAAGTCAAAGCGCGAAATAATTCTTTGAAAAAAAAGAACGCAATAGCTCAATTCGCGTATCTCGCAGATTCTCTAGCTTACGTACCTACGTTTTCATTGCCAACTTTCTCGCTTATTTATCTTATTGATTTTCGTACTCGATATCACCTCGTAACAATCTGCGTATATTTTCATCATTGTAAGTATATCTCATGGGCAGCTTTAAGGGTATTTTTCTATTTGGTCTACATGTATTTTACATTTACATTTCGTTTCGAGAAACTAGCGATTTTTTGGTTTTATACATTCTGCTACGAAATTGGTTGTAAAACGTACGAACAGACTTGTAGGCAGCGAATTTCTAAACGGAGGGGGTTCAAAACGTAAAAAATATGCGTCCATTAACCATGGAAGAAATAGGTATGCAAGTTTTGATGAAAACCATTAAATTCTAAGAAAGTTTCTCTAAATTAAATTAAACAATGACTGGTGGACAATTCAGCATAGTTCCATAAGACCTCTGGATTCGATGTTTTATAGTTAATTAAACATTATTACGATATTAACACCTACCTTAGATATCTCCACAGAAGTTCATCTTGGCTGGATCCAAAAATGAGAAATCGAATTAAATGGTTTATACTACCCAGGAATGGAGTCACAGTACAAATCTGAAATCAAAAATCTTCATCGTTAATCTGATATGCACCTGAATATTTATTGAAATAACCCGCTTAAAATAAACCTCAAAAAACATACTTACATTAAAAAATACATGAATAAAATCCATCATTGAAAAAAAATTACTCATGCATTGAAATTGTTCGAGAAAAAATCACATATGAGTAGGTCGATTCAAAAATTTTGAAAATCATTGCATATTTGACCAAATTTGTTCAGTAAGAATATAAATTAGAAAAATTTGTTGACAAAATCTTCCTCATGATTGCCAGTATTTTTCAAAAGCGATTTTCTCTGGCTTTTTCAGATCTTCTAAACCAATTTTTTAAAGTTTTCCAGAGCTCTTTTGCCTAAAGCAGTTCTACAGAAACAAAAGTGCACTTATACTTGAACTGAAATTCGGCCCCTGACAAAATGAGGAATTACATATTTTCCAAATTCAAAATATTTTCAAATTTTCTGGGAGGAAAAAGGGTGAGACAGAAAGAGGAGGATTCGTGTAATTGTTTCAATTCATATTTTTTTTTATCATTTCAGTCTTAAAGAAGAGACGAAACCCGCAGTTTCCAGCATTTTATACGTTCGAAAATCGAGGGAAAAAATTTGGAAAATTAGGATTTTTAAAAACAATAAAATAATCCATTTTTCAATAGTTTTGTTGTTTTAAAAAAATGTCAAAACTTTGTGAAAGTTCTTCAACCATTGGAAAAAAAATGAAATTTTCATCGATTAAAATGAAGTACTCAGAAAATGTCAGAAATCTGAAAATGTCTTTCTCAAAAATTTTCGAAAATGAAAAAATTGCATCGAAAATGAGTAAAATTTTCTCAAAGTTACTCAAAGCACCTATCCTAAAAGTGGAAAAACTATAGTAAATTTTGACAAAAAAATGGCAAAAAACATGAAGATGTTACAGAGAGATAGTCAATCTTCATAATGAAATAAACGATCAAATTTTACCCATAAAATTTTTTTGACCAAATTTATAATGGCATTTTGTTGAATTTCAAAAACCTTGGAAAATTTTGACGAATCAATAATACACTAATTACTTTTCGTAAGACTTCTTCTCTAAAGTCTGACAAAATGTCACTAAAATAAAATGTGACAAAATCAACAAAATGTTCAAATGTCACAATGATATTAAAATGTCAGCGATTCGAGTCCATTTCACTTTTTTTTCATGAAATTATGAAACATTTCGACAATTTTATAACTTTTCTAAACATTCTGTCAATCTTTTTAAAGCGATTTTGAAAATTATAAAAACTAAAAAAAAAACATATCATCCATTTAAATATTCAACATTTTAACAAAAAGCAGGCATATAGCGAAATTTTTGAAGAAAAAAGTAACCAAAAAATGACTAAAAAGTAACCAAAAGTAACCAAACATTCAATTTTTTCGGGGCAATTTTTTTGTAGTTTTCTGCAAACATTTCAAAGATAAATCCACTGAAAAGACGCGAATAATTTCCTTTATTAAATTCCTTCGTCAAAACAACAAACAAATTAGCAAAAATCAATTTTTTAATTTTTTCCTTGAAGATTTTTGAAAAATAGCAATTTCTACGTGAAATTTTGAATTTTTACCTGGAAGTGCGAAGAAAAAGTGACTTTTAAGGGGAAAAAAGTAACCAAAGTGACTTTGTAGACGTGAAAAGTAACCAAAAATGACTGAAGTCGAAAAAAATGAAACACCCTAAAAAAGTGACCCGCTATGATGCCTGCAAAAAGTCATAAACTAAAAAAAAAAACAAAAAAAAACAGGTTTAAAAAATATATCCATGATGTAAATGCTTTCGCTCTAAAGCAAAATTTGTGCAATTTCATTTTTGAACATTTTATTCGGAATTGAAAAATTTGTACTTTTGAATAAAAAAATTATCTGAAAAATTCCACTTCAGCTGAAAATCTCCAATTTTCTAGATTCCCCCCCCCCTCCCCCCCGGAAAAAACAGTCCGAGTTCATCTCTTTTTATAAAATCAAGGATTCTACACTCGTACTTTTGAATCAAAAAAATTATCTGAAAAAATTCCACTTCAGCCGAAAATTTCCAATTTTCTAGATCCACCCTCCCCCCCCCCCGCGGGAAAAAAACAATCTGAGTTCGTTTCTTTTTATTAAATTAAGGATTCTACACTTTAGTTGGAGCTGCCACGTGACATGAAGCGACCAAATGAAAGCAATTACTATGGTTTTTCGTTTCCTTTGATGTTTCAAAAACGTTATTCGAGTAAGGAATTTAAAAAAATCATAGAATGTTGAGTACCTATAAATAATTTTAAGAAGTTTTTCGTTTTTGAAATATTCAACAATTTTTCAACAATCATAACGGTATTTTGAATATTTTTGTGTCGCATTAACTATTTTTACATTTTAAGATTATTTAAAAGCGATTTCAACTATTTTGAAGACGATTAAAAAATTTTTAAAACAGCATTTCAAACAAGATAATGATTTTTGAAACAATTCCAGAATTTTTTGTGCTTTTTGAAACAACTTCATCAATATTGTAACAAATTTTACAAAATTTTTTCCAAGATACAACATTTGAAACAACTTTGAACAATTTTAGAAACAATTTTCAAAATTTTCGCTGGCAAGCTAGTTCAAAATTTGACACAAAAATGGTCGGAAAAGTGAAAATAGATCCTAAATTGGACATGACTATCCACTTGAATGACTCTTTGAATTTTTGTAATCTTTTAAAACAGGCTATCAAATATTTCCTGCTTTTCTCGAATAAAGGAGAAAATTCGTGAAAATTCTTTAATTTTTCATTCAAAAAATCACAACTTTTCATAACTTTTATGATATTTTTTCCAAAATTCACGAACAATGCATATTTCAATATTTAGCAACAAAAATAACAGAAAATGTTTAAAACACAACTTCTTGCAAAATTAATTTTAAAAATATAAAAATAAAAAAAAACTTGCAAGGTATTATACATGAATTCCCCATTTCCTCCACATTCTTTGATTTTATTCACAATTTTTCTGGAATGTTCCATACAACACCCTTCACCACCACAACTTCCATGCCAACTCGCCTCTCGAATACGATTCTTCGCAAATTTCACGAAGGCCTAATTCACCTCACGTAAACGACTCCTAAACGGCGTAAAAAGCTTCGTGTAAAGTTCGCCTTGGAAAAGCGCGCGGCCAGAAAACACACACTAAAAAGTTACTACGTACAATCGATACCATCGGGTACGGTACCCTCAAACATTACCACTATATAGTTTAATGCCACTTCATCCTTCAGTCTTGTTTACTGGCTTTTGCCATCGGCGTGTATTACACACGTTATACGCTAAATAATTATTACGATGAATGCTCGTTACGAGTAATTATTTTTCAACCATACGCTCGAATTTTTCACCGTAACTACCCAGTAACAGAAGTACACAGCAAAGGTGCATCTATAATCATAGGTAGGGTACCATTCTCAGTACCTGCGCTGTTTCGCTTTTCAACGCAACCATCAGCAACACAGGGGTACTTTTTTCCGTACCTTTATACCAAGATACACGTAGAATTATAAAACAAAAACGGAAATTTGCCCTTGAATTTTTCTCATTAATTTTCACGTATACGAACGCGAACGTGTATAGTTTGTAGTGTTTGCAAAGCAAAGGCCACAGTAGGGTTCTTCGGGCGAGTAGGATTTTTCGCGTGTCAATACGCAATTTATTAACCGTATACAAAGGTATACGTTGTCTTCTCGACATATAAAATGGTTTTTTAACGCGGATGGATTTCGTTTCGTGTTTTTTTTTGTTGTTATTCAGGAAGGATTCACACTGTGATCCCAAACTTTATCTGACGCACGAGTTAAGGATTTAATTGAAAAAAATACGTGTAAATGTGATTGGAAAAAAGGCCTCGAGAAAAACGTTTAAAAAACATATGGTACTGGAAAATCAGGCGGTTTTTTTTTCAAGGTAGGTATATTTTATGACTTCGATATCGCGTCCATATCGCAACATTCATGTAGGTATTACAATGTACGTACCTGTGGCATTTTTACGACTGACACGAAGAAAGACTCGTTTTTTTTCGCAGATAAATTAACGTAGGTAAATTTTTAACGATTGTGTCAGCCGTTCGGTCGTACAGAAAATATTTTGTATACAATATCTAGCATCTTTTACGTCATTGCAACCCTTCTAGCAATTTTTCACAAAATTTTCGTCGATAAGTTCGGCGCAGAGGAAGTTTATCGAAAGAAAATCTACCGTTTATGAAGTACTCTTTTTATTTAGGTTTTTTATACGTTCCAACGTTTTTATCCGAATGATCAACGAAGCGTAAATAACTTTTTGAAATTTTTTTTCCAGCGGTTTAGGTTGTCGGAATTTTGGGTTTTGTGGCAGCAATCGTTGGTTCGCGTAGAAAAGAATTCTAGTTTCCGTCCTGAGTTTTTATTCCACTTCGATGAAAAATTTAAGCTATCGTTCTTAAAAAATTTAGGTCCTGTTATTACAACGTTAACAGTTCATTTTTCGTGATACAGGGTGTCCAACAAAATCTTGAAATCAAAAAGCAAGTCCTCTGCAGGACCCTCAGGAGGTATTTTTCAAAATACTACTGTAGGTATATTGTATTGCCCCCCCTCCCTCGTGAAAAATTCAAAAACCTGTTAGAAGCAATTTAAAAAATAACAAAACAGGAGTAATTATGGTACTCAAGTTTTTTTTTCAATAATTGTAATAAGAGGTGATTGTATTTGCAAAAATATGAGAATTGGGAAGAACAATTTTTTTAAAAGAAATCGAATCTTACTGTCTGTGAGAACTGTAACTTTCTTTAAAAAATCGCCTATTGACCTGTATAAATCATCATTATAGGATAACTAAAGAGAAACACATCATAAAATGGTGCAGAAACGCCTATAGGGCATTCGCGCACGTGCGGGCTGCATACTTTATGCCAGATGGTTTGGTGCACTGTTATCAACATTTTTTGATTTTTTAAAAATAACTTGAAAAATAAGCAATTTTGGATCTTTTTCATAATAACTTGATTGAAAGAAGATGAAATAAGCTTTCGATTGATGCCATAACTTTTTGATTTCGTGCAACTTTGAAAAACGTTACATTTTTTCCAACAAAATTTAAAAAATTTAAAAAGTTGCATGAAATCGAAATGTAATTAAATCAATCGAAAGCTTATTTCATCCTCTTTTAATCAAATTATTATGAAAAAAATTCAAAATTACTTCTTTTTCAAGTTATTTTTAAAAAAATCAAAAAAATAGTGATAACAGTGCACCAAAACATCTGGCATAAAGTATGCAACCCACACATGAGCGAATGCCCTATTACCAATATCTTTTCATGTAGCTCATTTCTCAATTTCCGAAGAGGAGGACACTCAAACATAATATGATTTAGATCATAGCTGACTTTAGGAAGGAAATACAGGGTGACCGAAAAGTAGTTCCCCCAAAAAAATGCTTAGCAAAAATTCCCTAATTAACTTATCCAAAAAATTTCAACTCTGGCAGCATCCTTGGTCCATTACTATTCGAACACAGGCCTCTTCAAAAATTCTCAATCATTTTTGAATTTTTTGTGAAGAATAATTTGATTTTCGCTTACAATGCTATAGCTAAACCTAGTCGAACGAAATTTAAAAATTGCCTGGAATAAAATCTAGGAATTTCTGTGGATAGGTGACGAGTTCCTCAAAATCTTGAATTGAACCCTGTTAATCTGAAAACAGTGCGTTTAATTTTGAAATAAAGAGGATTGCATTTCAGCGCTTCGCAAATTGGAGTCAGGTGATTTAATTCAGCATTATTGAATTAACGCTCTGGTTTAAGGGAAAAATTGCGTAATATTAAATTTTTTCGGGTTATAAATTATACAGAGATTAGAAGACTATCTATATTAGTAGAATATGACCAAAAAAAATTACCCTATCAGTAATAATTTTTTACTGAAATTTTAAATTTTTTGGGGGAAGTAATTTTCAGTCACCCTGTATTTTAACTCAAAACAAAAATTTTTAAAAAAAAGTCATCAAGTTCACCGATTCGAACTTAATTTTTGTTACTACAAAAATGCAATTGAAGCATACGTTTCCAAACTGCACTAAAAAAATTTTTTAAGAGATTTTCTATCAAAAAAATTTTAAAATTGAAAAAAAAAATCAGGGAAGATTTTAAAATCATCAAGAAAATTTTTCGAGTAGGAAGAAATTTTAAAAAATAATATGAGATGGAAAAAATTGAAGGAATCCAAGTTGGAAAATTTTTTAAAACTAAAATTTTTCCAGCAGTAAAATCTTTTTAAAGTATAGGGGAGTCTAGAACACCTATTCTAAAAAAAGGGGAAAGGAAGGGAAGAGCGGCCTGTCCAAAATCTCAGTCATTAGAGACCTTGAAACATACCGAGAGAGGCCTGTCATTTGTTGGAACCAATGAAACTTTGGGATCTGAGGTTCTCAAGTAAGGTTTAAGGATTGATGATTTGAAAAGGAAGATTTATAATGTTTATTCCACAAATTCCTATGAGATTTATGAACTAAAGAAATAATATCTTTGATTATTATGGTGTTGATTGTCAATGCTACTTGTTTAGCTAAGATATCAACTGCCTCATTGCCCAGTATCTTAGTATGACTAGGAATCCATAACAATGCAATTTATACGCCTATTATTTTTAGTTATTAGTAATACTATCAAGTTACCTATTTTGTAAGGATATAATACTCCAGTGATAATTAATTTTCTAGATAGAATTTATAGCATACTTGGGAATCTGATATAATAAGAAATTTATTGGAAATGGGAAGGAGATTTTAAAATAATTATAGAATAGCATATAATTTGGTGATAAGAGCGGGGGATACATTTGGTAGTATAAATAGGTAGATAAACATACTGGTAATTTTCTAATCAATTGAACCATGTTAAATCAAAAGAGACCAAGCGACATCAAAAATTTCACCAAAAAACAAACTTGAAAGTACGATAACTTCTGAAAAAGTTGAAGAAGGGATAATAAGTATGAGAAATATGAACTCTGGTAACATTAATCTATCAGTAATTTACATGTTCAGAAGCTTATTTCAGGGCTGCAATAACGGTAACGGAACGGACAATTTTGTCATTTTAAGAACGGAACTCAACAGAATGGAACGGAACAATTTTTTTGAAAACGGAACGTAATAGAACGGAACGGATCCATTTTCGTTAGCGTTCCGTTTTATTACATTGTTTATTTTTTCATTTTTCTAATACTGGTAAATCGCTCCTATCCTTGGGAACGGCAATTTTTGAGCCCTGGTTTTTGAGAGAGAACAATTTTTGGTGTAAAAATCAACAAAAAGCAAAAAAATAACTGAAAATTGATTTTAAAAAATGCAAATTTTATATTTTTGTAATCAGCGTCCCAAAAACCCCAAAATTTAAATTAGTCAAAAAACCGCAAACCAGATGAGAAATAATTCAAATAAAAATTTCTTTCAAAAGTGCTGAATTTTTTAGTGAATTTTGCGTAAAAAAATGAGGTAGAAAAAAATGGAACGGAACGAAATAACCAAACTAGGAACGGAACAGAATAGGAACGGAACGACTCTGGAACGGATACCGGAACGGTAATGGAACGGAACGCGATCCGTTATTGCTGCACTGGTTTATTTTGTTTTCCCATTGAGAAATGGAAATACATTAAAATCTCAGCACTTTCAAATTTGTCACTTAGTCACTTTTAACTTTACACAGTTGAATTGTTTTTAAAAAGTAAAATTTGTCTAGGCCATGCCAAGAAAAAGCACAATTTTCCTGAAAAATCATGTTTGAAACCAAAAAATGAGTATAAAAAAATTTCAGGCGATTTTTAGTCTTTGAACAGAAGAAAAATTAAAAAAATTGTGATAGTCGGATTGAGTCTCGAGCACCTTTCCCAATCAACATGAATACTTAGTGGATGAAGCTACACAATAAATTTGTGAGACAAGTTTGTATTTCACCGCAACTCACAACTTTAAACTCTTCAACCTGACCAAAAAATTCAAATAACTAAATAAACCATAAAAAATGAAAATGTAAATGATTTAGCATTTAGCATAATAAAATAATGTGACAATTCAAAAAAATGATCAATTCCAAAATCTTACAAAATTTTTCAATATTTTTTCACTTTTTTGAACCGTTTTCTGTTTGTTTTTTACATTTTACGAGATTTAATAAACGTTTTTGAAAAAAATTACCTATTCCATCTTATTCTACATACTTCGAGGCCTCAGAATCTGTGATTAACTCAAAACCCATAATTTCGCACATGAGGTCCCTTTTCTCGGCGAATGTCACATATATTTTTCTTCTTCTTTGAGTATCAGTTTTTTTTATTTAATTATGATTAACAAATTCCCATGATGAATTGAGTAGAGAAACACTCTCAAGATGATTCATCATCCTAAATTTTTACAAAATTCCATCAAAAATTTCAAAATTCCCTAACGTTTCCAGGTTTTCTAGACAGTGGACACCTTGTAATAATTTATTGGCGTTCAAATTTAAAACATTTTCCATACATGTTCAATTTTCGCCAGTAACAGGGCTTCAATTTCAAATTTGAAAAAAAGAAGGACTTTCAACTCAAAAGGAGGAAAAGCAGAACTTTGCAGGACCAGCAGGAACAGCAAGAACCTGTTAGACACTCTGTAATACAGATCTCCACGATAAGGGTTTGACTCATTTGTAAAACGAATATCATCGACATTGACTACATTATTTCTTATTTCCAAGCGCAACTTAAGCGGATTACAAAGCGATGAAAAAGAAATTTTTCTTTCAAAGTAAAGAAAAAATTGCGCATATGTATTCGTACCTCGGAAGTAGGAACATAAGGAAGAGAAAGAGGCGGTAGATTTTCAGGAAATATTTAATATTCCACCGGCGGTTGAATGAGATGTCTTAATAAGATCTCTTCTTGTATAAAAGTAGCTTATTGTTGTTCCAATACCTTGGTTTTTCTTTTTTCAGCAGTTGAAAACTCCTTTAGCATCTTATTTCGCTCACAAAATCTACAGATATTTTCCCAGCATCTTGTCGAAATGACCAAAAAATACACCCGGGTAAAGGATAAAAATAATAAATAAATAAAACTCTTCAAAAAATCGCCCTACTAGGAAAGATACCAACCAGCGTGAAAACTGAAAATTCACCAAAGGACCCGCGCCTCGGTCTCCATTATACAACTGCACGTTAAGAAAATGAAAGACCGAGTAAAATATTTAAAAGGATTAAAGTGTAAAGCGAGGTATGAGTACGTAGGTACTTAGATATCATGTAAAAGTACCGTGTACTGAATATACGGTTCACGTGGATTAAAAAGATGGCTTCGAGGTAAAGAATAAAATTTTATCTACCGTCATAAATTATTTGCGGCAATTCGCCGCTGAAAGAAACCCAGAATCCGAAACCAACACACGGTTAATCCTTTCCAATGCAGCAGCCAAAGGGTGATATTTTCTGACACAGGACACCTATTGTGCTATACAATACTGTTAACGTAGACGTTATTTTATATATTTCAAAAAAAAAAATCTTCCTTTTTTCGCCAATCTCTCTCTTTATACGTACAGGACAAGAGGTTATCTTCGCACGTGAATATTTCACTATAGTATACCGTACGTGTACCTGCGAATATTACCGCGGGAAAATCTCAATTCTTTGGCGCTCGGATGTGTTGAATGAAAATAATACGATCTTTGGTATGGTTTCAGAGAAGGAAATGAGGAGGTGGTTTAATCATTTCAACGCATGACGATTGTTTTTTTTTTTTCAACGGATTCCTATAGAGAAAGTATAATTACGTTGTCAAAATTAATTATTGTTGTTATATTTCTCTCCTCCTTTAATTTATGTACCTATGTACTTTCATCCGGTTCAATATTGTTTCATTTATTTCGATCAAAGTTCAGTAACTTCTCAAAAATCAATCCCTCTAGTTTGTTCTTTCTGTCCACTAGAAATAAAAGCTCAGAAATCAAAAAAATGAAAACTGAGCTATCTCGGTAAATGCTTTATATGATTTTTTTTTTTTTTTAAATTGAAAATGGAGATTTAGTAATTTTATTGGAAATCGTAAGTTTTAAGAGCAATTTTTTCTGAATTATTTATGGTATGTGAAGATATACGACTTTTTAATGTACAAATTCAAAATTTTCTGAGACTGGGTCCTCTCCCCCCTTTTTTCTTTTCTTATAAATTGCAGTTAATTTTCACTGAAAATTTTTCAGTGATAAAAAAATAATACTACCTATTCACAAAGATCTCAAAAAAAATTTCTGAATGTTCCATAAGAGAGACGGTTTGCATAATTATTTTATGTATCAGCAATCTTTCTTACTAATCTTTACTTATTACGTATTGGTTTATCTCAAAAAATGGAAACGAATTGGTAGTCCATAAGTCCAGTGCATTTAGACATCGGTAAGAAAAAAATTCTGATTCGCGGGGTTTTTGACTTCATTGATTCAGGATACCATACCAACCCTAAAAAAATCCATATTAATGACTCCTTCCACCAAAAAATCAAAAAATTTATGAAAAACCAAGATTGTTCATTATCTTTTAAAAATTATTTTCCCCAACTTTGCTAGGTTTTTCAGGCTAAATTTTACGAGATTTCAAGACTCGTGCAAATTAGGTGCTCTAGCAAAGACGAAAAGGCACTTATATTTTTAAGTAATTTTAGACTTGGATTAAGCCTCCGGAAAAATAGAAAGGATATATTTTCATCTACCTACTTGAAAATATTTGAATTTTCCAAGAGAGAAAGGGAGAATATTCTATCTACAATTTACTTCGAGATACAATTTTTTCTCACATTTTTCAGGTCAATGATAAATTAATTCATCGAGCTAGAACGCTGGAAGAGACGAAGACGAACAATTTTGAAGAAAAAGGTAAGGTATCTAGGAGATGCAAGATTCTCTTGTTTTGCTTCTTACATATGATTAAGGTTTCATAACCTCAAGCGAACCGAGGTCCAAAATTCGAAAAACTTGCAAATTTTAAAAACAAAATAATATAACATTTATTTTTCAACGTCTGAAAAATTTCATGATTTTGAAATGAGAATTCGAAAACAAACGAAATATTGACATATACTTTCGTTGCTCAATTTTTATTAGAATTCAGGGTGTCCAACTGTCTATACAGTATTTCAGGAATGATTTCCCCCGATTTTTCCACGTTTTCCACACCAATTTTGTAAAGTTTCCCAGACCTTTTACATTATTATGAATTTATGATATCATGAAGCATGGAGGAGAGGTTAATTTTTTAGCATGATTACCTACATAACGAATTTTCTCTCAAAAATCACAACTTTTTACAAAATTTTTAGATGTCCCCTTTTCGGCTACAAAAACCACTAATTCAATTTTAAGAATTTCTGAACCTTTCTCTCCCCGCACAAAAACATGAATTCATTATCATCACAGATGAATTTGCAAATAAAAAAGAAAAACTCTATTTCGAAGCAAAATTATAAACAACGCAACGTTTTAAACATGAAATTCATGAAAATTCAAATTTTTTCAAGCTGAAAATTTAAAAAATTCTTCAAAATTCAATGCTCCTCTCCCCTTCCACCGAAAAAACACGCGTCTGGGTGGAATATTGATCATTCTATCGAGACATATCAATCTATTAAGCCCGAGTGAAGCGGAGGCACACATTTTCGCGAGAAAATACCTTTAAAACATGAAAATTCCTCATTTTTCTCTCATTGAGGTATTTCAAATCGTGGCCAATAATTTCGAATTCTTTTCCATTTCCTCCCTCTTTTTTTCGACATTGTGATCAAGGACATCATATGTATAGCTTTCCTATCTCCTCACAGTGTTATAAAAAGTACGTTTCGAAAAAATATTGGATTTGAATAGGAAGAAAGAGTGTAATTTACTCACGAGAGTAGCAAGGGATTTGTTTTTTTGAAAAATTCATAATTTAATAGACAAAGACATGCGTTTAAATGTCAATTTGTTTTGCACACAGGATGTCTAACAATAAAATTTGTTGAGCAAAAAGCTTGACTTAGCTTGACCTTTTGGGAATGACTTTTTGCATGACTTTACTGAGCACCCCCCCCCCCCCGTTATGAGCCTATACACCCAGTACCTACCCCCCTCCCCCCTCTTCAAAAAATCTATACATTCGGGTGCTTGTAGCTATTTATAGAAAGTTAAAATTTTAACATATACACATTAAATTCAAAAAAACGTAATTTTTAGTAGGTACCTACATTTTTGAAAAAAGTTTGACTTTTTGAGTAAATCAAGGTACATTGGTCAAAAAGCTTGACTTTTCAGGACCAGCATGACCTTTTTGAAAAAAGGTTGACTTATCAGGATAGCTTGACCTGTTAGACACCCTGGCACATCACGGTCAACAAAAAACGATCGATGCATGCAAAAATCAGCGAACAGACGTAACAATTTGGCCCGAGCTGAGCAAGGGTGAAATTTTTAAAAAAATTTATAACAAAATAAGCACTAAGCACAGAAACACTTTTCCAGATGATTTCTCTTTCTTTTTAATTTTTAAATAAATTCTAAGGAAAATCTCAAAATTCCTCTGACTTCCAAACAATCAAAATTCTTCAGGGAGGTAACCAGCGCCACCTGAAAAAACATCTGGCTCAGCTCTGGTCCGCCCAACAAAAAATGAAAAAAATCCCTCTAAGCAGTGATGGAAAACTGAAATAATATTAGTTCCAGTTCCAAATACCAATTCCAAAATTTCAGTTTTTAAAATTTTGAAGGACAAAAAAATGCAAAATTTTCTGCTAAATTTGCACTTTGTTGTTTTTCCCTTTCGATTCAAAGTACAATTATTACCCCTTTCAAGCTCAAAACAAAAGAATTCTAGAAAAAAGGTCATTACTTAGAAATATTTTTCGAAAATATTGTGACTAACCCGTAACCAGGCTTGGGTCGCCGTTCACAAAACGAACGAAAAGTTCGTTCAAGTTCGTGAACGAAGGCCTAAAATGAACGAACGGAGACGAACGAACGTGAACGAGTGAAAGACCAACAAAAAAACGAATATGAACGAACGAAACGCTCCCAATGTTCGTTTTTTCATTCATTTTTTTTTTTTATAAAAACGCTAAAAACGTCTTGTTAATTTCGACTTTGGATCTTGATTTTTATGTTTGAAAAATAAAATTATTGATTAAAATTCTTGTATACTTACTTTTTAATTTTTAACACCAACAGAACAGACCAACACTTGACATGACCTGATCCTAAGGGGAAAAATAAAAATGTGGTAAAAAATGAATAAAAAAGGTCGTTCACAGTCGTTCACGTTCACGAACGAAGGGGCCAGATGAACGAACGGAAACGAACGAACGAATTTTTCAGAAACGAATTGAACGACGAACGAACGAATGAGTGAGATTTTTAAAACGAACTGAACGCGATCGAGTTCACGAACGACCCAAGCCTGCCCGTAACCCGTGAATTTTTCAACAAAAAATTTGAATACTTAATGTATGTATTAGAAGACGTCTTTAATTGGATGAAATTTTTGAGTTTTCAACACGAGTCTTCATTTATTCACTTTTTGACGTAAATTTTCAAGGTTTGGGGGTTTTTAGTAAAAAATTTTTTAATTGAATGTGGTTTGGTAAATTTCAGTATCAAAATTTTGATTTTTTCAAGTCATATTTTAAATATAAAAATTGCAACTGTTGGAACTGGTATAAAACTAACTAATTTTAGTTCTAGTTCCAGTTTTTAAGTTTTCAGTTCTCATCATTTCAGTTCTAGTTCCAGTTCCAGTTTTTCAATTTTAGTTCCAGTTTTTTTTCAATTTCCAGTTCTAGTTCCAGTCCAGTTTTCCATCACTGCCTCTAAGACAAACATTTGAGTTACACAGGATTATAACCTGAAGAAATTTCTTTTTTGGACATCAAAAACCCAATTTTTTCAAAGCTTCGCCCTTACTTCGCTCGGGCACGGCATGAACAAAATCAAAATTCTATGATCAATCTGAAACGACAGAGCAAAAGAAAGCTACCTTTCACCCTCTCTTCTTAAAATTCTTTTGGTATTCCCTTATTTTTACTCCCCCCCCTCTCACACACACACCTGTATCTAACTTTTTTTTGCCCACCTAAAATTTTTGGGCCCTTATTTAGCCCACCTAAGTATACAATATTTTCTGGTTACGCCCGGTTATCCAGAAAGGTGGACACCCTGGAATTAATTTCTCATTTTTTAAATTTTTTTACGAACTTTTGATAATTTTTCACACCAGTACGAAGCCTGCAATACAATTCATTCGTCGAATTCTCCATCTTCTAAAAAAATTACACCTCGAAATCCCATTCAAATACCAAACATCCATATAAATAAAGTCACCCCTCTTCGAACCAATCCACCAAGCCACAACCTCCACACCACAAAACTCTCGAAATAAATCGCCCATCTACCTCCTTTAACCTGCATACTACCTTACAGCATACTAAAACCACCACATGAATATTTACCTTATCAAAAATCTACTGGTATCTGCGCTCTTCTCGAAATACGCAATATCTCAAACACATCGTTTACTCCTTTGAGCCATCAGCGGCAAATGAAACCGGCATATGACAGATTTAAAGTAACAAAACGTCTCCGATCCTCGAACCGCGTACCATCATATTTACGCTCGAAAAACACGCAACTTTATCGGGCTTTCGGCTGAAACGACACGTTCATCAAGTGTAAAAATTTAATCTACTTGGGATTAACGTGACGCTACGATACGATTCAGACAGACAGATCTTTTCTCAGCAGCCAGGGTCTCGTATATCCCAAAATATATACGGCGCATAATACCTCGTATTTGAATTCCCTACCTCCAGAGACTTTTTAACACCTTGATTAAGAGTAACAAAAAGACGCGTATGGAAAAAAACACACCTTTGCTTTTAATTAACGATACCCATTCTGCAGCGAGTACCTACTCAAGTACCTAGGTAAAAATGAATCCTACGATACGTATAACGAGTCAAAATAAGCAAGCGATGAAAAAAACACTACCTATGTAATATGGTACCTACTTGGCAAAGGTATTTCAAGCACGTACCAACGTAAAATGTATAAAGAGCTGTAAAGCTGCATATAAACTTTTTGTTCGAAACTTCCTAATCCCATGATAATTCAGCACCAGCAGATCCTTATTCGCGTTCTATCGCCTTGCATAAGTACCAAAAGCAGGTTGCCGCGAATAAGATAAAAAATTATATTATAAAAGAATGTAAGTAGGTATACGGGTTGGCAACAAAAAAAAGAAACGAGAGCGTAAAAAATATAAGAGAATTCAGCAACAGCAACCCCGAGAACACGCAGCACCAAGTTAAAAGATAAAGTATACTAGTTTGCAGGGAAGAAAGAAAAAAACACGCTGTATTTTACCATATTTCGAGTGCTCGAGGTAATAAAAGAATTTCACTTAAAAAAACCCGACGAGCTACGTTCAAAAATCAAACAGCCTCTATAAACTTTCTCGTTTGCTCTTCCCAGCGCCGTACAAAGCAGGAAATTAATTTCTAATAGAGTAGAAAATTTTTTTACCCCAGTCGAAATATTAAATGTACCTACGTAAGTTGCAGATAACAATCAAAAAAGGCCTTCTGTTAATGACAGGTACTACCATCGTGTATTAAACAACAATAACGACAAAACCGACTTCATTTATAATTTGCAAATGAATCAAACCGACGTATTCATATTTTTGACATTTGCGCGCCCGTTGCGCTCGTTCTCCGCCAACCACCTTTTCCTCTTCCAGTATCGCAAACATCATCATTTCCAAAACTATCACAATTCACCCGTCGCATTTCATATTTATCGCGTATCAAAAAATAACGCCTGGCGAGGAGAAAACCGCCAAGCAGCCTTTTAAAAAGTCGCCATTCGCTGAAAACTCAGACGTCAGCGTAACTCTATGGTGCGACATTTATCCGCAAAATCACTCTTTGTCGTGTAACTTGCTCATTTTTATGATAAATTGCCGTTTAGAATAATATTTTGATAAAATACTTAACTCGTGTAAACAATCGTAAGGTAAACAACTCGTCTCTACCAGATGTTTTCTTCAAAATTACCCCGTCTCGTTGAAAAATATCACCCACTCGCTCGATTCTCACAACTACACGTTTGCATATCTCGTGCGATTGTCAACCACTCCATCGAGTACCTCGTTACATCGGAAAATATCGAGATATCGTTTAGCGTGGAATTTTTTATGAATTTGCTCGTACACCTATCGCAGCATACCGGAGAACTAATAAGATTACCGAACGAAAAAAAAAACCCTCGATGTAAAAATAAAATCTCTGTAAATATCCGCGAAAAACTAAACATTTTACGTTTTAATATTATCCAGCTGCACAAGCACGACGAACCATAGCTACAGCGTCATTTTCTCTCTCCTACAAAGCTGTCCTAATTAATAAAATACACGGAAAAATTTTTATCCGCCTCTTTTTTTTTATGAAAACGGCGCGTCGCTTTTACGTAGTTCGGATATTTTATTTATTCTGCGAAAAAATTTCCGTCGTTGGGATATTTTTCGCGTGAAAGTCGTACATAGAGTCGCTCCACTGCAGATAACCAGTTTTAGTAAATTAAATGGGGATATTCGACGATTAAGCAGAAATTTAAGCACGAGACATCATCTCCCCCCTCCCCCCCATTAAGATAAAATTAGTTTCGATGAAACTAAGTAGGCCGAGATTAACCTGGCTGCAAAGCTTTAGGGATGAACCAAAATTGTACTATTGGAGAGGCAAAAATTAAAAATTTCCATCTGAAATGGAATTTCTTCTGTGTTTTTTTCAAGTAAACATGCACATACCATTTTTTCAACTCGAAAAAAGCCGTATATGACTGAAAAAAGGTCTTGATGAACATGTTAAAAAACTTGATAATTGAAGGGGCAAATCCTGTTTCCAAAAAAATCACGTAAACATTTTTTTATAGTCCAGGCATTTTAGGAGTTGACCCTCCAAAAATTAAAGCCTGATTTTTTTTCGCGTTTTACATTCGTAATGGTCCACTACACAACATGCTAAAATGGACACCCCCACAAGCCTCCGCTACCCTCAGTGGAGGGGCAAACGTCCGCTGGAAACCGGTTTTTCGTGAATATCTCCTCAAATAAGCCTCAAAATTGAAAAGTAGTTATGAACAATCTTGTTTTACGCGTAATTTCCTATCGAAAGGGCTTTTTTCTTTTTCAAAAACACTCATTTCCTTGACCAAAAATTAAGGGTAAAAATCACCTATTTTCAACAATTTACAGCATTTTTGGAAAAAATCGAAACTTTTGGAAATATCTCCTCAAAAAAGTCTCAAAATGGAAAAATGGTTATGAACAATCATGTTCTACGTGTAATTTCCTATCAGACAGGTTCGTTTTTTTTTTCGAAAATATCCACTTCTTTGTCCAAAAATTAAGGGTGGAAAACGCCTATTTTTCCAATATTCACAGTATTTTTGGAAATGATGAAAATACGAAGCTGAAAATATAGTTTTTGAATCCTTACGACACAAAGAAATGTTCGTATCACCAATAATCAGCATAACATCGCGTTTATAGTACTTTTTCTTTCCACAATTTCGATTTTTTAAATGCAGTATTCAATTTCAATAACCTCCTTTATAATTAACGGTAGGGGCTGAAATTTTTGCGGTGACTTTTTTTTGAAATACCCTACCAGCATGTATAAAAAAAATACTCATTTTGGGTACTTTTAGCTTCGTATTTCCATAATTTCCAAAAATACTGTGAATATTGGAAAAATAGGTGTTTTTCACCCTTAATTTTTGGGCAAAGAAACGGGTGTTTTCGAAAAAAAACGAACTTGTCCGATAGGAAATTACACGTAGAACATGATTGTTCATAACCATTTTTCCATTTTGAGACTTTTTTGAGGAGATATTTCCAAAAGTTTCGATTTTTTCCAAAAATGCTGTAAATTGTTGAAAATAGGTGATTTTTACCCTTAATTTTTGGTTAAGGAAGTGAGTGTTTTTGAAAAAGAAAAAAGCCCTTCTGATAGGAAATTACGCGTAAAACAAGATTGTTCATAACTACTTTTGAATTTTGAGGCTTATTTGAGGAGATATTCACGAAAAACCGGTTTTCAGCGGACGTTTACCCCTCTCCTGAGGGTAGTGGAGGGTTGTGGGGTGTCCATTTTAGTATGTTGTGTAGTGGACCATTACGAACGTAAAACGCGAAAAAAAAATCAGGCTTTAATTTTTGGGGGTTTGATACAGTTTTTCTCTTATTTGCCTGGACTATTAAACCATGGGAATGAAAAGTGCTTTGAAAAACTGAATAAATATTCGCTTTATGAATTCTTGCCTGATTTTAAAATTCAAGGACTACAAAAAATTGTTCAAAAAAATAATCAAAAGAATGGATAATACACGTTGAAAACTGAACAAATTTTGTTTTGAAGACTTTTTGCTAAATATCAAAAATGAAGAGGCAATTTAAAAAAAACATGAGTTCAAAAAAATTTCAAATTTTCTCAATTTTTAACGACCCGTAACCCCTTTATTTTTCATGTTAGGCAAAAATGGCAAAAAGTCTTCTGAATAAAATTTGTTTAGTTTTAAACGTACTGTACATTCCCTTGTACACCATTTGCCCCTTCAATATATTCATCTGACCCTTTTTTTGAGTGGTACCCGCCTACCCGGTTATAAAAATTACGTATAAATAATTTAAAAGTTCGGAAAAACTAGAATAATCTTCATCGAAAAAAAGGGGAATTTTCCATAAAAATTTGTGTGAAGATTTTCAAACAAAAAAAATGAAAATTGTCAAAAATATCATGAAAATTACCTATTAAAATATTGCATAAAATGATGAAAAAAATCAACAGAAACCAAAAATATTGAAAATGTTATCTAAAATGACAGGAAAATTTTTACAAATCATTATAATAACTTATTAGTAGAAATATCACAAAACGTGAGGAAAAAGTTGTAAACTGCCAAATAAGCTTATTCCTCAGATCTTGCTTCGCATGTAAAAGAAGATGACGGGCTAGAAATGGCGAATCGGACCTTGGTAGGGATTTTTTAACCAACTGTTGCGAAAATCGATATCTAAGGACTAAAAACTGGAACCATCTGGAACCCTCTATTGCTCTATTGACTTCTAACCCTAAAAATTGCCCTACCTATACTGTATGCATCCGCATCCGAGATATGGGTTCCGGCCTCTTGAATGTAAATTATCATATTTTACAATTCTCAATCAAATTTTTTGGAATTCGCATGGATGATGGATCATATGTATCAAGAGCAATCTGTGAAAACTTGAATTTAAAAAAAATTCTGACCAAAACCCTGGTTTAAAAATTTTTAAAGCGTAGGTAGTCCAAAAATTGTGGAAGTGTACTTCCATACTAAGAATCCTTACTTTTTTCACTTTTCAGATAAAAAAATGTTTTAACTTCAATGATTTTAATTGTTAAATAATCAAAGAGTCAAATGAAAAATACTCAAATCAAAACGTAGGACTTTTAAAAATTTTTTGCAGTATCTTCGGCCAGGGGAGATAGTGAGTTGATTCTCAGCTTTGAAAAAGGTTCTAATTGATTCCCATTTTTTTTTTTTGAAATGTCCGAATTGATTCCCACTTTTTTTCAGTGGTATGTACGAATTGATTCCTCCTTTTTTTCAGGAGTAAGTATATACCTACGAATTGATTCCCCCTTTTTTTCAGGGGTATATACGAATTGATTCCCAACCTCTTTCAACAAAGGAATTTTACAGGAGAGCGAATTAATATGCACAAAACATTTCTATGACTCAAAATTAGGTTCAGCAAATTTTGGTTTGTTTCAAAATGCGGATTTGGGGCCTACAGAGCAGGTTTCACTCCAGTTCTCAAGAATTGAAATGAAAAATTTTCCCATATGGTTCTAAATCACAGATCTCCGAAGTTTTCGAGCTTTTTATTTAAAAAACACAAAAAAGGTGTTGGAAAAATTTTTTAAATCCAAAATAAATAACACCATTGTTTTTTTCGTAAAATTTTATTTCCGAAACTGCGATTAAAAAATTCCCAAGCATAAGCATCCAGATGGGAAAATTTTTCATTTCAATTCTTGAGAACTGGAGTGAAACCTGCTCTGTAGGCCCCAAATCCACATTTTGAAACAAACCAACAATTGCTGAACCTAATTTTTAAGTCGTAGAAACGTTTTGTGCATATTAATTCGCTCTCCTGAAAAATTCCTTTTTTGGAAAATAAAGTGGGAATCAATTCGCACATTCACTCTTGAAAAAGGGGGAATCAATTCGTACCTACATCTCCAAAAAAAAAATGGGAATCAATTCCCCTGTATTTTTCCACAAATATTTCTTTGGTAATCAACTCACCTACAGCCTCGGCCAGACATTTTCACTTTCTTCCCTTCACCTTCGAAAAAAAATTACCAATTCAATAAAAAAATGAACAAAAACCAAATGAATAATTCTTGAAAAATAAGTAGGTATATTTGAAAAAATTAACGCACTTGAATGTAAAATTTTTTATCATTGAAAAAAAATTCTTCACTTCACTTTTATTACCAAGAATGAAAACAAAAACTATCAGACATTTCGAACGATCTATTTTCATTCATCATAATTCGCTGAAGATGAATGAAAATAGCTCATTCGAAACGTCCGATCATTTTTGTACTTTGTTCTTAGTACCTAATAAAATAGAAGTGATTTTTTTTCAATAATATGTATGCTCCTTCACGACAACTTATCTTTCTATCAAATTTTCTAATTTTAACATTATGTAATTATGTCATCGATCATTCAATTACATTCTCAGTTTTTTCAAGTCGAACATATATCATTATGTCTTGATCTAAAAACGCTATACGTTACAGAAAAACGTTACACTTGAAATCTCTACACCCCCCCCAGACATATCCACGTCAAAAACAATTTTAAATGAAGAATTCGGGATTTCCTCTCACTCTCAATTGCAGGACTAATTAGACACTTCAATATTATTTCAAGGGGCCTAAAAACAATTAGGTACCTACTTCGACAAATGAAAGTATTTATGTATATCATATAATTTTCAACAATATTATCTCAGTTTAACCTACGCCAACGATTAATAATTTTTTCAGACTTTTAGAAGCTATTTTGGAGGTGGGAGGGGAAGAGAGAGCTGAAACACTCAACACCATTTTTTGAAATAATGATATTTTAACAAAAAAAAGTCATCAGTTTTTCGATTTAAAGCTAAAATGGTTTAACGATAAGAAAATGCCAACAAAAAAAATTGCGAAAAATACATAGTAAAAAAAAATTATTTTGCACTGGAATGCCAAAATGTTTTAATGGAAATGTTTCCAAGTCTGACAAATCCAAAGAATAGTGTAGGTATGTAAATGTGACCCGTGCAGGGACAGGGTACCTAAAGTCGGAAAACATAATTTTGAGTTAGAGACAAAAATATGAAAAATGGGCAATTTTTTTCAAAAATTTTTTTTCGCTTTTTTAGGTAGTTCAGACCTCTACGCAGCTTTAAACGTGTTTTTTTGATTATTTTTTTTTTGTAAGTCATGATTTTTTCTAATTTTCAAATGTCTCTATCTCACCGAAAAATTGACTTAGGATGCTCATCCAGGTCTTAAAATGTTCCGCATAGTCTCCCCTATCATTTAAGCCAAAAAACTCATTTTTGAAAAATCCGACTTTAGGTACCTTTTCCCTGCACGGGTCACAAATTCATTTATTATCATTGTTCAATTTATAAAAATATTTGCTCAGCAATTTTGAATATTGAAATATTAAAAAAAAAAAAAAACAGATCACGACTTCAAAAATTTTACTTGTTAGGAAAAACTTGCGTGATTTCAATAATTTGATTTTTTTTAAATGACTCAAAAAAAATTTTCCACGAAATTTATCGATAATTTCCATCTAATAACCAATATGTTTGCTTATAAAAAATTGCATGTAATATTTACAAAGATTTCATGGTTTCACTATTTTTATAAAATTTTCAAATTATTTTCCATCAAAACAATAAATACCTATTATGAATTCCTCAACAACTTTCATTACATTTCAGGCAAATACCTAATTTTAAAAGAATTTCAATAATTTATACAATATTTTTTACAATTCTCCCCCCCCCCCCAATAATCATGTTTACCCGTTTTTACAAAATGTTCAATCAACAAAATTCCCATTTTCTCATACTCTTCATTTTATGAAAATCTACGTACTATACTGTTAAGTACGCTGAATAATCATAAAACCACCTAATTTCGCTGCCAATTAAATTATTTTCCCACACCTCATATAACTTAATCATCTCATAATGCAAATAGTTAATTAGAAATGAAAATTTCACGCTCGTATAACCATGCAATTGTGTTTTTTTTTGAAAAATATCGCTCCAAGATGCACCCAATTAAATCTTTTTCAGCTGCAAAAAGCGCACAATAGAAAAAAACTTCTTTTCCAAAAACAAATACCACGACGACGACAACGATGCGCAAACACGTGACCCGGAAATGCACACATGGTTACTCTCATTCTCGTATTTTTTAATAACCGTATTTCTCGGACTTTTGTTTCTTACAAAACGAGTCGAATTAAACGGATAATGAAAATTTCCAACTTATATCGCTTCTCTGCAGCGATCTGTGGCAAAACAATGAAAAATTCATCGACTAATAAATATTTCAACATTTTCCAACATCTTCTCCTTTTTTTCCCCTACCTTTGCTGAAGACTTTCAAAACATACCAGGTTCATCGAAGTTTCAGAATAACACTACATTACGCTCCGAATACGTAAAAAAATCTCGCATACATCTAAATTCCTTTTATATTTTCGAAAAATCAACTCGTTAACAACAACACCAGCACAATAATGGCGACGGGATAACCGTACACAATCGTAATAAAATTGCAATCAAATACGAGGCGACAATTCCGGGTTACCCTGCCCCTGGCCCCACTGCACCACCGGAATCCTACATTTCGCCATCATTCGAATGCAAATGTACCCCTTTTTTCGCCAGTTTGTTGAGCCTCGGCGGGCCATCGATAAATCCACGCCAATATCATCATAATTCACTGGAATAAATTTTCCAAGGTGCGTAAGCCCGGGAAAAAAATACCTAAAAAGCAGAAAAGTAAAAATCCACATGTGGAAGAAAAATTCAGCTTAGGGCGGCGCGGTAGTAATCGCGCAAACCGGGGTAAGTTTTTGTCTCGGAGCTCTTGGTCGTAATTTTCGTCGATAACGCACACCGTTTATAGGGGTACTACACTGGCAGACACGACGACGAGGACGAGAACGCGAAAGGGGGCGAAAATCTCGCACAACTTTACCACCTCTAATCGAATGGTGGCGAATGCAGGCGGGAAAAAGGCTGAAGCCTTTTCATTCTCCGTACGCTTTTCGGCGACTTTAGTCGTTCACGAACAGGCAATGAAGCCGGAAGCTACCGTACCCGAGTCTTCGATCGTGAAATTTCGCGATTCGGCCCTCGAAAGCCTCTATCAGACTTATAATTTGAAACAAAAACGCGCCTCGACGGAATGCTTCCTTTTCGCTTGCGCTTTGTACGACGTGTACGCTTTGGTCAGCGAGGACCGTCTGCACCTGCAGATGGCCGCTTTTTTCCTCGTCGATTGCTTGTTGTGGATTTGGTGCAAATGGAGTCCGAAACCGCTATGGAAGCTGGTGCCGATAGTGGCCGGTCAAATACCCGGCATCCAGCTCGCTTGTCGGCTAGTTTTCAACGATTTAGTGATCTCCGGTAACGACGATCTCGGATGGGCCATACTGTTCGATTTTTTATTATTCGTCACCCTGCCCTTATCATTATTTTGGAGTGTGATATTTAGTTTATCGTTGTGCGCCGAATATCTCACCGTCGTGTCGTATTTAGCCATGCGTAGGAATACCATTAACGTTTATCATAAAGTAAGTACCTAGCACCTAGCCAGCCCAGCTTTTCCAACTACGGCAATTATCTGCCACCGACCAGCGTATAAATCTAACCTAGCTAAACCCTCGAGGCATATTTCGCCTTAGAAAAACCCTCCCCATTCGTGCTCTTAATTTACACACACGTAACGACCCAGTACCTTTCTGCTGAGCGGTTTTCCAGCCTTATACTTCTTATTTATCGTGTCTACCGCCGACACAGAGGTACTACCTTCGCAAAATCGTTACACCATTCACGCGAACCCGAGTATACGAAATTTTATCCTTATTTCGCACGATATCTGCCTACCCTCTCCAACGGAAAACATATGACCGCAAGAGTACGCCAAAATCACCGTAAAAAACCTGTTGTTATCCGATGTCGTATTTTGGCAACCCCCAAACACGCACATAACGTCTCGTATCATGTCCTCGACACGTCGCCACACCATCATTTTTCATTTTCAATAAAAAATATAGATTTTTCCACTCTTGGATGGAAAACCGCACCGGTCGTGTCGAGTTGTACGACACATTCGTCATGTACATAAAATAACCTCGTCGAGAATACAACGATGCGAAATACAAATACGAGTACGTAATGTGACTCTAGGTACACTACTTAACTACGTACCGCGAGTTATCGACTATTTCGACGATGTAATTCCATTCCATGTAAAAGCCAGCACCGAGCTGCTCGGTTGCCTCAATGAAGAGTCGATGACCAGATATACCCTCACCTTTATAAGTTTTTATCGACTGGAAAAAAAACCGCGATTCGAGCAATTCGTGGAAAAACAGCGTGTACTAAAATCGAGGGTAAAAATATGGATTTTTTCTCCTTCAAAAATAGGTATAAAACCGAGCTAAAATTTGCAACTTTTTTGCTAAAAGTGAAATGAGATTGGATGGGTGGAATGTGTATAGAGGAATTATTTTTTAGACTTTCGAAATATCGTTTTTTTGGAGGAGGAGGGGGAATTGTGTAGGTTCGTAGGCTACCCACATATCGGTAGTATCAACCTACGTAGGTTTATTTTTACGAATGTACAATGTAAACAAGAATATCTGGAGATAAACCGACGACCGAACGAGCAGAATTTTTCTGGTTTATAAAGGTGACGAAAAAAATCACGAGAAAGACAAGATGAATTTAAATTGAAATTTTTATATGAAGGACCTTTCATAAATTCAAACGAATAATTTCATAAAGGGCTGGGAAATTGATATCAGTCAAGTTTCAATTTTTCATTTTTATGAAGAGCTGAGAGCAACTTAGAATGGTTTGTCTTTCTGAATATTGATAAAATTGTATTTTTAATGAAAAAAATATACCCTCGAGTTGGGAAATTTTCGAAAAATTTCCTATTTTTCCATCTTCGAGCAAGAAATGTTGACGGCAGTGGCGTCGGAAGGTGGGGTACAGTGGGTACATTGCACCATCCCAATTCTGACTGGGGTACAAAGTATCATTTACACCCCCTCCCCAAATTGCATCAGATAGGGATTTTCGAAGCATTAAAACATGAAAATAGGCCTTTTTTGGGCATTAAACGCTCAATTTTTTCAAAGCATAAATTATTTGAGTCAACATTGCGAAAAAGGTTCCTTTTTGCCCTCCCCTGAAAATCCTTCTGTTATTCCAAGTTTTTGTACTCACTTTGCACCCTCCCAAAAAAAAGCTTCCGACGCCACTGATTGAGGGAAATTATATTACATCAGAAAAATCTTATTTGAGCCAAAAGATTTCAATTTTTAACCCTCTCCTCTTCAGATTTGAGTTATCGTGAACGAAAAAAGTTTTTTTCAGACTATTTTTGGAATATTGATACCAAACATGAATAATCAAAGATTACGAAGTGTCTAAATAACAAAATTTCCAAACCAAAATACATAAACAATTTTTGGAATTTTCATAAAATATTGAACGTAATGTTTTTCAAGCCCCTCCCTTCCTCCAAACGAAAAATTACATTCTTTCAAAAAAACACAAATTTTACGTGTTGTACAAAAATGCTCAAGGTTGAATTTAAAAAAAAATTAAATTAAACCACACGCATCCGTTGCAATTTTTTCACAATTTCAACTTCTGAAGCAATGCAGCTCGATTTTTCAATTTTTTTCAATCTTCCAGCAATAAATTGGAGAAGAAATCAATTTTCAAAAAACCAAGTAGATGTAAATTTTTTTTTGAATTTCTCGAATTTCAGAATAAATTAAAATTTTCTATCTTCCTTGACTCCTTCCCCTTCGTCACACAAAGAAATCGTGAATATAATTATGTTTTTTCATCAAGAGTAACTTTCCTCGATTTTTCCAGATTTTTCAAACAATTTTCTCAAATTTTCCAAACTATTCGTGTTGACTGAGATTTGATGTGGAAAATTTTAATTGGGTGCCTAAATACAGGGTTTGTACAGAAATTAACAAAATTCATAATTTTTTGTACTTTTCCATAACTTATAATTTCTGATCAAAGATAATTATTTTTGTATTGTAAATTTTGTCAAAATCTCGTTCTATGCGCATTTTTTTTTGTTGGAAAATTGGTACCTACTACCTACTTTAAATGCTTCGTACGAACTTTCCTAATTTTTTCAATACACCTGCTGTCCCTGATTTTCGAGTAGAGCAAAGGCAAGAAATTTGAAATTAAGATTTTCAAAAACAAAATTATCCATTCTTTAAATTTTCAGGTATTTATTTCTATTTTTAATGGACATTTTGAGCTATTTTCAACAAATTTTTCTCGAAATGAGGGAGATAAAGAATTGTTTTTTTTTTAATTTTAAAAAACGCAGTAAAACTAATTTTTTTTACTACACATTTCTCGGCGTACTTTAAAAATCGCCATCTTTTTCTCGACTTTCTCGTCGACTTAATAAATACTTTGCTTCAATATTTTCAGCAATTCAAAATTTGGTAGGTACCTTGAATTATTAGCAGGGCATCCCAAAATATGGTCATATTTGAACTAAAATATTCAATATTATTCGGATATTTTGAGGTAAAATATTTCCATGAATATTCGAAAATCCTGAAAATATTCAAAAATATTTTACTCGCCTTTATAAGCACTAGGTACTGAAAAATTAAGATATCGCTGATATTTTCTAAAATAGGAACACTAATTCACAAAATACGAAAAAAGATTGAATCAAAATTGTATTTTTAGGTATCAATTACCAACTTGCCATACGCAGAACGCAAAAATTTCCAAAATATTCAAATACCAATCGAATATGCGAAAATCTACTTTTTTATGCAAAATATTCGAATATATACGAAATGAAGTTGGGCATTTTCTGAAACGGAAAAAGATTTCGTTAAATATAATATACTTTTGTAGTCGGAACGCTTCAAAATCAAAATTCAAATAAATATATTGAGTTGCCCTAATTATCAGATAAAAAACAAAATTGTACCAACAGAAAAAAATTAAATCTTGAAAATGAATAATTATTGCATTACATTGCAATTTTAAAAATTGAACTTTTCCCATTTTTTTCTGAATGTACCAAAAACTATTTTGAACCGACAAATTCTAAGCAAGCTCCAACGAATTTTTTCAGTTTTTCACACGAAATCAAGAATACGAGGAGAAATGTCTTACGATGTTTCTATCGACCATTTTGTGGGTATAGATATGTAAATTTAGATATTGAGCCCGGGCAGAGCTAGGTCGAAAATTTTTGCAAAAAAATATATATCATAAGCCAAAATTTTATCAATTTTTTAAACAGTTCAAATGTCAAAGAGATAAAGGGAATAATTTGACTCTTTTGAACTGATGAATGAAAATTTATTTTGGGCGAAATAAGTTCATCCGAACATCTAATTATCGCGCAAAAAAGCTCTACCACTTATAGAAACGTCATTTTCATTTCGTGCCAGTAAAAAATACATCAGTAGAAAGGAAGTACCTAAGACCTACTAAACAAAAAAAATCAAAACTGCAAAAAACCTGAAACTGAAATAATTTTTTCAGTGCTGCTTTTTTCATTCTGGTTAATCATGCTCAAAAATTAATAATTATAATAATTCCATTTGATAAATTTTAATTTATTTTCATTTGTTGGACTTCCAGAAGAAAATACTTAGATGAGGAAAAAATATAAAAAACCAAAATACAGTAATCAAAGCGAATAAAAAAATTAACATTTAATGGTATCTGAGGGTCCAATGAAGCGTAAAAAGCCGTAAGCTTAATTTTATGAACTTCGGAAATCGGAATGAACCTCTTTAAAACTTTCTGCCATTATTCAAAAATGAGCCTCAGCACTTTGAAAAAAGAAATAAAACGCGAATGCCATCTCAAAGAAATACTCTTTTCCGTATTATTTTATAGAGGGAGAAAAATCTACTAATTAATAATTAATTAGGTATCAACCAACTAATAATTCCCTCGTTTGTGGAATTTCGTCGAGTGAGCAAACCCTAGAATTTAATTACTATATTTCTGTGAAAAAAAAAAGAAGGCAAATAATGAACAAACCATAAGAAAATACAATGTCAAATTTTCAAATCTCAAGTTTCGAGGAGGGACAATTTCTGATACTTGGATAAAAATTTTCAAACCCGCAGAAATTCTGCTTAAAAATTCAATTTATTCTCCAACTTATTATTCCATTCAACTCCAAACTTGTAAAAAATTTTAGCACCTTGCTCGACTATTTTTTTTTCCATCGACACGTGTCATAAGCACGTATTCTTGTAATTGTCACATAGAAAAACATTAATTATTATTTTTCACCGTCAACGACGAAAGCTCGCCGAGAAGTAAATAAAATATCCTCGTTTGCTTCGACCTAGGAATAATTTTATTTACCAACGCTCCTCTACCATCGTCCCATCAGTAAAATCAATCAGTAGCAGGTACGTTGAAAAAAATCGACTCACATAGTATACGTACTTCAAATACCAACGTATAACTCGAGAGGTTATTACACGAGAAATTAACTTCGAAGAAAATCGCAACTTCGGCGTCCTTCCCCTCTCGATTTCGCTCCACTTTCCGAATCTGTTTTCTAAAATATCCAAGTTTCGATCCGTAAGTTACACAGGTACTTGGTGGTCTCGTACTTCGTACATCGTGCCGTGCCAATTATCAAACGCGAAACTCTAATTGAACTTCTTAACGGGCTTAGATAAGGATAATTACTCGAAAGTACGGTTAAGTTTCACGACTTAATACCAAACCTAAGTTAAGCTTTCGATCGTCGTATAGAAAAAAGAATACCGGAGGCTCATTGTGTTACACAGCCGATTATAACGTATTTATTTGGCTTTTCTAAAGATACCGATCTCGTGCCCTTGCTTACACGTAACGAGCTCTTCATCGTAACTCATCTCTTTTCGAACAATACATTTTTAATGAAAAAAATAGATACGTGTTAAGGAAACGCTGCATTATTGTAGGGGTTTCCATTCGGCGTGTGAAAATCGTTTGGCTTGGAAAAGGAAATACTCGAATTGGCGTAATATCATCCGTATAACAGCCATACTTCAAATTCGTCTAGCTCAATAGGTTTTTCAAACACTATTTCATCGAAAAATATTATCGATAAGGAACATGATTTCCTCTAATGAACAAGCACCCATTACCCACATTTATACACCAACGTACAATCCTACGACGCTCTTCAATGGGAAATATTTTCGAAAAACTTTACTGGTTTTATCTCGTCGAAGAATTTTTTCCTGCTTCGAAAGGCATCCACGAGGCAGAATATTTCACTCGAATTCCTAATTAACGCGCAGGAATGTTTCTGGGAATACCGCGTAAGGAAAATTTTTTAATAAAGGAGTAAAACCTTACACGTATAAATACGATAGGGATTTCCATGGAGGGTCTGAGTACCTAGATCTGCGTATGATTCGCCATAACACACATAGCTTTTGGGGTAAAGGTACAAAAGAAATGGGTATAACAACGCGCTCAAATTATTTTATCGAATTACCTACAAGCTGCCAGGCGGTAGGTAAAATTATGCTTTTCGTACCTACTGGTATCAATATCACAGAAACAATCCTTTAAATGACGCAGCTCACGTAACACTTATATCGCATTTGAAACCCTAATATTAGGCAGCGTAGCTCATTAAATTCTCAAACACAATACGTAATGAACAAGGTGTTTCGAAAATGCGACGTATCTTGTAATTAGATAAACACTGTTGTAAATGAAACATCAAAACGAAGCAACCTGTGTATAAAATTTCGTTCTAAACATGAGATACGTCGACTGTTAAAATATGAAAAATAATCTAAAAAAATCCATCATTCGTCATTTTGTTTCTGAATGGCAGAAAATCAGTTGGAATTGATTTCGAATCACAATTTTTTTTTAAATCAGAGTGATCAAATCATATTCATTCTAAATGCCTGAAATTTCGAGTGGTTATATTTTTGTATTCTTAGAAATACCTTGCAATTGAAATAGGCTTACATGAAATTGCTACAATGACATTCTTTCGAACGTTGAAACCCTTTCAAATCGCTCACTCAAACACCCAAACTGTTTACTAGATCAACTTTTCGAATTTCCATGACCTTTTTCATGACTTTTTGTTGTTTTTTTTTTTAAAATGAAAATAATGAACAGTTCTACAGTGCTCAAATAAAAAAGAACATCATTCGAAATTCTATGAATTTTTCATAAAAATTCGCGACTTTTTTGTTACTTATATGTTTCTTTCCAAATTTTATGAATGACTTTTCCATGCAAAAGTTGAGCCTCTTAGAAAAAAACTAATCGGACTCTACAGAAAGGAAATTTCACGCTCTATAATTAATGTTCTACTCAGGTTTTTTTTTGGAGGCTTGATTTTCCCAGAAAATTGATTTTTTGTGATGAACCACATTTTCAACATTTCTCATTTGTAACAACGGAAATAGGTGTCAAAGACCGGAAAATTAACAATTTCTTCCTCTGTAATTGATTCTATAATTGGTGATTCTGACCTACTTTTTAGTGCTGAGTTGATTTTAGTTTTACTCTTTACCTACTCCATCACGTCAAGATTTTTTATAATTTGAATTTTTTGTTGAGAATTTGTTTTACATTTTTTGATACAACTTTTGGCCCTTGAAGTCGATTTTTTGAGCAAAGATAGCATTCTAAGAAAAAATGAACTAAACATAAATTGTAGAGCAAAACATTTTCTCTTTGTAGAGTTCAATTCGTTTTTTCTTAAGAGGCTCAGTTTATGACATATTTTCAATTTTAAAAGAAGTTAAATTTTGAACTTTAAACTAAAATATCTCGAAAGCTAAGCCTCCTATGAAAAAACTAACCGGACGGTACAGAAAGGAAATTTCATGCTCCGCAATTTATATTGCATTCATTTTTTTTCGTTGAACTCTTCTTTGCTCAGAAAATTAACTTCAAGTGTCAAAAGTCATCAAAAAGTGTAAAAAAAAGTTCAACGAAAAATTGAAATTGTGAAAAATCCTTGGGTGTGGAAATTTTTGATTTACGTAATTTTTATACTTAATTGGCAGCATTGTGCACAGCTACAAACATTTTTCAAAAAATTAATTCAAATTTATTTTAAAGACAAAAAATGTTTGGCTTACTTTTCAAGTAGCTAAATGAACAATTCAAATTTAACGCAATTGGCAGCAATAACATGAGAATTTCAAAAAAAAATTATCAAAAATTATTCTAGATGACAAAAAAAAATTTTGGCTCAATTTTGAGGCGTTTGAAAGAGCACTTTAAATTTGGTAAAAACCAAATAATCCTCAAATTCGAGGTCCACATCTTTTCAACCCCCCTAGTAAAAAGCAAAAAGATTCGTCTTATTTCCATATCAACAATTCAGGGTTCAGGAAGGTTTTAGATACTCAAATCACAAATTTTTGGAAGATAACCGAAGTTTGCAACAGGTGGCACTACTCAAAAGTCGCAAAAATCCACTTTTATCGAAAATGACCCTACTTTGAGGCTACTTAGCTCCGTTCCAATTTGGGCTCAGAGGGGCTCAAAATTTTGCTGAGAGGTCTCTCACTCAACATGTGAAAGTAAACTATCACATCAATTTTTTTCAAAATCCCGAGTATATATTTTTTTATCCGTCCCAATGTACAGATTTTCAAGGTCACCTAGAGTCAGAAATTTGTCCTTGAAACCAGTTAGATTCTGTCGATATCACTTTGCATCTTGAAAACTGGTTCGACTGGTTTTCATATTTTCCTCCACTTTCCCAGATAACTATTAGCAAGGTCATTTAGGATTAAAACTGCATCATTTAAACCAGTTAGTGTCGTTTGATATTATATTTGCGCAATAAAAACAGGTTCGATGAATTATCTCTCTTTCTCCACCTTTTCAAATATCAATGTCAAGGTCATTTGGATCTGGTAACTCATTTCTTAAACCGGTTAGGATTGTTCGATATCACTATGTCTCATTCAAACCAGTTCGACTGGTTTTGTCAATTTCTCTCCCCCTTCTGTGATATCAGAATCAAGACCACTCATCATAAAATTCATTATTTAAACCAGTTAGAGTCGTTTGACATTATATTTGCACAATAAAACCGGTTTGGGCGGATTTTCTCTTTTTCCCCTCTTTTTAAATATCAATGTCAAGGTCATCTTGAGCTAGTAACACATTTTTTAAACCGGTTTTTGATATCATTATGCATTATTAAAACCAGTTCAACTGTTTGTCAATTTCTCTCCACCTTCAATATCAAAATCAAGACCACTTATCAGAAAATTCATAATTTCAACCGGTTAGAGTTGATCGATATTTCCATGCATGATAAAAACCGGTTCGATGAATTTTCTCACCTTTTCCCTTCCTGTCTAGATATTAATACAAAAGTAATCTTGCTGAAAATTTTTCATTGAAGCTGGTTGGGGTCGTTCGATATCATTTCTACTAGGTACCTTATCAAGACTGTTTGAAACCAGTTTTTTTTTTATCCTTCCCTTACCTTTTTAGACATGGCAAGGCCATCTAGTGCTAGAAATTAGTCTTTTAAACCAGTCGACCAGGGGCGTGCAGACATAGTACTCTACCGGACAAATGTCCGGTAGTTTGGGGGTGGGTGGGTGGGTGGGTGGTGTTGGGAGATGTCGGATGGTAAAAATGAATTAAAGTTGGAAAGTTTGCAAAAGAAATGAAAAAGGCAAAAATAATATTAGAGATACAGATAAGTACCTAACATGCATTTGCTTCCTTATCCTTATTATCCTTTAAATCTTATTTTATGCAACAAGTGAATTTTAGATTGAGAGGTGATTTTTAAAAATTATTACCTGCATTTAAATTTTCACGCTGCTAAATTTTTATTGAAAAATCAATTTGAAAAATTTTCAAAAAATACCGGGTTTGACAATTGAAAAAAAATAAGAATCGGTAATGGATTTATTAGACGTTTTTTGAAAAATTGATTTCAACAGAAGTTGATTTTGATTTTCAAGTATGATTTAATTTACATGTACTTAGGTACCAGAGACGAAACAATGGAGTGTGTAGGGAGTGGTTCACCCTCACTCATATTTTCTCAAAAAGTTGATAAATTTTCGTTGTAATTTGGCAAATTTTCTTTTAAAATCGATAAATTGTGATGTGAACTGACAAATTTTCTGAGAAAGTTCGCAAAATTTTGCTGAAAATCCAAAATTTTTGAAAAGGTGTCGATTTATAATGAAATTTTCTGATTTTCTCAGAAAATTTGTGGGGAAAATTTACAGATTTACATCAAAATTTGACGACTTTTTTGAAAATTTTCTCATCAAGTCAACAAATTTTGAAAAAACCACAAATTTTTATCATGTAGCAAAAGAAAAAAACACGAAATTTCGTAAAAAAAAACTTTGAAGGGCACGAAATATTTATTCCAAAGTGATAGAATTTTTTCAGACAACAAACCATTGAAAAGCGAATTATTTTCTTCCCAAAAATCATAAATTTTTCAAATCTTGGCCCTCGCTTCGCTCGGGCGTATAAAGTCTAAAATATATATCAGAAATAGAAGTTGAGGATTTCGCATTCCTTTCAATGCTACATTATTTATAAAAAAATGAAGAAATTTCAACTTTTGGATGCATTTTTCTTGAAAAATTTTCGCACTCGCTTCGCTCGGGCTCAGTAAATTCATACAATTCAATTTCAAAATTGTGGTATGAACCTTCTTCCCTTGCAGCCCAGACAATTGAATATTTTCAAGTGAAAACAATAGTGACAATCGCGAATGGAACTTTCAAAACTTTAAGATTTTTTAGAAAAAAGAGAGGAGTGCAATAAAGAATATCGTGTTTTTTGGGAATGAAAAAAATAACACGAAATTTCAGTTTCTGGATACTTTTTTCTTCGAAAATTTTTGCCCTCGCTTCACTCGGGTTCGATAATTTTACACACTTTATTCTCAAAGTTATAATAAATATGGATTATTTATTTTTCCATTCCAGACAATTGAATATCTATTTAAAAACGAAAAAATTTTTCCTTTGAAATTATCAATGGTCTTCGTGCAATCTCCAATAGAATTTTCAAAAAATTTTGATTTTTAAAAATTTCCATTTTTCAAAAGACTACCTACGAGTCGGCAAATTTGGTCCTAAAATTATTGTTAAAACTCAAAATATTTCAAAAATTCAATTCCCGCGAAAAAATCCAGTATTTTGATACCCATATTGCTTTTTTGCTCTCATCAGTGAAGGGTGGTGGTGGGTGGGTGGTTAAAATTCCAAAAAATGTCCGGTAAAGTTTAAGCTCTCTGCACGCCCCTGCAGTCGACTATGATTGTTCATATAATTTTGAACAATGGAAACCAGTTCAATTTGTCGTATTTTCTCTGCCTCTCCACTGCTCCAAATATTATCGAAGTTTATAGCGCTAGAAATTTACTCTCTAAACCTAAATCAGTCAAATTCAATGAAATTCTGCCTTCCTGAATCGGTGAAATAAATTTCACTGATAATCAAGGATTTTTCGATTTTTTCTAACAATTTGGTAATTGAATGAGAAATTGAAAAGGCAGACTTTCGCCACATGACTTATTCATATTTAGAGAGTAGCACTGATTAAGCTTTCCAGCAAATTTTGACGACATCAAAACTCGTTCAACATTTCGTCAACTTCGTATATGACTCCTCCCATAACTTTCATCCTTCCAATTTCATTTCTAAAATCACGTTCACTCGATAAACTCGTCTGAATTTCGAAAACATTTGTATGGCGCTTTATACAATCGCGTCGACATATTATGAGACATATTCATTAACCACATTAACTCCCTCGTACCAGTATATTCACTTTTCAAGATTAGTTTATCATACATACTACACTGCCTATGTGTTTCCTTCAAATGGAAAAGCCATAATGTAATTTTACAACATGACACTTCGGGTATAAGATCAGCATCTGACGAACTAATTACATTATTCGCTACAAAGGGAACTTTTTCAAGTAATAACAGTGATTTTGACTTGAGACACAGCGCAAAGCGACACACCGTAGGATAAATTATGAAAAGTGACTGAATTTATACCCTAATGAAAATTTCACATTACACAAAATCTATTTTAACTTGATTAGGTATACTCGCGATTCGTGTTTGGTTCTTCTATTATAAGTACGTAGTACGTACCTAGCTACTATGTAATACCTATACAGCATAATACGCGAGCAAGATTTATTATTAGCGAAAATCTTCTCCACCGCTTTTCTCTTCTATATTAACAAATATTACATTACTTATTATCCTCGCTTTAATACGCGTATTACGTATTTATACAAACGAACTAAGCACCCTTTTCTTCCTCACTTCATCCTTCAGCAATGTACATCATATCTCTTAAAATTTCTCCTCAGAAACATAATTACCCGAGACCGTTTCAACCACCTACATATATCACCTCGACTAATAAGCACCTTGGAGATTTACAATGTTTGTTTGCTTCATCAAAGATTTATCACCACCTTTTCGCCACTCTCACAATTATTATTCTTTCAAACAAAAAAAAAAGGATCCAAGTTGGAAAATCCTCCAGGTGATAAAAAAACACGAGAAAACACGCAACGAGTATCCGGAATGACTATGAAAAAAACTCTTATAAAAAAATTTCGTTGGGTTGTACACTCTACAATTCTACATGTACAACACCCAAGGGCTGCTGAACCTAATGTGAAGTGCCGCTATAGCATTAGTTGACACGACTCGACTTTTGAATACATAATTTGCATTCTTTTCGTTTTCTCTCGACTAATTTTCTGTACACTACGTTATTAACCGATTGATTCGGTATTCGGATTGCTTATCGTTTGGAGGAATTTTTCATTAATGAAAAATTCAAGGGTGAAAATATCGTGTTCGTTTTCAGGGTCGTTAATTCGATCCCGAATTTGTAGCAGCTGGCAGGGTTGCTATTTCATGAAAACTTGAAAACTTTTGAGTATTTTGAAAGAGGATGGCCCAGACTATTATTTAAAAATATTTCCCGATTTTTTGATTCAGGACCCGACTTTTGAAATCAAAGTTCGCTGAGCTTCAAAGTTGAGCTTTTTTTAAACATGATTTTTCAAGCCATATTACTTCGTTGACATTCGTGATGGGGAGAAAAAAAATCATGAAATAACTTAATTAAAGGTTCTTCTATAGGGCTGTTACTCGTGACGTAGTGTGACGTCACAAAGAGCTGTTATCAGTCTTATCACATCTCACTGGTGGAAAACATTCAGTATTTTAAAGAATAACTGAGTAGCTCACGTTTATGAACTTTCTAAACATCATTCTAAGCTTCAATAATCAACAAAAAATAATATTATCTCCAGAAACACGAAATAAAACGAAATAAAAATTTGTGATTTCAATGTTTTCCACCAGTGAGATGAATGAAACAATAGAAAATGCAGGGTTACCACTACAAAATTCCAAAAAATGCCGAAAACAGTAACAGCCCTATTCGGCAGATCTGATTCATTCAGAAAAAATTTATTTTTCTGGCCACCAGGCGGTGCTAAACTAAAGAAAAACGTCCGTTCAAAGTAGCCCCACATCACGTGTTTTTTTTTTTTTAGATATAAAAAGTACATATTTGTGACCCGTGCAGGGGCAGGCTACCTAAAGTTGGAAAATTGAATTTTGCGTTAAAACTAAAAAACGAAAAGTGGGCAATTTTTGAATTTTTTTTGCATTTTCAAGTAGTTTAGATCTTTACGCATCTGTTACCAAAGTTTCACTTCGAACAACCTATTAAAACATATCTAAATGATTTTCAAACCGACTGAAGAAAAGGCACCTAAAGTCAGAACGTTAAAAAAATCTACGTGCGCTGCAAAATCCAGTCCATGAAATGTGTCACCTTTTTGAAATCTCAAAATCGTCTTCCCTTCATCGAAAACAAGCTATACCTTTTGTAATTTACTTAATTTAATAGTAAATAATACCCAGATATCTTTTGGTAATGCTTTTTTTTCAAAACTAAACGCATTGACATAATTTTTCATTTTCCTCTCTCCGTAAGTAATTTTCGACATCAGAAACGAATTCCTCGTGAAATTTTAGTACAAAAATAGTATATTATGCAGCAAGGGAGATAAAGTGATTTTTGACGAATTTTGAGGTTTATTGCCCGAGCGAAGCGAGGGAAATAATTCAAAATCGTCGAAAATCATTTATCTCCCGAGTTGCATACGATATTTTTTGTTATAGAGGGAGAAAAAAGCGAGTTCAAGCACTCGAGCGATTCGCGAGAGGGATAAAATATAACGAAAAGTAGTTTTCGCAGCTTTTTTGATGATTGAAAAGTGCATGAAAAACAGGATTTCTTTTCGTAAAGAATTTTTTTTCAAAATTAAACGCATCGTAATGGTAAATTTTTCATTTTTCTCTTTTCCTAAGGTAATTTTCGACGACAGAAACGAATTCCTCGTGAAATTTTAGTTTAAAAAAAAGTAGTTTTGGCAGTTTTTTTGATGATCGATACATAAAAAACAGGAGTAAAAACTTTGAACGTGTTTTTCTCAGAATTTTGTTTTTTACTTATTTTGGGATTTAAGAATTTCTCAAATTCAAAATGTCTCCATCTCGGTGAAAAATCTACCTATATGATTTGGCCATTTTCCCTTGAAACAATCGAATAGATGAATTTATCAAGTACAAAGAAATCAAGGATGAAATTTTAAAAAATTCCCTTTTTTGAATTGAAAAACCAATGCAAAATTTTTTCATTCAAATTTACACATAAATTTCATAATTTTTCTTCACCATTTTTTGTTTTTATAAGTTTTCGAAGTTTTGCGAATTTTTGACTAAGTAAACTTTTCGTTGTTTTTGACTGCCTCAATCAACTTTGAAAAATCTCAACTTTTTTTTATTTTTGCATCCTCATATTAAAAATGCACAATTCGCAATTTATGGACGCCTCAATTTTTAATTTGCTTGTGTGGTTACACATTTTTCTGCACAAAAAATGTAAAATAAATTTTTTCAAGACGTACGAACATACCTCCAAAGTAAACCTAAAAACCTGAAAACTTCACGACTGATGTTGGGGTGTTGAAAGGACAATTGCTACAATTCACACGAAAAATCCTCAATCCCACATTCGTACACATCATCCCTACATCTCCCTATTTGCATAGTCACCATACCTAAACAAAGTTGACCCTATTACACCCTTTCGAGCCTAAAAATAGCCACTCTCGTGAAAAAATCTTCCAACGCAAAAAAAAATCGGACCAATTTCTATACTTTTTTCCACCATAGGAATAGAAAAAAACTAGGTTAATACATGTGAGTTTACAGGTGTGTAAACGTCACACTTCGCAACTGTTCCATAGCCCTAGTACAACCCTCCGAAAAACATCTCTGATCCTTACGCTTCGCCAAAATCGAAAACAAAAAATTAAAAACACGTTCGAAGACAACTCCGGTGCGAAATTGGACAAGACGTATCAGAGGTAAATCCAACGCGACATCTGTACATCCTTAGCACAGGGCCACGACGCGACTGACTTATCAAATTTAAAAATACAGAATCCTCGACAAGAAATGTGACATGTACGTAGAAACATAACTTTGAAAAAGTTTCATTACAAAACGTTCTTTCGTTATACCTACACACGTGTTTCCATTTCGAAAGCACTCTACACAAGTTGATACCATATCGTATAGGTATCCTTTGCGAGTAAAAAAACACGTAAATTTTTTGTTCGCGTAGCATACATAGCGAGAGAGAAAGAGGGCACGAAATACGTCAGTGTTCTCAACGCCTTCGCAAAATTAACGTTGTTACGTAAAAAAAAAGAAAGGAAAACACAGCTACATACCAGAACGTTAATTAAAAACTCAAATCACACCCTAATTTCTGGTCGATTACGCGTCGTTGTTTCATAACGTGATTGAAAATGGCCTTTCTCTCTCGCTCATCCGTTGTGTATACCGTGAACGTGTATCGTGAACCGACATAATGAAAATCAATTTTTCCAAATGTTCAAT
Source organism: Pseudococcus viburni (assembly GCA_033439095.1). Lineage (NCBI taxonomy): Eukaryota > Metazoa > Arthropoda > Insecta > Hemiptera > Pseudococcidae > Pseudococcus > Pseudococcus viburni. The sequence goes on along the minus strand of JAVBJF010000152.1, from coordinate 703,922 downwards.
CATGCGGCAATTTTTATAACCCTGTTTGTCATCCATCCTCTAGTACAAAGCTCGTTAAAGCTCGATTTCGTAATCGTGCTGCTACACACCGTACAAGCACATACTCGTTCGCATATAACCCATATAACCTAAAAATACCACAACACTTCAAAGAGAAACGCCACTGGTCTCGAGCTCGAGCCTGCATAACGAGCCAGAAAAATTCTTATTAAGAAAAAAAAAATAACAAAACGGGAATTTTACACTTGACGTTTTCCACTATTACGATGGCTACCGACAAATGACGTCATTAATAAATTGCTCGCCTAACACGCAGCCCTCTAGCCTTACTCTAATACAATATACTGCACATATGTACGTGTTCTGAGTATATTTCTCACAAACGTAAGTACGAGTCGACCGACACAATGGAGAAAAATTTTCGCCGGCGGAAAAATTTCCTCGCCAGGTCTCATCAGAGGCAATCATTCGATATATTTTTTCACCGTTGTTTTCAACGCTTCGAGTGTACCTTTTGATAGTAATTTTTCAAAATTGATATATCAAACACGTTCACTCGGAGAATGTTTCGAATTATCAAATACCATAAGAAATTACCCAAAAAAGGGGGCCTTTTCTGCTATATTGGCTCAACCCCAGGACAAAGGGGAATGGGATTTATGATAAATTAAAAAAGGGAAGGTAATTTGGTAGAATTTAGAATGATAATTTGTAAATTAGCCATGATAAAACTAAAAATTACAGATAGAAATTTTCTTACAATTTTTCAAATATATTCCCCTACAGCCCACATCAACATCGTCCGAAGAAGAACATACAGAATTCTACGATCTTTTGGATGATAACCTGGAAACTCAAAAGAATACTCCTCGGAACAAACGAATAATTATGGGGGATTTTAATAGTAAGATAGGGGAAAGAAAACTAGGGTGGAAATATTGTAGGACCATATTTTTATGGGAAAAGAAACAATCGAAGATGGAAATAGGTCCAATTTTGCCAAAGAAAGTCGTAAAAATCATCAACATGCTTCAAAAAGGAAAAAGGACTAATATGGCTTTGTTTGGAATTCCCCAGTAGGGGGTCGGCAGATCAAATATTTCTTTTGACCCCCTGCTGTGCATTGTGGCTAAATTTATACCACCTGCTGTGTTGACATCTCAGACTAGAATAACGACTAGTGTTATTGCCCCTTTAAAGGCTTTAAAGCCTATATTCTGTTGTATTCCATTTGCTGGTTGGATTGGCAATGCCCCTCCAGTATAGTTAAGTGGGGAAACAGGTTATGGACCGTTTTCCCGAAGCCGAAATCCTGAACGGACATTTTCCCGAATAAGATTTTTCACGAATCCTTTTTTCCGAATACCGAAATCCCGAATCCTTTGTCTCCCGAATTAAAAAAATCAATGTACTATTAAAATTAAGTTTATTTTATTTTTGCTAAAAACTACCGAAATCGTCGATAGTTTTTTTGGCCCTCAGTAGTCGAAAACTACCGGTTTTTTTTCAAAAACTACCGGTAGTTTTATTTTGATGCAATAAATCAAAAAAAAATAGTAAAAAAGTTGGTAATTTGTAAAAAAAAACCAATGAAAATCAAGTGCAATGTAGTACAAATAAAAGAAAACACATTCAAAAAATCAGTTTTCTTCAAGGTGTCGTCAATTTTGATCAACTTTTTGAAAAAAGTTTGATTTACAAAATTTTATGCCATTTTTGAGTGGTTTTACCTCCTGAAAAACTATACTACCGAAAATCTCTGGAGGATGAAAAAAAAGTACTGTTCCACCACTATGCAATAGGCATTCCATAGAAATAAAAAAAAAGTGATTCGTGAAATTCTATATTCGGAATTTTTACATTCGGGAAATTCTGCATTCGGGATTTTTGCATTCGGGAAAAAGGTAATTCGAGAATTGTATTCGGGATTTCGGTATTCGGGAAAACGGATTCGTGAAAATTTTTTTCGTGAAAAATCTGATTCGGGAAAATGTCTGTTCGGGATTTCGGCTTCGGGAAAATGACCGTGAACCGGGGAAACATATCAAGGGTGTGGCTTGTCCCACATTTCAGGTCAACTTTGGTAGTTCCAGAGTTGCTTAGCTCAGTCTAGGTTTGGCTCTCTTCTTAAAAGTTCAGTTGGAATAGGCTTTCTCCCAATATGACTTACAAAACCCAAATTGACTCAACTTATTCAAAAATCATTTAAAAAAAGTTGATGTAAGACCTAATTTTGGTTTTTACTTGGATCACAGATTAATGAGTTGCACATTAAACCTCTTAAACTGGAGATATAAACCATCCTCTAACATAAGGTTGGTAGTATAGGAAAGTAGGAAACCAATGAAAAAGAAATATATACTTGGTATCATGGTTTCAAATAATTTGAGAGAATTATTTATCAGAATGTAAGATTGATACTTATAATGCAGAATTGCAGATGAGTGAAACAACTTGCTGATTAAGAAGTTATGTGTAGATATAAACCAAACTTTGGAAATTAGTAAGGTGGATTTGAAGAAAAAAAAACTCCCTCAAACTATAGACACTGGACCTACGATAAGACCGGTAACTGCAGGCAGAGGGGTAAGATGGGAATAACTGATTATTGAGTTATCCCAATTTATCCCACTGGGTGCTCTTGGCTGCGCTATGCAGCGCAGAATCGACTGCCCAGTCATTTTTCTGCTTCAACATGTTCCCCCCCTACATAACGAGCCACTTTCCGGATGTGTTCATTTATGTTATTTGTGTTATCACCACAAAAATTTGACTACAACACAGCCAAGAGCACCCAGCAGGAGCGATTGGAATAACTCGTGAAATTTTACCAATATGGCTGTGAGTTACCAGTCTTATTGTAGATCCAACGTCTATACCTTGAACACAACCCTCCCCCCAAAAAAAGAAGGTTGTAGCTATATATTAATTACATCACAAATTTGAGATATACTTACCCTGATTGTAAAGCAGGTGATGTATCATAGCTTAAAGACACTATTATAAAATTAAGTTGATCCACAGGATTCATGGGATTTATTGTCTTCTAATTTATAAATTATGCAAAGGCCAAGATTTTTTTAAAACATTTTTTTGTTCTATTAGATAAAGAGGTGGCTTTAATAACAACCCAGATACCTACTTCTTCAGAGCTGCATATCGAATGTTACTAATTCACAATGGAACACAGTGTTTAAAAAATGTCAATATTTTAGTGGATGATATGCTAATTCTAAGTGTCTCTTCTGGGTGCAAAAAACAGCTAACTTGAATGGAGAAGTTGGCAACCGCTATCCAAGAACGATTGTATTTCAAAATAACTGTAGAAGAAATGGAAGGTATCCCTGATAATATTCGGAGGAACTTTCAAAATTTAATGTAGAAGTTTTCAAACACATTTCCAGGGTTGTTTGCAAAAAAATCACGAAGAAAACAAAATGTGACGACTGCAAAAATGCTTTTATTACCTCAAGAATATCGATAAATTTGATGCCTAAGCTAGAAGATGGATCAACTTCAATATTATTTAGTCTTTTTTTTTTTTTTTTTTTTTTTTATAATGGGTTCGGACTACATGGTCCATTAGCCCATCCCTATAATTATCTAGTCTTAAAACCCACTGACTCCTGACAAAGCCTATAGTCTGTTGTCTGTTCACTTTGAGAAGTCCATGATTATGTTCCCTCTCACAACCAAAAATTCTCATTTAAAGCAGGATATTTGCTCCATTAGGCTTCGTTTAACTTCGGTAGCACTGTTGAAACATTAGAACACCAATGTTTCAACAGTGCTGTCGAAGTTTAACAGAGAAAATATCCAGATTTAAACGAGAATTTTTGGTTGTGAGAGGGAACATAATCACGGTCTTCTCAACGTGAACAGACTATAGTGAGGATGTTGTTATCCTGTGTTGGGAAAGAGAAAGACTTTTTAGGAAATGCTAAAATAAAATTAAAGCACCGGATTTCAAGAAGTTGTTTATCTCTAAGGTGATAAAAAGCTGTAGAGAGGATAATTCACAGTAATAGAGAGCATATTTTCGAAGATTACCGAGTATATCAAATTTCTTAGATTTGTAATTTGTACATCACATTGAGAATTCATCACAAAACTATAAAACTTACCCCGCCAAAGACTTACATTCGACAGAAAAAAAATGACTAAACTTGTGATGTTTATGAATCAATAATGTCATAATATGTTATCTATCTCAATAAAACACCAAATTGTTTATTTACCAAAATATGTATTATATTCTTTATTTGAAAAACCATAGAAATATTCAAAAAAGTCGTAAATTTTAAGAAGTTTCAAAAGAACTATCCGCTTTTTGATAAGAATTATGTCAACAAACACATGCGCAATACGCTACTCTGATTTAAACCATAAAAAAATTTCATAAATATTTGCTTTCTGATTAGCATTGTTGGGCTTAGTCCATGTTTGTATAAAGTCAATGCTGTGAGAATGTGAACAGTGATCTGCTTTCACGACTTAAAAGGTATAAAACCTCAAAAAATTGTCAAAAAGTGATTTCAGTTCATGGTGTTGAGTTATTTTATTTAAATATCTTAAAATTGGTATCGTGATTTTGAGAGAGAAGGTGTAATTTGTGAGATAATCAATGCAACAAAAAACCACGAAAATCAGTGTAATTTGTGAGATAATCAATGCAACAAAAAAACCATGAAAATCAATCTCGAAAACGAACATTATTGTGCCCAAAAATTCCATTCTAAAGGACCATAAAATGAAAATGACTGAATTGAGCTAGATTCTTAACATTGTCTGAAGCAGTACTCAAACAATTTTCAACAACTATTCACAATTTTTGAATTTTTTTTTCAAGATACTCTCTAAATCCAAATCAGTAAAAATATAACTGATTCATTCCAGTAAAATAAATTTTACTGAAATTATAAGTAAGATTAATTGTATATCAGTTAAAATTTATTGAAATCAGTACTTTTTTGACATTTTAAGCTGATTTTCAGTTAATTTGAAAAGTACTGATTTAATTAACATATTTTCACTGTTTTTTCCGGTAAATCAAGAAATTTTTACTGATTTTTTTACAGTTTTTTAAAAATCACTGCTTAAATCAGTTAATTTTTACTGAGCTGCCAGTGGAACGTTCTTGTAACGTATGCGTATAAAGTAACATTGTTACCATTAGAAAAACGCTCAAAAATACGTTAAACTTTTTCATTTCTAAGAAATAACTGTTATCGTGTTATGTACTTACTTGAAAATGCAAGTAATTCAAGTAGTTCAGTGATCATAAAGATTGCCAGAAGTAAGGTGGGAAATGTAATTTAATTGTTCAGAATACCTAACAAGGGAGGTATATCCCAACTCGAAATAACATTTTGAACCCAAACAAAAAAAATTGAAAATTAAAGACATCATAAAGAACCCCATAATGTATCGAAAATTTCAGAAACTGGAGTGCATTTCTCGAATTTTGGCGAATTTTTAAGATTTTTAAATAATGTTATAGCCCTAGCCCTGCAAAATATGAAATTTTGATCTAATCAGCAAAAAAACCTGAAATTTGGTGTATTTAATTTCGGTCTGCCGAATCGATTGGATGAACATCAGCACCTTTAATCGCAAATTACCCAAATTGGTGACCTATTTCATCGATCAAAGCCAAATTTCCAAAATTTGTGACTTTGAGTTGAAATCCATATTTTTTGGATGACAATTTTTTTGGGAAAAAATTATTTTTCTGCTAAAAAAATATGAATTTGAAATAAAAATTACGAATTTCGGTGAATTGTGCTTTAATCCATCAAATAGGTAACCTAAATGAGTAATCCATGATTATAGGTGCTGCATGATTTTATGAAACAAAAATTTTATTCAAATTCATTCTATCTCCAAAATTAGAAAATTTCGCAAAATCGTGAACTTCGCTCCTCCCCCGAGAAAAAATACTTCGCCACGCCACTGCTTGTACAATTGTACATACGTAAACTTAACAATTAATTTTTTGTGTACCTACTTAATTCTCAAATAACTTTCCAACTGCTGTTTTTGGATTTCTACCCGTTTTTCACGAGCGTCTGTTTTCATTTTAGTGTTGTCGGAAAAGTTGCGGCACGATTTTTTTTTCAAGTGTTTGACGTCTGAATCAGAGATTTTCTAAACGTTTTTTTCCAAGTCCAAATTTTTTTCATATTTTTCGTATTTCAAGTTTTTTTTTCAGTCGTTATTTTCTCAACTCAAATTTTTTCTTTCAAAATGAATAGAGATAAAGTTGTTCGTAAAATTTTGTACCAAAAACACCTGACGGATTAAATTTTCTCAACTCAAATTTTTTCAGACGTAATTTACTCAACTTAAATTTTTTTCTTCCAATTTTTTTCAACTCAAATTTTTTTTTAATAATTTTCGCAACCTAATTTTTTTCTTATAATTTTCTCAACTCAAATATTTGTCTTCCAATTCTCTCAACTAAATTTTTTTTCTCATAACTTGTGTCATATGATAAGAACTCGGAAAAGAAATTATGCTGCTGCAAATTAGAAGAAAAAAAATTGAGAAGAAAAAAATCTGAGTTGAGCGAATTACGTCTAAAAAAAATTGAGTTGAGAAAATTACGTCTAAAAAAATTTGAGTTGAGAAAATTTAAATAGATAAATTTGAGTCGAGTTGAAAAAATTGAAAGAAAAAATTTGAGTTGAGAAAATAACGACTGAAAAAAAAACTTGGATTTCAACTCAAAGTCGCAAATTTTGGAAATTTGGCTTTGATCGATGAAATAGGTCACCAATTTGGGTAATTTGCGATTAAAGGTGCTGATGTTCATCCAATCGATTCGGCAGACCGAAATTAAATACACCAAATTTCAGGTTTTTTTGCTGATTAGATCAAAATTTCATATTTTGCAGGGCTAGGGCTATAACATTATTTAAAAATCTTAAAAATTCGCCAAAATTCGAGAAATGCACTCCAGCTTCTGAAATTTTCGATACATTATGGGGTTGAGAAAATTACGTCTAAAAAAAATGAGTTGAGAAAATTATAAGAAAAAAATCTGAGTTGAGAAAATTAGAAGAAAAAAATCTGTGTTGAGAAAATTACATCTGAAAAAATTTGAGTTGAAAATAATTATTTACGTCTAAAAAAATTTAAGATGAGAAAATTGAAAAAAAATTGAGTTGAGAAAATTGTGACTAAAAAAAAAACTTGATATGCGAAAAATATGAAAAAAATTGGACTTGGAAAAAAAGTTTAGAAAATCTCTGAGTCAGACGTCAAACACTTGATGTTATGCATCTGTTTAAAAAAAAATTAACGAAATTTGTCATCTTGTTTGATGAAATATGTAGATACCATTATAAAAATTTCAAGACATGGTATTTCTGTGGAAAGAGTGGCTCTTATGCAACTCTACAAACTTAAAATTATATCCCCCCCCCCCATCTTGTATGTAGGATTTCTATTTACCTTATGCAGGAGTAAAAATTCAGATACCATACATATTACAAAAATTGTGTTCATGAAAAAGGAAGTAAAAACATTGGTATCGCAAACATATAAACTGTTTTAAAAGAGTTAATTTCAGATAAGCCCCGTAGCCTAGTGGTTAAGTTCAGGTAGGTAGGAACCAGAGCTGTAAGCGAGGCGGGTAGTGACTGCGGTCAGACCGTCGACCGCCTCGCTAAAATGTGGTGACGGTCCTAAGGCGGTATGCTCGCATTGAAAAAAGCGGTCAGGAGATCATGACCGCATATCGCTTTTTTTGGCAAACACGATACTAGTATATCACCTTATTACAAGTCAGAATTGAGGCGATTACTCAAGTCTGCAGCAATATTGAACTCTCATTTTTAGCTCATTTTAAAGAGGATGAAATTTGACACAATCGCCTCGCTTACACCCCCCACTCAGGATTTTGAGTTTTTGAGATATTTTAATGTGAAGTTGATTGAACTTCACATTAAAATATCTCAAAAAGTTGAAGTCCTCGATAGGTGGTGTAAGCGAGGCGATTGTGTCAAATTTCATCCTCTTTAAAATGACACTTCACTCAAACGTGTATCTTGAGTCGTACCTCCAGTGGTAAGCATTTAAGTGAGGAAGGAAACAGAAATTGTTCCTGTTCATTACTCACTCATGTTATTCTTCGTTATGTTCTCGTATGATGAGTCATAATCAAGGCTGTTTATCAGCTTATCGTGTGATTACAATACAACGAAAATCCTGTAAGTATAAGGCGGTCAGGCGGTTAGACCGCGGTCAACACCGCTACCCGCCTTTGAAAAACACGGTAGAAGCGGTCAGGCGGGTACGAACGTACGCGGTCGCGGTCATATGACCGCCCCGCTTTTAAGCGAGGCGGTCAGGCGGGTAGAAATGACTGCCTCGCTTACAGCTCTGGTAGGAACATAAAAACGTAGGGTCGTAGGTTCGAATCCCATTTGACTCACAGGAATTGGACCGGCCAAATTTACTAATTATCTGTAAAATTAACTGATTGAATTCAGTAAAAAATAACTGGTTTAAAACCAGTTGTTTTTTACTGAATTCAATCAGTTAATTTTACAGATAATCAGTAAATTTGGCCGGTCCAATTCCTGTGAGTCAAATCAGTAAAAAATGACTGCAAATCAGTTAAATTTTACTGATTTGGATTTAGAGAGTAGGTGTCTTGCCAGCATAGGGTTGGACGCAACATGACTCAGGTCAACATTTTTAAACTCATCTCACATGTGAACAAATCTATCAATTAGCTTGCTGATCACTTTAAAAAATAAGAAATCCACACTTGTTTCTGAATAGGTATGTTAACTTTTAAAAAATATGTAATGTATTTTTACAAAAGTTATGATGTTTTTGAACTTACTTATTGATCAACCCTCTTAACTTTTGAAAACAAAATTGACAAAGAAATTAACAGGAGAAAAACCAATAGTTGGAAGAAATTATTTGGAAGAGGGGCAAAATTGAAATAATCAAAAATTGGAGAATTTAAAAACAATCTCAACATGAACCGAGTGGCAAAAACATTGAAGGTTGAGGGATGATGCTAGATCTATAAAATTCAAAACTGGTTTCTAAAATAGGGTAGAAGGCGGGCAAGTAGCGGACAAGGTGAAGGGATGAGATCACTAGCTTCCTTCAAAATAGTAATTATGAAAGTGGGTACTGTCTGGGGCATGCGAGAATGGCATCGAGTAAAGGAGGCCTATGCCCAAAATGTAAAGGCTAATAAAGATAAAGATAGAGATAAAAGCACGTTTTCTGAGTATACCTACGTATTTATCACTTACAAAAGTACAAGTCGACTGTCGACCTACACAATAAAGAAAAACTTTCGTTGACAGAAAAATTTCTTCACCAGTTCCCATCAGAGGCAATCATTCGATATATTTTTTCAACGCTTCTAGTGTACTTTTCGATAGTAATTTTTCAAAATTGATATATCAGACACGTTCGCTCGGAAAACGCTTCAAATTACCAAATACCATATGAAAGAACCGAGCAACGTAACGTTTTAAATACTCGTCAAGAAAACTTTCCTTCTGTCTTTCTCTTTTTTTTTACACATCACTTACGTACACGACAAGGGAAATGTATTACTTTTTAGTTGCACGTTTTCTACGAAACTTTCTACACTTGAAATTAATTTACCTCAAAGTCGGTTCCCTTTCTGCCAGTAATTCGTTCATCCTATTCTGTTTGCATGGAGAAATTTTCCTTCCACCTTGTTCTTCGTACAGCACGTGATCCGCTCGAGACAAAAGTTTCCGCTTTAATTTCAATTTCTTCCTTAACCCTAACCATTTCTTGATTTGTTGAATGCCATGAAGAAAAATGTCCAAGTACTTCGTAGAAATCCCTCTCCTCCCCGTCTCCCATAATTGAAAACATCGCCGATATTTATACCAAAAGATAATTCATTATTAGCCAATTTACAGCCATCTCGAGCTCGAAGAAAAACACCATTATCGTCGGTAATTTCATTTCGTCCACCGTCGAGAAATAATATCGTCCACTTTACTATCCCCTCCGTATCCCGACACTCCGCCGATATTGGGCCATCGACGTCGTCGTACGTCCAGCGATATTCTATCTATATTTCCCTATTCATTCGCGTCGCTGTGCTATTAAAATATTGACGAACATTTTCTCTCCTCTCGAGCTCGACTTTCTCTCTCTCAATTTTATCCTTCTCATCCCCATCAGCATCGATGTTTCGCGCGTTAATTTCGCAAACCACAGTTGAATTATTTAAACGAATATACGAGTATACCTAGACCTACATATACCTACTACAATATATTGGGATTGTTTTTAACGACGTGTGTAGTATCGCACACCGCATGTAGGTGTATTTTCGCCCTCGACTGCTAATTTTCTATCGTCAACGTCGATGTTAAATTAAATCAAATTTTATAGCGCGGTTTTACGTACTAAACATTCGAACGAAACAGATATCTACGTCGCGTTGCGTTGTTTACGCGATATTCAATTGACTTGTGACAACTGCGCCGAGTTTCGGATTCTTTAAATTAATTGTATAGGGTATCTTTGAATGGGAATGAGGAGGGACGGAGAAAGAAGTGAAATAACGGGGTAAATGTTCGGAACGGCGCGGCGGCCTCAAGTTCTACAAAATTGCATAAAATGCCTCGTTAGATTGTTCGGTGTCACGATTTGACGAGTCGACTGAAAAAAAAACTGAAATATGTAGTATAAAAGTGGTTCAAAAATATTTCAACAAAAAAAATAATTAAAGATGAACTTAAATGGTACAACGGTTCAGAACGAAAATAGTCATTGAAATTCCACAATTTTTTTTAAAAAATTGACAGCATTTTAGAAATTTTCAGTAGTAAACAACAAATATTTCAATACGTGTACTTATATTGTTCGAAATTTTTAAAATAGCTAAAATCACATCAGAATTGCTTGATTTGGACCCAATATCCAACAATGGAAATAATTAAAATTTCAAGAAGTTTATTGAAAAATCGTCAAAATTGTTGAAATACTCCGATAGTAAATTAAAACCCTTTAAAAAATTGTTGGAATCATGTTAATTTTTCAAAAATTGCAAAAATGCTGAAATATTGTCGAAACAGGCATAAAAATTGCACAAAAATATTAAAAAAGTATTAAAGTATAATAAAAATTTGTTTTGAAATCGTTTTAAAATTTCGTAAAATGTGACTAAAAATTGGATGAAATACCGAAAAAATTACCTATGTTTAGCCAATTTTCAAAACATATAAAAACCTTTTCTTTTGGCTTGTACGTAAGTATATATAGTTGCCATTATTTTTCAAAAATACTTTTCCTTGATATTTTCAGATTTTTCAGACCAATTTCTTCACTTTTTTTAAACAGAGTTACATATCTTATTCAATGCAGAGGAGAAAATACCCTTCAATTTCAACCATAATTCAGTCTCTGACATAATGAAAAAGGGATGCTTTTTTGGTTACTAAGGGAAAAAAACACTACTTTTTCTTCCTCTCGCTGATCGCTCGGTGGTATAAACAAACATTTTCCTCCCTTGTTGACAAAAAATATCTTATCCAACTATAAAGATGAATTTTTTTTCAACGAGTTTGAGTTATTTTCCACGCTTCGTTCGGGCAATAAGCCTCAAAACTTGTCGAAATATCAAAATATAGGTACAAATTTTCTGTGAAGGAGGGAGCTAGAGAGATGTTCATAAATTATCGTTTTTCACATTTTGCAAAAAAACGGGGTGTGTTCAGCGAATTACTTTCATAAAAAATGCGTTCAAAATTAGAAATTTCATCCTTTTTTTCAACATTTCAGTCTTGAAGGGGATGCGAGCCGTAACTTCTTTTACATATTTCACAAAGATTCGTAAGGCCGTCGCGTCGCGTCGTCCGGAAGAAGCGACAAATAAAGTTTGAAAAATTCTTTCGCAAACAAAATAATTCATTATTTAATAACTTGTTTCAAAAAAATTTCATGGCCCTAGAATGAAAATTTTAAAATTCCCAAACTTTTTTAGGTTTTCCAAGACAGGAAATTTACACAATTTCCAATTACTCACATCGTTCAGTAATAATTATTAAAATAAGAATAAGATTTTCACAAGAATTGGAAAAAAAACTTACTCATTTACAATATTCTTATTTCAAGGATGGAAATTTTATTCATAACTCACCTGAAACAAAAGAACAAAAAAACTTTATTAGAGTTGAAGTTCATATTTATTTTGCTAGAATTGTACAACTTTTTTTTTTGAAAAATCAAAAATTAGCTTTCTTTGCAACATTTTAAAAATCCTCGTGGAAAATGGATATCGTTCCTTCGCTTCTTAGCTTCGCAAATACCACCACATTGCACTGTCTGCGAATTATTTTATATTTTTTTTGCGATATTCTAATTTCTAAATATTTTATTATTTAGACCTACGTACTTTGAAAAAATTTGTCAGTAGTTTTAATTTTATCAATTTTTTTTTATTTTAACGAAGTTTCCAAGGGACTTGAACATTTCAAGTTTTTTCGAGTAATTTCATGTGACCCCATGTAAAAAAAGGGGGGTTAGGGTTCAAAAATCGTGTTTTTTTGTTTTCTATTTTTAGGAAATTTAGTGCTCTTCTCAATGGAAGTGGTCTCAACCTTCCTCGATGCATAGTTTTCGCGCTACACCTGTAGAAGTGAAAATTTCCATTACAAATTGAAAACAAAAACGAACGTCACAGATCTAATAAAAGACAATTGTCTCCAAACTGCCGCAAACAGTTGGCAACATTGCACGAGTGCAATTGCACAAAACTTCCCCACCATCAAAATCTTTAATGAAGTAGAGAACAGAAAAAGCACATAGATGGAAATAAGCGTTTTAGTAATAAAAACTTTAAACGCGTATTTGTAGAAAAGTCGTTTTAGACACTAATCTCCTTTTTTCGCGCGGGGTCACATGTATCTTTTGGCTGGTGGAGGGGTCAGCCAAAAATTTGATACCACGATTTGTCTGGCATAAAATAATGTTCAGTCGCCATAATGACGTCATATTAGAGCGAAAATAATTCCAAGATTCGATACCAAAAAATTTCACAGTTCACCTCCTGGCGCAGAACTCCATGCTAACTTTCTCCACAATTGAAAGCATTTCAATGATATTTTAAACATTAATAAGTACTGTTACTTAAATTTAAACAATTTTAATATAATTTTCTCGAAATTAAAAAAAAGTTGATAATTTTTCATGAATTTTATAAACATTTTCTATCACATCTCTAAATACTTCTTCCATATTTAACCCAATTTCACATAATATGGTATCTACTGGATCTGAAAACTGGAAATTCTCGCTATTTTCTAGATTTTTCTAACCATTTTCATGCCATTTTTTTGCTTTAAATTTGCCAAAAATTAGAACCACCTAAATTTATTCTTCCATTGAGGAATTCAAGGAAGAAGGGAAATGTTGAAAATACTTGCTTTTTGCAGTAAAATCATCAAAATCTTTGCGATTTTCATAGTTTTCTTGCAACTAAACTGAAATTCTTGCTATTCTCTTGTTTTTCTTGTTTTTCTTGTTTTTCTTGCCAGTAAACACCATGCGCCATTTTGTTTTGTATAAATTCAATAACCATTTTAATAGGCAGTTTAAATAATTTTTAAAAAATCCATAGCTAAATTTTCCAACATTGTAAATAATTTTTTTTCGTGAAAATTCAAACTAATTTTAAGCAATTTTCACCTCGTCAAATCGACGAGTACATAAATTTTTAAACATCGAACAATTCTGCAAACTTTGAAAAACATTTTAATAGTCCAGTCATTTTAGGAGTTGACCTCCAAAAATTAAATCCTGATTTTTTTTCGCGTTTTACGTTCGTAATAGACAATTACACAACATACTAAAATGGACACCCCACAACCCACCGCTACCCCCAGGGGAGGGGTAAATATCTGCTGAAACCCGGTTTTTCGTGAATATCTCCTCAAATAAACCTCAAAATTGAAAAACAGTTATCAACAATCTTGTCCTACGTGTAATTCCCCATCAGAAAGTTTTTGTTTTTTTTTTTTCAAAAACACTCACTTCCTTGATCAAAAATGAAGGGTAAAAAACACCTATTTTTCAACAATTTACAGCATTTTTTGAAAAAATCGAAACTTTCGTGAATATATCCTCAAATAAGCCTCAAAATGTAAAAATAGTTAGGAACAATCATGTTCTACGTGTAATTTCCTATCAGATAGGTTCGTTTTTTAAAGAAAACACCCACTTCTTTACCCAAAAATTAAGGGTGAAAAACGTCTATTTTTCCAAAAATACTGCAAATATTGGAGAAATAGATTTGCCTGGACTATAATAACAATTAAATTTTTTTTTATAATATTTCAACAAATTTTACCCATCAGAACATAATTTAAAAACAATTCAACGTGTTTTATTTCAGAAACCCTATTTTTAGATTTTTACGAATAGGTAAATATTGATTTGCAAAGCATAAATAATTAAATTTCACCCTTCAACTTCTTACAGCACAGACAAAAAACATACCCAACATCAAAAATAAATCCAGCACAAACTTTCCACTCATACATTCATCAGAAGTACAAACGAGCGCCCTTTTTTGCATATTAAAAAGATAGTATGCTCATTCGCAAGACCACTTGCTAGAGCACAGCCGCTCATATAATTTAAACAAAAGCTTCGCAAACATTCAAATACTCTCTTTAAATTTATTCCGCAATTGATTAAACTGGAAATTTTCCAAAATGCACCGTAACTTTTTATCACAAATATACGAGTATAACATCTCGTAAACCGAATCCAATTTCCGCAGAACGTTCTCATTATACGAATATGCCGACGTAAGGGTAACGTGCATTTTATTATTTTCGAATTCGATTTAATATACGGCACGCATATTGCAACAACGATGAAAATTTCACAATCGAGTTAGTATAAATTCGAAAAACCACAATCAAAAAGGAGTCAAAGTCGAACCATAACCACACCCTCGTTCCTCGTTCTTCCACATCCATCCTCATACCATAAGTTTTATCGCCAATGGGCATTACGTCTGCGGTAATAAACAATCAGCCACAGCATCAAATTATTATAAGAATTTCGTACTAAAAACTTCAAACCATTCGACGTAAATTTATTACGATTTATATACGAGTACGTAGCTACGTACGCACACGGCTGGAATTTTCGCAGCCGGGTCGCAAATCAGCTCGCAATGTTTCTCTGGAGACAGTGGCATGGCGCTGGCGTGCGCGCTGCATAAAACCGACAGCTAACAAAAATCTTCGCCATCTTGCCATGCCGCGCTATGCTTACTCGGCGAATTTATTTAACAAGCGAAAACCTTTTCCCGAAGGATATTTAAATCTTTTAGCGAGAGAAAATACCTACCCTTAGACCGCGTCTCGTGTCTCTTAACGAAGGCATATACCAAACAAAATGAGATCTACACGTAAACTTTTTCAAACGCCATTCGCAGGTAATTTTTTTCCTCTCTATAAATATATACTGCATAACGGAAAATTTCTTTTCGCCTGTTTAACGTTGGGAATTGCGACATCTGCGCGTATATTATGATGCGGCCTGAAAAATGGAAAAAATTTTCGCCTTGAATTTCGAAATTGAACTTAGACTCGAGTTGATCTTCCAGCGAGATTATCCGCAGATGAACGTGGCAATTTTCAAGACCATCTGAAAATCTCTCGAAGTGTGTATCACCTGGACTTATGAAAATAACCCAATTTATAGCGAAGCAGGGATTACCAAACGACTCGACGATTTTGTAGTAACTGCCTCGAATTCGTGCCGTCGTAAATTTTAATTCTCGAGTGGAAATTTTTCGAAATGGGAATTTTTCATTTCAGAATATTTGCGCGAGCTTTTTTGAGTTTTTTCCTCCCTTCTTCGAGATAATTCATTTTTATGAACGAGTACCTAACACAAATTTTTTCAAAGAACGTTTATTAAATTACTGAAAGCCAAGGAAAAATTGATTTGAGATATTATATATTTTTAGAACTTGGAAATATCTCATCTCAAATTTTCCAAAAATTTTGCAAAAAAAAAAAGATTCAAATCATTTTTACAACATGAATGGTGTCAAAATAAAACAATGAAAATGTAAGTATAAAATTAGAGCACCGCTGCTTGATTTGGGTTCATTTAAAAATAGCCATCAAAATTAAATTTCGCAGGGAAAAAGTAACTTTAGTGATATTTTTTCGCCATCTAAAAAATGAGCTGAGGAGGTCGCTAACTTACCAAAATCTGAGCGTCGCCTTGCTCCACCATGAAAATTTACAAGACAGCCTCTCAATCAAAATTAAAAGAACCAAACTCTATGGTTAACCAAGCTATTCGCCTTGTTACTGGTGCTTTTTGCACAAGTCCTATTGGTAATCTACTGGAAGAAGTAGGTATCGTATCACTTCAAGATCGTCGAAACTTCAAAATGGGTCCTCAATTTTGGCTGAAATTCAAAAAAATGAAAAACGCGTGTGACGTGTCGTTTGCTTGGGTTTCAAGGGCACTAAGTTCGAATATTTGCACATTATTTTAAATTTGACATTTGACCCTTCAATGCTCCCTTGACCATCAATTTTGAAACAAAATGTGAACAAAAATAAATAGCGTCTGACACATCGATTCTCATTTCGACTTTCGACCACACTTCTTCTCGCGCTTGAATCGGCCCCTTACATAATAACAAAAAAAATTTGATGAAAAATTCAGATTCAGCGGGTGGAAATACCATGATTTCGACACCAAACACAATTTTATTGAAAAATTTGAATTTCTTCCGCTTCAATCAAGGGGAGAGGCGTTGCGTGATTTTTGAAAAAAAATACCAATTTCGGATTCATCGGGTAAAAATACTACGATTTTGATATCAAACACAATTTTATTCAGAAATCTAAATCTCCCCCCCCCCAAGAGAGGGGAAGAGTTGCGTGACTTTTGAAAAAAAAATGTCAAATTCAGATTCATCAGGTCGAGATACTATGATTTTGATACCAAACACAACTTTATTCAGAAATTCTAATTCATCTCCCTCTCTGGGAGGGGAGTGAGGTTGCGTGACCTTTGAAAAAAATGCCAAATTTGGATTCAGCGGGTCGAAATACTATGATTTTGATATGTAACACGAATTTATTCAGAAATTCAAATTTTTTCTCATCCACTGTTGGGGGGGGGGGTTGCGTGTCCTTTGAAAAAATGTCAAATTCAGATTCATCAAGTCAAGATACCATGATTTTGATACCAAACACGATTTTATTGAGAAATTCAATTTTCTCTTACCCTCTAGGAGGAGGTGGGGTTACGTGACCTTTGAAAAAAAATGCCAAATTTGGATTCTGCGGGTCGAAATACTATGATTTTGATATGTAACACGAATTTGTAACACCAAATTATTCAGAAATTCAAATTTTTTCTCATCCACTGTGAGGGGGGGGGGAGTTGCGTGTCTTTTGAAAAAATGTCAAATTCGGATTCATCAGGTCAAGATACTATGATTTTGACATCAAACACGATTTTATTGAGAAATTCAAATTTCTCTCCTCCTCTAGGAGGAGGTGGGGTCCGTGACCTTTGAAAAAAAATGCCAAATTTGGATTCGGCGGGTCGAAATACTATGATTTTGATACCAAACACGATTTCATTCAGAAATTCAAATTTCTACCTCCCTTTGGGAGAGTTCTGCGACCTTTGGAAAAAATTAATGCAAAAAATGGATTCAGCACATCAGAAACCCTCCTGACCCAAAAATTGGATTTTTGACAGGCTAAAATTCATTCTCCCCTGCTGCGTGCCGTGCACATTGTAGGTTGTGGGCGTGTCTAACACCCCCTGTCATCTCGACATTCTCCATACCCATACAAAAACCTGTTCTACACCTACAACTACAAGGTGAACGGACAGGGTGTCTAACAAAATTTCAAAACCCCAAAACAGGACAAACAGGACCTTCAACAGGACCTTTAAAAAATCGGTTCTGATCGATTTTGTACCCCCCCCCCCAAAAAAAATCCTATTCTGGCAAAAAAAAATTGAAACGAATTTTTTCAATAATTGTTAGAAATGAGCAAAAAATTTATTTTAAAAATTCAAGGACAAGGAAGATAGAATAAAAAAAAATCTTATCCTGTATATAAAAAACAAGAACAAACATTAGATAGTAATACTAAAAAAAAAGTTCCAAAAAAATTAGCTATTTTTTAATTTTTTTAAATTTTTTTTCAATTACGATCATTTATTGAAATTTTTTTTCTATTTTGGCGGGTGGAATTTCAAAATTGTTACAAAACAGGACTTTTCACTGAAAAAGCCTCAAAACAGTACAAAAACAGGACAAACAGGACCACTCAGCCCAAAACAGTACAAACAGGACGAACAGGAGTTGTTAGACACTCTGACGGAGCACATATGCAACCTGCGAAACGCGGTGAGCCCAATTGAAAAAATTTGATTTTTTGCTAAAATTGGAATTATTCAAAAATGTCTTTTTTTATAGGTATAGATCCAATAAAAATAGAATAAGTAGGTACCTATCATTTGTGAAAGACAATTTTTCAAATATTATAATTACTTTTAATTTTTCAGAAAAATAAGGGGTCCATGCATTTCTGCCCTGAAGTTCACTTTGCTTTCTCTGCTTCTAGTTCTATGATCTGCATAAACTTCGAAAATGAACTCACAAATTCAAAACAATACGAACGAATTATCGAACGTACCTTAAAATTTAAACCCACTGACAACCCTACTTCAAAAACTCAATAAACCTATAACGAATTCACCTCTAACAAACAGCAATATTTCAACGAAACACGTACCCTCTAAAATCAAAGTTTTCCTTCGCGGTTTCACCTTATTACTAACAAAATCAACTCTCACAAAACCACTCGCGGTTCGCAAACTCCTACCGAAAGATTAATTTTCGAGCCGAGAAAAATATTCAAATTGGAAAAAAAATATTCCGGCGAAATGAAAATACCCAGAATATTGATCACGAGCAGGTGTAATTTTCGATTTACTCCTCGAATCTTTAAAACCATCGCTGACGAGTGGAAAATCAAACGACTTTATTTCGTTAGCGTCGTTCGATTGGCTGGCGCGTTTCGCGAGAATCCGGAAATACCGTAATATTTTCCCGAATCTCGTAATAAAATTTATTTACCGAAATCTCTTACCCTCTTTCTCGCTTTGATGTATATTACATGAGCTCGAGCAGTCTCCAAAGTCTAAACTCTACTCTCGTCTTATTTCTCATGCACGCTAGTTACTTATTTTCTTTCCGACGCGTGTTTGTATTTTTTGTTTTGTTTTTTTTTTCAAAAATAATAAAAAAAATTGTTCCGGTACCGAAGACGTCGACTACGACGTTGAATATCAAACAACAACGTAAACGCAAGCGAGAAAAAATTTAGTTACGACGTAACAAGATTTTTTTGCAACTCGCGAACAACCTTATGATATGAAATAAAACAGCCTTCTCGTCGTAAAAAATCTATTTTTTCGACGAAAAGTGTATTAAAATTTAAAAACTTCTCAACAATTTAATACTGACAGTTTGCAAGAAACTGGCTTCTCAAGTTTTCAAAAAAGTTATACGTAAAAGATGGGGAAAAAAATTCATTCTCATCTCGGATTAAGTAGGTAGCATTAGAGCGATCGAGGTTGCCCAAGTTTTTAGGCGGTTTTTTCCAACTTTTTTATTATTAAATTAATCAATTTAAAACGTGAGAAAATAAACATTTGACGAAGTGGTCAGTACAGTGAACTGTTGAGCATTTTGAAGACAGAGGAAAAAGGTACAATTTACACACGAAATTCGTATTTTTTCGAAACAGCTCCAATTAAAATTGAAATTTTCCATTTTGAAATTTTGAAAATTTTAATAATAAAAAATGAAAACAGAAGTTGAAACCCGAGTAATTATTTGACTTGGCAATGGCGACAGCGATACTCGGTTGAAACAGCTTTTAATCAGTTGAAACTTTCAAACGAGAGACTCGTCGTCGCCCTTAGCGTATAATGCTCCAAGTTGCCGCCCAAACGAAATGAAAATTAATAATATCAATAAAAAGCCCAAGCTTATGGTTCGTTAAAAACATAAAATATACGTACGTACAACGTTAAAGTAAACATTTCGAAATTTATATGCAACGTTAGGCATAGGCAAAAAGGTATATAAAATTGTGTCGGCGAGACTAAAAAGTTTTAATGAATTTTAAAACAGCATAAATTATTCGACGAGTTTTATCTCGCACCTGCACACGTGTTTTGACTAAGTATTTAAATAATTTACTGTACAGATTATTACGCGGACTGGAATGTTCTAATCAACGTGTAAAAATACTCTCACATATTGCATCGGAAAGCTCTATCGATTAATTGATCCAAAAAAAGCCAAATCGACAAACCCGACCGCCAGTATTGACCAAAATTAACATAAAATATCCATTCTCAAATCGCAATTCCGCACAGAACGATTAAAAATCAAACCTGGGCGCAAACTGGAATAAAACACCTCGCGAAAGCTAAATAATGAGGTAATTTTCGAAGCGTATGAAAAAGTACCCGTTCGCTGCATCCTT
The DNA here is from genome assembly GCA_033439095.1 of Pseudococcus viburni. Taxonomy (NCBI): domain Eukaryota; kingdom Metazoa; phylum Arthropoda; class Insecta; order Hemiptera; family Pseudococcidae; genus Pseudococcus; species Pseudococcus viburni. Next base: position 683,337 of record JAVBJF010000152.1, on the reverse strand, counting down.
CCTCAATTTCGCTAGTTTAAATTACGTACACGGTCGAGTTTCGCAAACTGTGAAATTAAACGTGAAAAATGAAACTAAATTACGTCCAATTGAAATGTGTTTCTTTTTTTCAAATTACCTATTTCCCTCTATTTCGAAAGGGATGATTCGTAATTAATCAATGTACGAGATAATTTTTTTCGTGCTTTCAAATAAACGAAAACTAAATTAAACAAACGAGACGATTAATTTTCGATTTTTTTTTTCCTCTTTCGCGGGTGTTGAAAACGTATAATGTTGCGGTATGTGATGTGGATTGGTCGATGCGTTTGTAAATAAACGATTTGTTTTTCCAAGGTGTGTTTTTGAATGGTTAAAAATATAACACGAATTTACGTAGTTCCGAGCCTTTATTATTTTCACTCTCGAAATTTTCTATTCGCGAAAAAGAAAAAAATACTCCAGTTATTAAATATTGAAAATATCGTCGAGAATTTTTACTATAAATACAACTTACTCGATGTTTGAAAACTTTTTAAAAGTTTCCGAGGCGAAAATTTAAAAAAAAATCAAAATGGAAAAATAATGAGTTTTGTCAACATAGAAATTCAGGAGAAAATTTAGGAAAAATATGACCCAAAACCTAGGAATATATAACCATTTACGATACATTTTCGGTACCTAAAATAAGCACTTTCGATCTTAAATTTGTAAAAAAAATATGAATATTTTTTTCAAATCCACTCACGAGTTGCGAAATTTTCAAAAATGCAAAAAAATTCTCACAAAAACGGGAAACGTTGAGTGTAAGTTTTCAAGGTAGGGAATCTTCAAAAATACATGTTTTCATCAGAGTCTAACAAGAACTTCTCGACTTTCAAAAAATTTAAATTCGTCACCTTGACTATGACTCCATTTCCCCATCAACCAAAAATTAGAAAAAATAAAAACGAAGTTACCAATTTTTCGAAAATGAATTCCCTTGACTATTACTGATTTTTCAGATCATTTTTCTAGAGGGGAGAGGGAGAGAGGTGAAATTTCTGAAAGAAAAAATCGTACAATTCCTTGAAGAGTTTCCGTTTTAGAACGTTTCAAATTTTCATACAAAGGAACACTACTTATTTACCTAGTAAATAAAAAATAATAGACAAACACTTTGATTAATTTCATTATTGGAAACTTTTAAAGTATACCTAATGTTTTTGACACACGAGTCCAATATTTTAAAGCACAACGAGGGCTAAAAAAATGAAAATTTCGATATTTTGAAACAAAAATAACCAAATTTTCAATATTTTACTTCCATTTCATATGAACATAATTATTAAGATATTCATATTTGTAAGTAATTCAAGCGATGGCAAACATTTTCCCATTTTTTATTAAAAAACGAGAAAATACGGGGTCGAATATCTTTTTCAAGACATTTTTATAATTCCATCACATTAACTCTGAAAATTTTCAAATAAAAAAGGGAAGAAACCTGGCCAAATTTTTCAAAATTTGACAAAAATTGATAAAAGTAGCAAAAAAAATGATTTTTTACATAAGCGCACTCAGAAATTATTTTAGGTATAGCTAAGAATTCCAGAAAAAATGGGGATCGGAGGGGGAGGGGGGCTAAATTTCAATGAAAAAATTGGGTAACCTGTTATTTTAGTCGCGCTGGCAATCAGGGTATTTTCAGTAGACTGACAACACATAAATAGATCTGAGCAAAGAAAAATTAGAAAATTGTAATACTTACACTCCTTAAATCTGAATTAGTAAAATTTACGCGATTGAATCAGTGATTTTTTATTGATTTTACAGTAAAATTGTTGATTTTTTCTGACAAATTAGGAATTGATTGAAAAATCAGTGATTTTTACTGAAAGACCTGAGAACAATCATTATTTTTTTCTGACAAATTAGGAATTTATTGAAAAATTAGTGATTTTGCCTGAAAGGTCAGTGAAAAATCATTAATTTTCAATGAAAATAATTTCACTGATTTTCAAAGGCAGAATTTCATCGAAGTTTGATTCTAAAATCGGCGTGTATTCTAAGATTTTTTTCGAACTACCCTAATTGAAAAATTGATGTTTCTTACAATTTTTTTCCTATCCGGCTGCCCCCATCTCGAGGCAAAAATTTGTAATCCGGTAGGTATTTAAAAATGAATAAGAATCAGGGACGAAACGTGGTCAAAAATCTCGAAGGGGGGGGGGGGGGTAAAAATGAAAAATTTGCTGAAAAAAGTTATTTAAAAAGTAGAAATTTGCTGGTTCATATCATAATAAATGAAAAATTTGTCGAACAGTCGTATTGAAAATAAAAACCAAAATTCGTGCATTTTCGAGCTACTTTTTTGATTTCTTAAAAAAATAATCCCTTATAGATTACCTTCTTCCTATAAAAAAATCGAACAATTTTTGAAAATTTCATCCGAGATCGCCACCAAGTCCCCTGATAAAGGAGAAGGATACATTTTTCCTGTTTCAAAGTATCGAATGATTCGGAATGGAAAGGAATCATTCTGAGAATTAATTGTGGGAATTTATCGAGCCCGAGCAAAGCAAGGAGGAAAATCTTTGAAGAAAAAGGCATCCAGAAGCTGACTTCATTAAAAATCGTGCTTTTTTCGTGCTACTTTTTTGACTTGAAAAAAAAACGACATTCTTTAATGAGCTCCTCTCCTTCCGAAATAATCGAAAAAATTTTGAAAATTTCATTCAAGATTGTCACCAAATCCCCAAATGAATGAAAAAAGCAAATTTTTCCTCCTTGAAAATGGTCAATTGTCTGGGCTAGAAAGATAGAAGGTTCATACCATAATTTTGAAAATGAATTGTGTAAATTTGCTGAGCCTGAGCGAAGCTTTGGCTAAAATTTTTCAGGCAAAAGGCATCCAAAAGCTGAAATTTCTTCATTTATTTAATCAATATTTTAGTACTGACAAGGAGGTTTTTCTGAACTGTTTTTCGGAGCTGCTCTAATTTTTTTGAAGCCGCCAAACAGATATTCGGAGTTACCCGAACAAATCCTAAAAACCCCTTAGAATACACACTGTCTAAAATACTACCCAAGCAAAAAGCGAGGGAATTTTTTTTTTGAAAAATCATGTTTGAAGAGCAAAAAAATGCAGTTTTTCACATTTTTGTAATAAAAATCGCTTTTAGAGCTCTCTGAGCCCCCCTTGGATGCGCCTATGATTTTGTGTTTTCGAAACGTTTTATGCTCAAAAACTGTACCCAAACAAGTAAGGGACACAATGTCCATTTTCTAAATAAAACAAAACTATATTAACGGTATTTAAACGATGTTGATCTTTGATTTATGTTAATAGACAGTAAGTATATCTCTTTCTGGGGTTTAGCTCCAAAGGATAGCACATCTACAGATATACCAAGAACTGTATATTATATATTCTGAAAAAAATGTGACTTTATACGTAGATCTGAATTTTTTTCCGCTTCAAAATATTCAACTTTTTTGGATGGCTGGATGATTGAGAAGAAAGGAAGGAAGGAGGGAATTTTTATATAATTTGTTTCAAGAATATTTTTAAATTTAATACACAGAGCAAGGGCAAACATTTTTTTCAAAAAAAAACGTTAAAAATTGAAATTTCATAATTTTTTTCAATATTTCAGCCCTAAAAAGGAGGCAAATCCTCTAAAACTCTAGTTGGAAAAAAATTCAAGTTTTCCAGAAGCAGGCACCCATAGAAAAAAAGAAAATTACAAAAAAAAAATTAAATCAATTTGACGAGAAAATCACAATTTCTTAAAACAAATATACCTACTTTCAATGATTTTTTTAAAAGGGAAAAAATTATGAAAAAGGGATTCCTAAGACTGAAATTGAATAAAAAATACTTGGGATGTCGGTTATGGCCTAGAACTTAACTACCACTTTTTTTTTGCAGAAATCCCCATTAAAACGACTTAACTAGGCGGTACGAAACAGATAAAAAACAATTAATCGAAAATACCTCGATATAAAATTAACAAAATTACGACAATATTGAAAAAATTCGCTTCCAAGCAACGATTTAGACAACTTACCAACGAAAAAACAAACGAAAATTTTCAATTTACTCATCCCGACAAAAAATTCCGCAATAAGAACCGAAATTTCGAAACAAAACACACCCTCGTGCTTTTCGAAACTCCTTCGTCTTCACTCTCACTGAAAATTAATGAACCTCGATATACAAAACAATGAAAGTAATTCTTTTCTATCAACAGGATGAGCAGGGAGGATCCTTGAAGATACTTCGACTTCATAGAAACGAGAACAGTCAAATACCAATTTCCAAGATCCTCTTCTTTTCAGACCAAGAAAAAAAACGTCCCTACAAAACACACCAGACTACCTACTTGTCACACGGTCAATTGTTATTCCAAGACAAAACATCTTCGGGCTATCAATACCAACAACCCAACTATTCGAATCCTTTTCATTACAAAAAAACCTTACTCCCACACAAACATCACCAATTCACCATCACTAGTCTACAGTCCAAGAGGCAAAAAGTGTTCATTGAGCGTGCATTTTCGCTGGACAAAAAAATCAGTTTGCTTATTGTAGGCATGGGTCCCGTAGTCCCAAAAACCCCAATTTTGGATTTTTGCCCCGGCACAATAGGGAGCTGAGGCCTGAAAAACCCCCTTTTTTCTCAATTTTTAAATTTGACTTTGGACAAAAATTTTTTTCACATTCTGGTAGCAGACACTCCCCTGACTCCAAATATATGTCACATCCCTTGGGTCACGGGCACAATGGGGTGCTGGGCCCCCCAATGTGCGATTTTTTGCCAAATTCGATCATTTTTGGCACAATAATGCCTCTGTAGGCATTATGCGGTATGCTGGACAAAAAAAATCAAACGCAATGTATTCTTGGGTTCATTCCGCGTCCAATGAGCCAAAGTTTGAGGAAAACTGTGGGCACAATAGGCCGTGGTGGAATTTCAAAGTTTTGAAAACACGCGATTTTCTCCCCCTTTGTTAAAAAAATAATTCATGAAAAAAATCTAAAACTTGGGTTGCGACATATCAAAATGGGTTAAAATTTCACGAGCAGAACGAAATTATTGATGAAAATTAAATTTGAGCAATTTTAACCCATTTTGAGCCCCAAATCGGGTCAATTTTTGAGTATTTTCAAAGGATTGACATGTGACCTATGAAAGTGGGGTAGAATTTCGACAGAAATTCAACAAAACCATCCAATTTTTTTTTTTAGCAACTTTTGAGAATTTTGAGCCTTACGTTGAGTCAATTTTTGGTTAATTTCAAAAAATTGACATGTGACCTATGAAGGTGGGGTAGAATTTTGCCAGAAATTCAAAAATTTCACCCAAAACTTTTTTTGAACAACTTTTGAGAATTTTAAGCCTTTAATTTAGTAGATTTTTAGATAGACCTTTCATGGATTAAAATTTCATAGAGAAACTAAAAAATCAAAATCGAATAATTTTCTGAATGAAATTAAACCCGCTTATTTTTTCAACTGAATGTAATTGATTTGAATTTTCTATTTTCTTTTTTTATTAGTTTAGATTGTTCATTTTTTGGCATTCCAATGAAATATTTTGCGCTTGAAATTACTCAAACATGAAAGTTGTTTAAAAAAGTTTTGAATTACATTTTAAAACCTTGGGCGAAATTCTATCCCTTTTTCGTTGGTCACAAGTCATTTTTTTGAAATTAATCAAAAATTGATTCAATTTAAGGCTCAAAATTCTCAAAAGTTGCTCAAAAAAATTTGGATGGTATTTTTGAATTTCTGACGAAATTCTACCCTACTTTCATAGGTTACAAGTCAATTCTTTGAAAATACTCAAAAACTGATTCAATTTGAGGCTCAAAATTCTCAAAAGTTGCTCAAAAAAAGTTTTGGGTGAAATTTTTGAATTTCTGGCAAAATTCTACCCCACTTTCATAGGTCACATGTCAATTTTTTGAAATTAATCAAAAATTGACTCAATTTAAGGCTCAAAATTCTCAAAAGTTGCTAAAAAAAAATTGGATGGTTTTGTTGAATTTCTGGCGAAATTCTACCCCACTTTCATAGGTCACATGTCAATCCTTTGAAAATACTCAAAAATTGACCCAATTTGGGGCTCAAAATGGGTTAAAATTGCTCAAATTTAATTTTCATCAATAATTTCGTTCTGCTCGTGAAATTTTGACCCATTTTGATATGTCGCAACCCAAGTTTTAGATTTTTTTCATGAATTATTTTTTTTAACAAAGGGGGAGAAAATCGCGTGTTTTCAAAACTTTGAAATTCCACCACGGCCTATTGTGCCCACAGTTTTCCTCAAACTTTGGCTCATTGGACGCGGAATGAACCCAAGAATACATTGCGTTTGATTTTTTTTGTCCAGCATACCGCATAATGCCTACAGAGGCATTATTGTGCCAAAAATGATCGAATTTGGCAAAAAATCGCACATTGGGGGGCCCAGCACCCCATTGTGCCCGTGACCCAAGGGATGTGACATATATTTGGAGTCAGGAGAGTGTCTACTACCAGAATGTGAAAACATTTTTTGTCCAAAGTCAAATTTAAAAATTGAGAAAAAAGGGGGGTTTTCAGGCCTCAGCTCCCTATTGTGCCGGGGCAAAAATCCAAAATTGGGGATTTTGGGACTACGGGACCCATACCTATAATAAACAAACTGATTTTTTTGTCCAACGAAAATGCACACTAATTTCGATTTCTAGAGCACTTTTTGCCTCTTGGACTGTAGACTACACCGTCGTCTCGCAATTTCCAAACTCCAATCAATACATTTGGTTCATTTTGCGATAAAAGAATTCCCCAAAGGTGTCCTAGATTGCTTATTAATTATTTCGAGTATTACCAAACGCAAAACTTCCACCTCGTACCTCATCTCTCAGCACAATGATCACCATCCAAGAACAAAATTAACATCCATACAAAGCATTCGCTTTCGCATCAACAAAGAAAATCCCATTCGGGCTAAAAATAGCAAGCGAAATACTTTTAAAACACTCGTCGATGAAATCGACGAAAACGACCGTACCGCACTTACTCATTTATAATAGAAAAACTATACGCGGGCGAAGCCGAAGGCGAACCTGTTGCACGATTTCAAAAGCAAAACATTACCAATTCGCGTATTCGTTTTCTATTCCTCTATTACACGTATTCTCTCATCGGAAAACGTTAATTTAAAAATCGATACTTTCAAAATGGTATTTTAATGATACGCCTCGTACACACAAATATACTCGTACGTAGACACAGCAGACTACACACAGTTGGGAAAATAATGAAATTTATTCTCTTTTCCGCATCTACGAGAATACTGCTGCTTGAAATTCTTTCATATGCAATGTAAATGTAGACGTATACGGCTACACACCATCACGTCCTTTCTTTCCCTCATATCCCTTTTTATTCTTTCATCGATGCGCTGCGTAAGTACACACTACACACGACGTTTATTCGCGTATTTTCAAAATACAAAGCGACTAAACTAAAACGATACCGGCTCTTTTTAAAAAATCTTATTAATATTTCAAACGCAACGAATATTATAATTAACGCGAAACTTCCTCGAAAAGAAAAAGTCAACCGACATCAGCAATTTTTTACAAGCTAAAGCGCTAAAGGTGTACCATGTTACAATGGTAAATGACGGCATTATTATCTCTACAAAAAAAAAGAACTACCTCGAGTGTCATCCTTTTTTTCTCCTACAGCTCGGTAACAAAAAAAGAATAGTTTCGAATTTTAAAAAATCATTTTTTTTACGTATCTAACCTACCTACCGATGTAACCTCGTTTTTAGACTTTTTCCTCCCTTTCTTTTTTAATTTTCTTCTTGAAATATTACCCGTTTATTCGCATTTTCGTCGCACCAGGCTGTCATTTTACCAAATTATAAAAGTAATTAACTCGCTAATATATTTTTAAATGATTTTTTCTCTCTTTTTGCCGCGAACAAAAACTTGACTGGTATCCTTTTTTTCTCGTCATTTGTAAGAAAAAAGTACTGAAAGGGACGATGCGAGGAACGGAGGGAAACAGAAGGAAAGTAGGCATGTAAATTATCGTTACTATCGATAAATTGCTCAAATCGTCATAAAATATACGCATTATGTAACGAATTATTATTTTTATCCAACAAAAATCACTTCTTTTGCTGGTTGCTTGTTTCAAAAAATTTCAGAAGAGACATCCATGTCCCTTCAAATGATTCTAATTCAATACTAAAAAATTTTCAACTTCAAGGAAATGGAGAATCCCTTAATTGTTTAAAATGTACAGGGTGTTCCGTGAGTGGACGTCCATACGCAATCATACTTCATTTTTGGATATAACCGGATAGGCGGGTACCAATGAAAAAAACTCGAGATGAACACGTTGACTATCTTGATAATTGAAGGGGCAAATGCAGTTTACCAAAAAAATTGCATACATTTTTTTAACCATGTGAATGAATAGTACTTTGAAAACTGAACAAATTTTCATCTCGTGATTTTTTACCCAACTTTAAAATTGAAAGGATTACAGAAAAAATTGTTTTAAAAAATTTTTTAAAAAAATAAATCAACCAAGGGAATGGATAGTACGTTGAAAACTGAACAAATTTTGTTCTGAAGACTGTTTGCCTAACATGAAAAATAAAGAGGCTACGGGTCATTCAAAATGGAAAAAATGAAGCCCACTTATTTTGAATTGCCCATAGCACCTTCATTTTTCATGTTAGGCAAGAAGTTCTCAGAACAAAATTTGTTTAGTTTTCAACGTACTATCCATTCCCTCGGATGATTCATTTTTTTAGATTTTTTTTAAAACAATTTTTTCTGTAACCCCTTCAATTTTAAAGTTGGGCAAAAAGTCATAAGGAGAAAATTTGTTCAGTTTTCGAAGTACTATCCACCCCCCCCCCCAAAAAAAAATACGTATTTTTTTTGTAAACAGCATTTGCCTCTTCAATTATCAAGATAGGCAACATGTTCATCTCAAGTTCTTTTTAGTGGTATCCAGTTATATTCAAAAATGAAGTATGGAAGTTCACTTACGGAACACACTGTATTTATTGCAGAACAATTTTCAACGGAAGGAAAAAGTTGACAATTTTCAAGTTTTCCAAACTTTTTACACATTGTATTTATTGTGATCTTCAGACATAAAATAGAAAACAAAACATTTTTCAGTAGTTTGCCGTGGAAAAAATGCTGAGAAAATTCCAAAATCTCTGCTAAAGTTGGTATAATTTGAAATGTTGAACAATTTTCTAGGAATGCTCTGAGAATATTTATTTGAGAAAAAATTGTAAATCACGAATTGGGGAGAATGAAACAGCTAGTAAAATATAAGGGTACAAAAATTTCCCAGATTCAAGAAACTTTGTCAAATTATTGTAAATTATCAAAAAATTACTAACGAAAAATCCAAAATTACTTTCATGTCAAAAATACAATTAAATTCCTAACATGGGACAAAAAATTGTCAAACATGTTTTCTATTTTGTTAAAAACGATGCATCAATTTTTCTTCAGAATTGTTTTAATAAAGAAAAACACAGAAATATATTGAATATAAGTAAACTTGTTCACAAAATGAGTAAAAACATAGAAAAAATTCAAAATGAATATCTATACACTGAGTTTTTGAAATATTTTAAAGAAATTTCGGCCCTTGGAAAATTTTTACGTAAGTTCGTCTACGTAGATAATTGTGAATTTTACCAATTTTCCTGATAATTTTGATCAACAAAACTTTTGGACTTATCCTGCAATTTCATCAATTTTTATGCTATTTGACAGGTTTTAGAATATTCAAGAATTTTTTTACCTCAATTCAAAAATTGTAAATAATTTTTACGATAATTCAAACCATTTTTACAAGGAGTCTACAAAAATTTTCAAAGAAAAATTCATTATACTTTTTCAATCCCCCTTAAAACTAGTTTTTAGGCAAAATCTTCTCTCACTGTTATGGTTCAAATCATCTTTTTCAAATTTATTTCTAGGTTTAAAATCCGTCGTTTTTGGACGTAAATAAAGTTTAATCTTCTACACTTCCAAAAAATCTTTCATTCATAACTTTCTCGTCTGAAAAAAATCAAACATTTCACCGTCTAATAAATTGAAATTTAAAATAAATGTTATCCGTGGTTACCACTACTTTTAAAAATGAGTTTTCCCGACTTTTTCCGGTTTTCCAGATTGATTTTTTATACATTTTTTGAACTTCTTTGCACGAAATATTCTCGCAGAGATTAAAGTACTCGAGGAGGTTTTTATTTCTGCTTTAAAATATTTAAATTTTGAGATGGAGAGGGAGTTCGGTAAATAGCAGTAAATACAATTATTTTGAGGTGAAATTCTTTGACTCGCAAAATGTGTACATTTATCGAGCCTGAGTAGATTGAGGGCGAGAATTTTCGAAGAAAAAGCTATCTGAATACAAAGTGTTTAAAAATTTTCATCACGAAAAAGCAAGATTTCAGCAGAACATTTTTCAAACATTTCACCATTTTTTGGATGGGAGGAAAAATTTACTTTCTACATATTTTTTATCAAATAAAAAAATTAAAATTCATTTTTCAATGCCCAGGACTTTGGAAGAAATTCTATGTCTTTGGAGCGAAAATTAACATTTCTCGTGAGCTAAAAATCACATTTTCAATTTTTCTCATATTTCACTGCAGTTAGGTCAAATTTGGCAAAAATTACTTGACTACTTTTTCACTACTTTCACCACTTTTACTACGAGTAGACAGTCTACTCAGCTTTCCATAAATCTCCCAGGACAGAAAATAAAACACAGATACGTATCTCAAAAATGAGAAAAATCCACTCAGAGCATCAACTATTCACTTTATTCGGCTCAAATACGCCTATGATTCGAGTAAACGCGTATTTTTCCAACATAAGTGCCTATCCAACGTTAACTGTATCGATTCGCGCGTTTGGGCAGCTAGTAAAACACTTAGAAGCAACACTACGAATTACCCTCACACAAACACGACCATTATATAAACATAACACTACATAAATTCGTATGTACCTAAACTACATACCATTGAAGCAGAGCATCCATTTCTATTAAAAATTTATATAAACGTTTCTTTCTCATTCTATCCAAAATAGAGCCCTTCTCGAATGTATACTTACATTACGTACGCTTTCACCTTCGTACCATCGCATCGCTTCGTTCGAAAGCACATAGTGCATCGTTTATACGTTTTCCATCTCTTTCTCTGCTTTATTAATATCTACTAGCAAGAATACAAGGCACCTCCCTTATTTTCACCTCGCACTCTTAGTGCGTCATTTGATGATAAACTGTAATGCATTGTGAACACCCAACTGCGCTTAGAGATATAAATTTTCACCTGTCCCGAACCTAGCAAAAAAAGAGGAGAGCTGGTTTTTCTTTTAGGGGGTACTTTTGGACCCCTGCTTACAGCTAAAGAAGTAGAGCGATTTCTCGTCAACTTCGATTGAGACGTTTTTATGAAAATTAGAAACTATCTATTAGTAAGTTGAGTGTGAATACGCCAACATTAGTTCACTAAATTTCGTGTGTAATTTTTTATAACAAAACTGTAGAGTGAAATTTATGCCAACAATGTCTACTTGAATTTACCTATGTGCATATACCAACTACATAAAACGATCCTTCGCCATATCGTGGTACTGCAGAAAATGATGGAAAAAAAATATTTAATAATAGTGAGAAAAAAACATCGTAGATCGACTTAAGCCTACGACATAGAACAAGCAAAACTTTAAAGCAAAACTTCTCAACAGTTTGAAAAAAAAAAGAAAATAAATTGTATTAAAAAGAAAAAAGGTACCCAAGTAATAGCAAAAAGATGGACGCCAAGTTGAACGATCCAAGTCAAAATTCATTCCAAGTTCACATTTTCATCACTTAAAATTTTTCAGTTTCTTTAATTCTAATTTTTGTTTTAAAATAGGTATTGCATCCAAATTTTTTCAAAATTTATCCTATTTTTATTTCTTAAAATTTTTTTATATGTTTTAAAATTTCTGAAGAAAATTTGCAAAACATCAAGTAATTTTTTTTTAAATTCAAAGTTGAAAAAATTTTGAAGTTATTGGGAAACATTTTAAAAAGTACAAATTAAAATTTTTCCATCTTTGATTTCTTCAAAAAATTTTAGCATTGGAAATTTTTCCAACTTTTATTTCTTTAATTTTTTCAACTTCATATTTTTAAAAATTTCTTCCGAGTCCAAAATTGTTTTCAAAAATTTTAAAATGTCTCTTCAATTTTTTTACAACTATACAATTTCTTAATTTGAAAATAATTCATTAAAATTTTTTCTCATTTTGAATAACTTCATGTTTTTCAAAATTTCTTTCAGCTTGAGAAGTAACTAGAAGAAATGTTAGGAAGCAATAATAATATGAAATTAAAAAAAATTAAAAACTCAGAGTTGGAAAAATTTCAAGAAAATTCGAATTAAAAAAATTTACTGATGAAAAAATTTTAAAACTGGATTTTGAAAAAATTAGGTTCTCGACCGTTTTTACGAAGTTAAAATCCAGAACGGACATTTTCCCGAATGAGATATTTCATGAAAAAAATTTTCACGAATCTTTTTTTCCAAATACCGAAATCCCGAATTCATTGTTTCCTGAATTGAAAAAAAAAACAGTGTATTATGAAATGAACATCACTTTATGATAAAACGATGGTGTGTCAATTATCGACTAATTTTTACAAGTTTTTCTGCCCCTTTGCCGATTTGTCTAACAAAATCTTAAAATCAAAAGAAAGGATTTTCACATGGAATCAACAAAAAATTCCAGGGAGAGGAGGTTGATTGGTTCTAAAATTAAGTTCAGCTCTAATTAATCTTCTGCAAGATTTTTCACATAATTTTTTTGATTGGTTATTTTAAAAAAACCGTAGATTTTTCAGAATTTTCATGACTCTCACGACCAGTAAGAATAGGATTCAAAACATGTTCAGGGGGTTCGATTTATATGAAAACGATACTAATATCACAGACTTCCCGTTACCAAAAAATGAGGGGCTGGGGGTGCCCCTGGAGCCCAAATGGGGGCTCGAAGTGGTTGACGCGCCTTAGCTACCATTTTCTATTGATTTTACAAGTCTGCATGCAAAATTTCAGAACCATCTCACAACAACCGATTTTTTTTACTGATTCCGCTCTACTATTATACCTGCCTGGAACCACGTTTTTTCTCCTTCAATCCCAAATTTCTCTAATTGTTTCAAAGATTATGGCAAAAGTTTTCATATTTTTGAAAAGCTCACAAAATAACATTTCTTTTTTACATGAACCATTTTTGAATTGAACGAATATTAACCCCGCAAAGCCACTTTGAAATTGAAACATCTACTTCGGAAAAACTGAAATTTCCACTTTGAGAACACCTGATTTGCGGGGAATCACTGGAATGGGGTCAATATCGCATAAAATTTAATCTTCAATGCATTTGGCTTCTTTTAAGCTCAAAACGAACTCTCTATCTCGATTTGGTGAAAAGTTATTCACAAAAAAGTATCTGAGGTAGGGGTCGAAATTTCACAACTTTGGGAACCCCTGTTATTGGTTTCCAATTCGATTTTAAAATTGTAATGGCAGTTTTGGGGTCGATGAGAGATTCCCTATCGATTGTATTTCTCAAAAATTTTATACCTTTGCAGGACTTTTCTTTTGCGATTTTGAAATGATAGAGTGATCTGGCACCCGTACTATTATTTTTCGCAATTTTAAAAAAATATTTGACTTTGACGAGAAAATTTCAAAATTTCTTAACTTTTTTTGGTTTTGTGGAAAGTAGAACTCCCTACAACAATCAGCAGATGTTATTTCATCAATTTATTGTGGGAAATCAATCGTATTTTCGTCATTTATGAATTCCCAAATTGAAATGCAGGACAAAAATTGAAGCAACTTTGATATTTTGCAAACCTTCTCAAATTAAAAAATGAAACAGGAAAAAAATCGAAGTTTGAATAATAATCCTAAAAACAGACATAAATATTAAAATATGGTTTTCACGAGATTCGGGAAATTCTGTATTTGAGATTTCTGCAATCAGGAAAAATGTTATTCGAGAATTGTATTCGGGAAAACGGATTCGTGAAAAAGTTTTTCATGAAATATCCTATTCGGGAAAATGTCCATTCGAGATTTCGGTTTCGGGAAAATGACCGTGAACCAAAAATTATAATTCAAAAAAATAAGAAAATTTAGATTTGAAAAATTTGAACTTGGATCGTCGAAATCCCATTCACGTCAAAATTATTAAGGAGCGAGTAATCTGAAACGTTTGTGGCGCTACAACACACCATGCAATTACACTATACCTGCAGTTCAGTTTATTACCAGATGAACCACACAATACATCAATATATTAACCCAACCAATCAAACAATGTTCAACGTTCAGGTATACCCGTATACGAAAATTGGCCAATTTATCGGGTAATTTACATCTTTATGGTTAATACGAACGAGCTTTTATGGCAAGGCACACCTCTAATATTCATAGGCAGGCGTTACGATCGAGCATAAAATAAAAACGCTTATTCGACATAAATCTCCAAAATGATGGTACGTTCGATTAAAAGTGCGAAAAAATTTCCACGCCTTTGAATTAAATTACCCGGGCTATTTTTAACCACGAAAAACCCTCTCGCACGTAAAAATGTTGACACAGGGTGTTCCGAAATAAAATAACGTAAAACTAAATTCATTAAAATTTATCACAAGGTCAAGTTTTAAACCACATCACAGGCAACACATCCCCTAAAACTACTTCACCTCTTTCACGAGGAAACAAAGACTTGAAATTTAAAAACTTCATTAACCAACGTAATTTTTCGAACACTCTTTGTCAAATGGAAAAAAACCGCACGTTCGTTCCACTGAGAAACCCGAACCCCGAACAAATAAAAAATCTAAATTTGAAACTCACCTTCGGGTCTGCTTCTGACGAATCTCGAATCTGGCTCACCCTCCACTTCGCTCTAATTAATCGACCTAAATAGAAATAAAAATGTAAATAGAAATAATAATAATAAAACAAATCGTTCCTAAGCTATACGTACACATTTAAAAGCCAAGCTGAGCAAACACAACGCTGCGAAAATTTCTCAATTAATGTACCCCAATTTGCTGGGGGTTTTCCTCTTTCACAGACGAGAAAAAATGAAAAATTAGCCGCTGGGTCGAGTAATTTCGTAATATTTCGCGTGTTTCGTTTTCAACGCCGATAAATACCTTAAAATATCCAATCTTTTCGAATCCTTTTTCACCATCTATAATTTCTTATATAAATGCAAAACATTGCATTCTACGTTTCGCCTCCGGGTATCTTTGTCATTTTTATACAAAACCATATCTACATTTTCCTACAACGTTCCAAGGGGGCGAGATGTAATAAAAGGCAAAACCAACCCTATCCAGCGAAATACTCCGAGTTAAAAACGAAATGCAACCTTTTAAACTTTAATTCCGCAATCACGACCAAAACGCGGACTTATTTCGCGTATATTTCATCCGAAGACATTTTTATTAACTTTTTTTTCATCAAATTAGATCTTTTCTGCGTTTTTTCTTTGATAAAGGTAAACAGAATTTTTCGACTTAAAAACTCAATTACCTTTTTTTTTCGGCCTTGTTTTATACATTAAAATGAAACCGAATATAAAAACGGAAGAAGGGGGAAAAGGGATAGAATGCAGATTTTAATAAATGCTCAAAATTACATTTACATACCTCTCGCGTATACATTTGAATTTTTTCATTTCGTGATTTTTATTGTTTTGAATTTTTTCGCCATTTCTTTCGTAACTTTTTAATTATTTTTTTTTTACAGATCGCCGCCGATTTTGTATCTTTACTAACATCCAATATACTCGGACTGTTCGCTTTCTTTCTGGTCGATAAACAACAAAGAACGGCTTTCCTAGAAACGCGTCAAAGTTTGAAAATGAAATTATCGATCGAAGAGCAGTCTGCGGAACAGGTAATGACTTCAATATTAGAAAAACCTTAAAGGTTAATACGTTTAATGCGAGTTCGTAACTTTTTCCCATTCTTCCCTTGCCCGTCTACGTGCGGTATCGTATAATTAATGGAAAATTTGAACAAGTACCGTGGCTTTTTTTTCTTCCACCCTTCTTTCCCTATCTAGCTTTATAGCGTTCCATATGCATGAAACTAGAAAGGCATATATCGTTATATTGCTCCCTATAGAAAACGAGTAAACGTAGGTTTAGGTACCAACAAGTGGATGAATAGCGATCTGGTCGTGTATTTTACGTACCAACACTTTCATAATCCAACTATGCGGTTCAATTTTAATCAATTTTATTTCAAAAATTTCACAAAAGCTGGAAATCGTTTTGACAGCTTGATAGCTGCGAAAAAGGATCGAATTTTTGTGTGTCTCTGAAGATGAAAAATTTCAAAGACTGTTAGAAATAAAATAACTGAAGCATTTTTTATCTCAAAAATTAGTGTTGCAAGAGTGGTCGTCAAAACACTCCCTAGGAGTGCTTCTCACTCCTCATTATTCTCGATTTCCACTCCACTCCCACTCCACTCTTCACGTTTTAGTAACTCTCACTCCTACTTCACTCCACTCCTTCACTCTGCTCACTCCCACTCTCACTCCCACTCTCACTCTCACTCTTTTATTTTTTTTTCAAATTAGAAAAACGAAAAAGGAAAAACTAAAACAAAACAAGAATTTAGAATATTCTATTCACTTTTTTTAAAATTATTCATGTTAAAATGAAAATCAAAATTTGTCTTTGTGCAATAAATTCGTTTTTAGAGGTTTGAAAAAGACATAAGCGATTATAAACAGCACTTTTTATTTTTCAGAAGCGTTTCTGAAATTTTTTTTTCAGATGTCAGATGTGATTATGAACCCAGCTTAAACAAGAACAAGACTAACAAAATTTATTTATTTTAAGCGTTGAAAAAAAAGAATGAAGAGTGCGGAGATTTTCAGCACTCCCACTCCCACTCTTGTACAGAACACTTCACAATGAGAGTACTCCCATGCTCTCCTGTGAAATTCACTCGCACTCCTTTGACACTCTTTCAAAAATTTGCACTCCCTTGCACTCTTCACTCCCACTCCCACTCCACTCTTGCAACACTGATTTTTTTAAATTACACATGTCTTGCTTCTTTTTTTTTTGATCTCTACTTTCATGTCATCAATTTTTTTCATTTTTAAAATGAATTTCTACGCCACATTAGTAAGATTACTCTATTATTCGAAAATACACAATTGATAACAATTTTATTCTACATTGAGATTTTTACATACGTGAAGTCGTCTCGCCACCTGAACCAATATTTTCCACGCGAAAATTCGCCTAAAAACGACAAACTTATGACACGTCAATATTACAAAGTAAACTCGAAAATTTTCTTCGGCATTTTCTAAACAATAAACAAATCCCAACCCTTTCCAATTTTTAATCAAGTATCAAGCTGGGAAAAAATAATCCTTAGCTTACTTGTCAATTTCCAAGTTTATCGTTCAATCAAAAAAGTATGTACAGGCTCAGGCTGTATAGGTTTACCAATCGCGTAGGCTGCAGAACTTGAAAAATATTTGTAGAGGATCATAATAAATGAAAGAGAAGCAGGAAAGAAATCGTGCATTGCATCATATGGAAATACATCAAAATAGATAAATAAAGTTTTTAGGTACCCTAACGAGGGCAGATCATTGAAAGTGCGAGGACAGGGTAATCAGAAAGTTGGTCCAATTTCCAAAAAGACTCCAACTTTTGTCCCTTAAAATCCAACAATAAATAATTTAACAAAAATTTACAAAAATTACGAAATTTTTACTTCGGAGTACCAAGGTAAAAGCTATAATTTTTCTATTTTTTTTTTTCACGTAAAGGAAACAAAATATTAACTTGCTAATAAAATTTCGAAAATTTAAAAGAAATTTCACATATTTCAGAGACTCTAATCATAAAAATCAATTTAAAAAATTATCTCGATGTTGTTAAGATACTTACTAAAAAGGATCAGGGATTACTTATTGGCACTTATGACCATTTTTTAAAAATTATCAACCTGTTTGGTTCATTTTGTGATCTCTTCCCAATCAAAAACGAATCATAGAATTCATTTTTTCATATGTAGTTTGAATAGATATTCATGTTTTAAGATGCGTTTTTAGATATTTTTTGATTTCTGGAAGTTAATTTCGAGCTGATTTCACAACTTTTCACGCTTTATGGCCAGTTGGACACCTTGTAAAAATTAATTGAGTCAACTTCAGTGATCAGGATCTTAAACGGGACAGCTTGCATCCCAATTGAGAGGGAGGCAACCAATAATGGATTTCTTTTTAAAAAATATTTTGAGCTGTAGAAAATTTTCACTAGAAAAAAATCACATTTCAGCCAGATTTAGACATTTTTTGATTTCTGGAAGTTAATTTCGAGCTGAAGTAAATTTTAATGATCAGGATCTCAAACGAGGCAGGTTGCATCCCGATTGAGATCGAGGCAACCAATAATGATTTTTTTTAAATATCTGAACTGCAGAAAATTTTTACCAGAAAAAATCACATTTCAGCCAGAAATCTTGTTTTTTTAGCCCCTCCCTCCACCACCAAAAAACCCAATTTCAGTTCGTCTCCTGGTCAAGATTCGTCATTTTTTGTTCTCGTGAATAACCTTACTTTTAACGATCCGGATCTGTAATTTTGACACCTGAACCTTGAATTTTTTCAGATTCTTATTTTAAATTCATAGATCACTGATTTTAGTACCTTTTTTCAGTAACTTTGAAGCACTCTCAGGGCGTAGCAAATGGAAGGGGGAGCAACTCACCTCCCCCCCCCCTAACAAAATGCCAGTAGAAAAAGTTGCCTTTGTCTCAAATGAGAACAGTTAACAAATTTGACCAAAAAAAAAAGAAAAACTTGGGGGAAAACGTCACCTTCAGAAATCGCAATCTAACTCTGAAATTACCTGCCAAATTAAAATTTTTCAAAAATTTTGGCCTCGCTGCGCTCGGTTTTATTGTATTTATCCAAATCCCATTTAAGTGGTTATTTTCGTATTTTTTCTCAAAATTGTTTCAACCAATTTTATCACCCTTTTCCCTTGAAACTTATTTTCGATGCTTGAAAATCAAATTTTTTAAAAACTTTGGCCTCGCTTCGCTCAGCCTTATCGTTTTTTCCTTCAATAATTTTAAAGTGAAAGTGGTCCATTTATTGCTCAAGTTTATTAATCTAAAACATTGCTTTATTGCATCTCGAATTTGAGGTTTTCCAAAATTTTCGCTCGGGCGAAATTCATTCTTCTCATATTTCCATTAAAACCACAACATTTATAAAATTGAATTATAATTTTTCTTGAAATTTTTCACCCTTGCTTCGTTCGGGACAAATGAACAATTTTTTAGGTTTTTTCAACTATACACTGAAAAAACTAAAAGTACTGAGTCCCATGAATACGACAATCGCCTATCATGAATTTTCAAAAATTCCCGCAATGGAAAAAATATCGGTAAATTTGTACTGAGTACCGTGGACGCGGTAAACATTCCCATACTTCAAGTAAAGAGTACCATGGGCGCGGTAACCATTCCCATACTTCAAGTAAAGAAAATCTTGCAGTATGGGAATAGTTACCGCGCCATAGTACTTTTTACTTGAAGTATGGGAATGTTTACCGCGTCCACGGTACTCAGTGCAAATTTACCAATATTTTTTCCATTGCGGGAAATTTTGAAAATTCATGATAGGCGATTGTTAGGTTTACGGTACTGAGTACCATATTTTATTGGGTCCTAGTACTTTTAGTTTTTTCAGTGTAATGAACTTATCCAGAGAAAAGCAATGAAAGGGATGAGAGGGAAAACTGGTCAAAAATTTTTGTTTGATTGGCAAATTTGTGACATCCACCCCATCCTACTAAAAAGTCAGCCTGTTTCGTGCCTGAATAAATTGATTTTCGAAAATTTTCCAAATTAGAGTCAGAAACGAAAATTTTGCCCTTTCAATATTCATACTTCAGTACGTCACTGCACATCACCACTGATTTTGTGAGACCAAAATTTTACTTCAAATTCATTTCATGTGTAAAGTTGGCTAATTTCTGTTTCAAAGTTGGAAAATTATGAACGTCACCTCCCTCCCCTCCCCCCCCCCCAGAAAAATACTTTGCTGTGCCACTGAGCACTCTACAACAGAATATCACTTTTTTGAACCAAAAAAAAAAGTATAAAGAGGATTTATTACATACTCAGAAAAATCGTTGCACTTCTTTTTTAAATAAAATTACTTCTCAAGGAAAAACAATCATAAACACCCTTAAAACACCGAAAGTCGACATTTTTCAATGAAAAAGTTCAAAAAATTTCTGTTCAAATTTTTTCAACCAAAATTAAATTCGTTGAGTTTATTTGAAACCACGGACACGGAAATCCTTTTAAAAACTATTTCCACTTTTATTTCACTTGAACAGATATTTCAGGTATGTACTCAAATTAGCAAAATTCACATGACCAAATTTTCCAACTATTTCCCCCTTAACATTTTCCCAACATTTACGCCTCGATTTATGATTTATCGCGCCAATTTTTCTCGTTTTAATACCGCTTGAAAATATTTTCGAACCGCGAAAGCTCGGATAATTTGCAACGACGACGAAGATATACGCTGCGGTAAATTTCACTACTTTTCGGTATCGAACATTTTCATAGAGTAATTTTTTGACGGGTTTGGAAAATAAACTACCACCTTCGTCGCGGTCTCGTGTTAAGTTAACGCGATCGTCATGTAAATTTATAGCGATTACCGACGAATATACGCATCCTAAGGTAAATCTGATCAAGTTTTCACGTTATAAATTTTCTTTTGACGTTGCTGGCTGCGCAAAAATGCGAGAAGCTTTTAGTTCGATGATAGGATGCGAAATGAGCAATATACGGTACAGCGAAGAAGTTTGGTCAAATTTTCGTACAGTTAAACGTTATACCTGCATCTGCCTACTCGTAGGCGGTAAGCAGAATACTTCGACGCTTGTTAATACTACGTTTACGTGAAATTTTCCATCGTAGAGTAAAATTGATGATAACTCGGGGCGCGGAGGCTGGTTGCGTCGTCGTCGCTGGACGCCGCCGGCGATGGCGCGGCGTAATCTGTATTTTCATTCGTTTCGGGCTCGTCAAGTGTCTAAAGTGGTACAAGTTTCGGGAGTAAAGTTTCACATCCCTTAATCCTCTAGCTGTCATAATTTACAGCCCGGTAACAAACAATTTAATTATAGATATAAACGCGTCCGGCCAAGTGGTTTTTAATTCGCGATTTATTGGCGCGCTCTGCATGCGCGAATCGTAGACTGGACCGAACCGGGGACGATGGAGCTGGGGGTTCGATACCGATACGAAATGCGGTAAATAACCTTGAACGATAAATCAAGCCCCGAAGTTTATGCCTGGCGCGCGCGAAATAATTGGCAATTTTATACACTACGTTGCCGAAGCTCTCGAAGCTCTTCGAATGGAATTCAGCGCATTTTCGCGTAGCCGGCTAATTTATTCGATTGAGCGTGATATTCGGACGTGAAATACTACAATTCCGGCAAGATTCCGCTGCCGGAATCCGGCTCTGTAGGTACGTCGAAGACGATAGACCGACCGAGGTAAGCTTTTTATACGCGAACGGCGAGAAAAAAATGAAGAAAAGGCGTTCGCGGGAAAATTGAATTTTATAGTCGTCGATGACGCTGTGCCCTGCGCCAGGTCGCGCATCGCTGAACAAAGTAAGCGCTACGGGGTACCAATGAACCGATAAAATGCTCCGGTATTTGCTGGGCTAAATAAAATTTCAGCGTGGTTTTTTTCTCTTCTATCTTATTCGCCGGTAAACCTACCCCCGGGGCTGGAAGACGTTTAACTTAACCTACGATCTATACACCGAGCTCGTGTTTATTTAGAGAAATAACAAATAAACGCGAGTCGCAGTATTGTCGCGTACATGCTTTAGCTCCGAGGCGAACGTAAATAAAATTCTTACCGAATTAGTAACGAATAAATTCGATTTCTCGAGACGAAAATTTGCCAGATTGTTGAATGTTCTGCCTACATTTCCACACTTCAGGCATATACGTGCGTCTTTTTTGGTACACGTTCGTTTTTTAGTAGGTAGGTAGGTAGATCGGAAGGTAGGTAAGTTAAGTAGACGATCTATTTTTCACAAATAAGACGAAAACGCGAAAAAAAGTTTCCGTTTCTGTTTCTTGGTGTAATGATACGTTTCTCGGGAACGTTTCGGTTTTCGAACAAGTGTTTCCGTTTCCATTTCCAGAAACGAATTCCTAATGAAAATTGTTAGTTACTTTTTACGACTTGGAGGAACGACCGACTTTTTCAAGCTATGAAAAATAACAAATTCCAAAATTGTTGGTACATACTAAAATTTTTCCAGCTGTGAATTTTTTAATTCAAATTTTCTCAACAAAACAAAGATTTAAAAAATTTTTTTCATCCATATTTTTTCAAATTTCATTTCAATTCGATTTTTCCAATAATTTTAAAATATTTTTTCAAAGTTTTCATTAACTTTGGAATTTTTTTTAAATTTCAGGTTCATATTTATTCTTTAAAATTTCTTTTAAATAAATAATTATGGTACAGTCATTCTAGGTTTTGACCCAAAAAAATTAGCAGAAAGGAGAAGTTTCGTATATCTATAAGCTCATAGTAAGATATGTACTTCAACATGCCCGAATTTCCCTAAAAATTCATTCCATAATAATCCCAGCTTAAAACCTAAAAAACTCGTAAAAATTTATCTTGGGTTGAAAATTCATTCAAATAATCGTCCTATCACAAAAAACTCGGAAAAAACATGGGATGATTTCTGCGATGAAAATTCATCCCAAATTCATCGCAGCCACAAATGCTCGGAAAAATCGTGGGAAGATTTTTTTGGGATGAAAATTCTTTCAAATATTCATCCCAAATTCAACGCAACCACAAATGATCGGGAAAATCTAGTGATGATTTTTTTAGGATGAAAATTCTTTCAAATATTCACCCCAGCTTCAAAAACTCCGAACTAAACACCCTGTATCATAATAGCTGACTTCCTTTTATTCATTTTGTGCACATTGTGCACTGTCAAACTGAAAAATTTGACCAATTACAAGGATTGAAACTTTAAATTTAAATTCATCTTTCTCTGTCTAAGACTGTGAGCTTTTCAAAAAAATTCTATTCTTTTGACATCCTCTTCACCTCTTCTCTTTTATTGTGGTTTAAACATAACAGAAATTTAGGTCACGTAAGTAAAACAAAATAAATTGAAAAGGCCTCCATTTATACATGAGGGATTTTGAAAAAATATTTCATCTGCCGACATCTTGCTAACAAACGAGGTACCCCAACTCGAAGCAAAATTTTGAGCCCATACAAAAAAAAATCGAAAGTACATCATAATAGAACCCCACATTTCAAATTTCAGGTTTGGTGCATACTCAATTTTCGACCTCCCGAATTGATTGGAAGCGGTTTCGAGACGTTTCGGAGCCACCAGAAAATTTTGGAAATTTTTAGCATTTTCCAGAAAGATTTGCTCCCGAAAAATATAAGTTACTCTCTTAATTTGAATCAGTCAAAATTGACTGATTTAAATCTACAAAATTGAGTCATTGTAGGAATCAGTGAATTTTCATTATTGAATCAGTAAAAATAAAATTTCACTGATTGAATCGGTAAATAATTACTGATTGAATCAGTAAAATTTTATTTTTACTGATTCAATAATGAAAATTTACTGATATTAATTTTTACTGATTCAATAATCAAAATTCACTAAGTATTTGAACCGGTAATTTTTCACTGATTAGCAGTAAAATGTCACTGATTAACAGGGGAATCAGTGGAATTTGACTGATTAATCCGTGACTTGATTTTCTCTATAGGGAGGAAAAGTGTGACGGCACGTTTACCACGGCTATTAATGCCAACACCTGTTCACGTACCAGTCTGTAAAGGGGTTCGACGAAAAAAATTAACATTGCTTCTTATGGGAGTCGCTTTGTTTTTCTAATTTTTTTCAGTTTTGATGTGTTAAATTTTTCATATTTTGACAATGTTGACGAGTTAAGCAGTCAAATTGGTTAAAATTGTAAAAACTAAAAAAATTCAACATCAAAACTGAAAAAAATTGGAAAAACAAAAGGACTCTCATAAGAATCAATGTTAATTTTTTCGTCGAACCCCCTTTACAAAAAGTACACAAACTGGTATATGAACTGGTATTTGCATCAGTAGTGGTGCGATGACGTCAAGACTTTTTCTCCCTATTTCATCAGTCAATTTTGGCATTTTTTACTGATTCAAATTAAGAGAGTAGGAATTTTGGAAAATTATGCTCTAATCAATGAAATACATAGATCACCAATATGGGCAATTCGCGATTATAGGTGCTGAAGTTCATATAGAACATTTTTATGGGCTTTTCTGTAGCGCTGGAAAATTCCAAAACTTTCTAGTGGCTTCTAAACGTCTCGAAACCGCTTCCAATCGATTCGGGAGATCGAAAATTGGGTATGTACCAAATTTCAGCTTTTTTCGTTGATTAGATCAAACTCTCATAATTATTTTGCAGGGCGTGAGGTAATTTTGAAATTTTAAAAATTCGCCAAAATTCGAGAAATGAGCTTCATCCACTGAAATTTTGTATATGGGTTCCATTATGATGTACTTAACTTTTAATTATTTTTTTTGGTGGGGTCAAAATTTTACTTTGAATTGGGAAACCTCCCTTGTAAGCAATATGGTGCCTCAAAGGGGCAGTAAAACGAGTCTTTGTCCTGGTCTAAAAATACCGACAAAGCAGGCGGCCCATCACAAAGAAAAAGAAACAATAAAATTTTCATTCTAAATTACGTCGCGTCGCATCTGTCGGCTTCGCACAACACAAAGAAAAAGGAGTACAATAGAAATTCCGCTCTAAATCTAATGAAAAATTCAGGTCACGTAAAGCAATAAAACTAACTAAAACTTTCGAATTTTTAGGACTGTGAACTTTTTTAGGACTCTTGAAAGTATAATACAGCCATCCAACTAATTTTTTCAGATTTTTTAATGAAATTTTAGACCAAAATCAAAAACAAATCAGCATTTCCAAATTTTTGGTAGTTGGGGCCCTTTTCAGGATACTTGAAAAATAACTTTTTCGAATTCCAGGCGATTTCATATCAAAATCTGCAATAAAATATTTTGAAGACTATTTTTTAGCAGCATGAGATTATGTAAGGGATGTAAAAAAAATGGAAAAAACGAGAAAAATGCACAAAATCCAAAAATAGTGAATATAGTAAATTAGTAACCAACAATGAAAAAATTGAAAGAAAGAAAGGATCATTTCATTTTGCAACAAAAATAAGTAACAATTTTGCGACTTTTGTTTCAAGTGTTTCAAAAATTGTTGGAAATCTTGAAAAAAGAACAATATTGATTAAATTTTGTCCTTAAAACGCGTTTTTGTTTCCGTTTCCGTTTCCCTGACTATGGCGTTTTTCAGCAGTTTCATTGGAAACTTTTCGTTCCGTTTCCACAACACTACTTTTCAAATTTTAACATTTTACTCGTTTCATTGCGATGCTCGTTTTATCTTCGACATTTTGCTACGTTAAAGAGGTAAAATTTTGTTGACATTAGCAAATGTTAGAATATCATTTTAGCAAGTGTCATGTTTGAAAATCCTCGACTTGTTATTATCGAACGTAGGTATGTGGTTTATTTGTCCGCTGTAATAGGGTGTTCATGTGGTTATTGGGTGTTGTTATGTCGATTGCGATCCTGTCTCGCATCGTTTCTTTTATAAACGTACGAGTGTGTATTTTTTGACTCGCTGTCGTCGAATCAAAATGATGAATGTTATGGGTTGATTTGTCTGAAAGTACATGTGGTTTACAAAGGATCCTTTTCAATTCATTCTTTCACAGTCGTAACTCCAATGACGGGTATGAATCTGAGGTCGAATCTAAGCCAATCTTTTCTAATCAAAATTTTCTATGCACCAGAAGCACATGGCAGATCATTTACGAAAATCAAAAGCCAAACTTGGGATATGATAGAAAATTGTTTCAAATGCTGAAAATATCAGTTTGAAATAGAATAATCCCTTTACGTTTTCAGTGAATGAACCACGTGTTCAATCACAAATTTCAGCCTAGTCCGTCAAATTGGCAATTTTTTATTCGAAAATTATTAATTTTCAAATTTTATGAAATTTTACAGAATAAGAGAATCCGTAAAGTCGTCTCTCGAGCCAATATTTCCAGAATTTTTTGATTTTCATCAAATAAAATTGTTCTCTCAAAAACTTCAAAATCGAGCCAAAACATTTTTTTTAATTACTTAGAATAATTTTCGATGAAATTTTATTCAAAAAATTTTCATGACAACGCTGCCAACTGCATTTTAACATGAGCACTTTTCATTAAATTGATCAAGATGTCCATTCACAGACTTGAAAATGAGCCAGATAACGAGAAAAAATCCGCAAAATTTTTGTGGCTAAAATGGTCTCAAAAGCTGAAATCTTTACAAAGCACATCAGTAGCATACCTATAGAAGATTTCGACAGGCTAGCCCAATTTTGGGCCCTAAGACAGAGAAAACACATTTTCTTGCAATTTTTTTTCGTGAAAAAGGGGTAAATTTTTTAGAAAAATAATTATACAATTGTTATTAAAAAAAAGAAATATTATTTACAAAATTTGTGAATTTTATTTTATCTGAATACGTGATTTCTCAAACACGTTGTACGCGCAATTTTGAAGAAAAAAACGTATCCTCGAGCCTCATGTAATTATGATTTTGAAAACCCCCAAACTCCTTATACCTATAAAAAATCACCCCTTCGAACTTCGACAATAAAATTAAAGAAAGATCCCACACAGACTGATGTTACAACACGAGGTATAGCACACGAAAAAGTAGCAATGGGTGCTGCAGAGGGAGGCAGCCGCGGAATAAATTTATTTTTCCAACGAAACCGTATAAATTCACTTGCTCTCGAGAAGAATTACCGTTTAATAAGCCCAAGATGAGAGCTCACGTTTCACCGGTGCCGCACCCGATGTCGGTTCCGTCCCCCTATGATGCTGACGAACACGAATGAGGTGAATTTTATGTAGGTCTAGATATATATTTAACATTGTGGCGGGTATAGTGGCTGGATGAAGGTAGCATTGGTACAGCAGCGTATACATAATGAAATTTTATTAACTTATTTATATTGCGTTGTAAATTGAAATTCTGCTGTTCGTTTATTTCGCCCGTGAATACTAATTCGAGCGTAAATATACATACCGCCGCACGTTAAGCCCGGCACATTAAGCAGGTATTAAGTCTTTGATTGTTATAATGAAATTATACATTTTAAAATTAAATTTGCAAATTTCGTTCATTAAAATTAAAATACCTGCTCCGCAGATTAGTCTTATACCAACAGAGATAGAGAGAGAAAGAGACGAAATGTTTACATTTGTTTTTACGACAACCGCGCGACCGTTTCGTTATTACGAGAGCCACTTTCGCGACCATAGAAAAAGCTACTGATTTTCTTTCTAACACCATTCTCTCATGAATGTGGAGTCATTCGTTTTTGAGCAAAATTACCATTTTATCGGTTGCAAATTTTGAAGGCTGAATAAAATCGTTAGCCAATCAAGTCTCGCGAAAACAAAAATCGGTAAAATGGTGGCTTTGAGACTTCGTGGAGTAGACTGCGGTTTACGAAGGTCTCGTTTCAACATTTGCAGAGCTTTTGTGGGATCTTAGCAGCTATACATGTTTTGTTTACACGCACACTTGTTCAAAAGACAAACACGGATGGTCGTTTTTCTCGGTTTAAGAGAATTTTCGTTTTTCAGTGTTGCCATTGTCGAGAATTTGCAGTCATATGAGATAAATACAGTACGTTCCAATAATCAATTGTTAAGATCTTCTTTAAAAAATTCAGTAGGTACTTGATGGAATTTTTAAACCGAAACTTCTATTAAAATCGAATATAATTTGATCGATAACCAAAATCGATCAACAGAATGACCCAAAAATAGAAATTTTGTGACGTTGAGTTCAATCCAAAGGAAATTTTCCAACCTAAACTTAATTGATGATCGAAATAAAATACATAATTGAAAGAATAATAAAACTGAAATTTCGAGATTAATTCCGATCAAAGAAAATAATTCAGTCGTGTTTATTATCAAAATCGAATCGCCAAAGATTAATGAAATTTGTATCATTTATCGATATCGGAAACCCAAAAATTATAATTTAGAAAACTGATTTCGGTACAAAATCAAAACAAGGTTGCTAATAGAAATCGAAACAGAATCTGTCATCAAAATTGAAACTTCATCGATTATCAAAATCAAAACAGAATCGATTATTATCAACATTGAATTAGAATCGATTATGAAAATCGACACCAGATCAATGACCAAAATTGAAACACGATTGATTATCGATTAATTTCGATCAGAGAAAATTACTGATTATTAAAATTGAGCAGAAATCGATTATCAAAATCGAAACAGAATCGATCATCACAATCGAACCAGGATCAATTATCGAAATTGAAACAGAATCTATTATCAATCAAAATTCAAACAAATTCAATCATCAAAATCAAATTGAAATCGATTATTGAAATCGAATTGAAATTGATTATTGAAATCAAATTGAAATCGAATATAAATCGAATTGAAATCGATTATTGAATTCAAACTGAAATCTATTATTAAAATCGAATTGAAATCGATTATTTATTAAAATCAAATAAGAATCTATTCCAAAAATCGAAACAGAATCAATCATCGAGATCGAACCAGAATCGATCATCGAGATCGAACCAGAATCGATCATCGAGATCGAAACAGAATCGATTATCAAAATTGAAACAAAGTCGGTCATTAAAATCGAAATAGAATCAATCATCAAAATTGAAACAGAATCGATCATCGAGATCGAAACAGGATAGATTATTAAAATTGAACCAGAATCTATCATTCAAATCGAAACAAAATCTATTCTAAAAATCGAAACAGAGCCGATCATTAAAATCGACACCAAATCAATAATCATAATCGAAACTCTATCGATTATCGAATTTAAAATTGATTTCGATCCGAGAAAATTATTAAAATATATAAATTAATCGATTACTGAAATCAGAACTTTGTCGATTGATGAAGTTGAAATCGAAACAGGATCGATTATCGAAATAGACACCTTATTGAAATTTGCAGTCGATCGAGTGACTAAAAAACACCAAGAATTGGAATTTTAAAATCGTAACGACTATCGAAATCTGAATTTAATCGATCAACTCAGTGACTGACCACTGACCAGTGACTATATAACACGAAAAAATATAATTTTGAAATCGAATTCGATCAAGTGAATCATAAGTACATCGATTATTGATACAATCGATAAGTATTTAAGATCAATTAAATAATTATTCAAATTTTTGGAATAGAAATAATTTTTAGTTCCAATTTCAATTCCAGAAAATTATTTGAATGTCTATATTATCGAAATTAAATCATCGTTCGATTAATTACCTTCACATGAAAAATACTTCTTCAAGAAATTAAGCCAAAAAATTTAATAATCGTTCCATACGATTGAAAAGGATAATTAAACCCAGTCTATTGTCTGTCTCAAAACCACTCAAACTCATTATACTGGTTTCATTGTAAATTATTCGCGAAAATGTCGAAAGTAAATCAATTATTTCAACAATTTCAGTATTTGCTCGAAAATCAACAAACTGCACGAACGATTCGTTCAGAAAAAACATTCATGACTCGAT
This sequence comes from Pseudococcus viburni, assembly GCA_033439095.1. Taxonomy (NCBI): domain Eukaryota; kingdom Metazoa; phylum Arthropoda; class Insecta; order Hemiptera; family Pseudococcidae; genus Pseudococcus; species Pseudococcus viburni. Next base: position 653,474 of record JAVBJF010000152.1, on the reverse strand, counting down.
TTAATATTTCTTTAAAACACGTCAATTTTTTGAAGAAAAAAAATCACATAAAAACTGTTCCGAATTCCAACTCTTAGCTCTTCTATTCTTATAGGAGCAAATCAGAGCACCCACCTTGTTAAATATTTAACCCAATAAATCGTTTTTCATTCCATAAAATCAACGGAATGATTCGCACACGTTAGCAACTTTATGAAAACAGATCGCTTGAAAACTTCTCACGAACGTCGTTCCACGAAACAGAAAAGAATTCTTCGTCGAAATGCGTATTCAACTCTCACCCAACGTTACATCTATTTTTACCATTTTCCTTATTTTTTTCGTCCATAAAAACTCGTACAAAAATATTAATAATGTAGATACCGTCTCGGCGAAATCAATCACACTTTTCAATCGCCTTATCGATTCAAAGGCGCCATTTACCGGTAAAAGATCTATTCAAATTCAAAACATGCGACGACCACGACCGTGAACGCACGAATTCTACTAAATAAATAGGTACACTTGTTCGAGTAATATTATTGATTTTCAGCCTAATACTACTCGCGTCTATATTCCAAACACTTTCAGCCAAAACCGAACGAATTTATTCCAGAAAAATTTTTATGCGTATTTTGACTTCCTGCCGAAATACTTATATTTACATACCAATTTTTTCGTCATCTAACGACTACGTTTACGCGCCTTCGCTCATTTTTTCCCCATAACCGTGTAAAAAAAGAAAAGAAAATCAAAATATACCGCACTGTATCGCGAATTTCAAACTTTATTTTTTGATTTATTATTAATTCATTTAATTCTTTTTTCCCTGCCTAAAAACGCGCAGCCAACTCTAGTATAACTTTTTTTCCCTCACAAACGTACATCGTTTCTCTCTTTTCTTCCCTTGAGCTTTTTTTTCGCTTCAAACATCAATAATATTATCTATTTTACATAAAAACTCGATAGCGTATTCAAAAACAAATACAACAAATATTGCTAAACGAAAAAATATTACGTTGAGTTGGCCGATAGTTTTGAAAAAAATTTACATTTTTCATACGCGCTTATCGATTTTTAATCCAATAACACGACGCTGGAATTTTTTTTTGGAAGGGTAATTTTACGCGTGTTACGAGCGTTATGTACTACATTATAAAAATGCTCTATTTCAGCGTATAATTCATCATGACGATACTGGCGAAGAATTTCCCTAGCGAAGCAATTTTAAAATCCACCCGGAGAAATGTATTTTTATTTTTAATAACGTTTTTTCATAGTACATTACCATCTTGTTGTTTCTACTCTTGGCTGAATTTGTTTTTGATTTTGGGTCATTTTCCAAGCGAATCTTTCGTTCGAGAAACTTGATTTTCCAACGTATACGATTTCAAAGCCGGATAGACCGTGTGAGAGAGTAGGACATTACAAAATTACATTTTAGTCGAAAAAATCAGGCTTGAGTCATAAAAACTGCAGCAAATGCAGTCAGAAGTCAATTTTCTGAAAATAGAGCAAAAAAATTGATAAAAAATCAACGGAATAAAATTTTTACTCCCCAAATGATTTAAGAAAATTTAGGCATATTCTGTTTTCCTGTAATTACAATTTGATTTTTTGGCTATTTTGTTTTTCAAATGAACTCTCGAACTCTGTGTTTAGATAAAAAGATGCATTGGACTTATTTCTTAGAATATACAGTTCCATCTGAAAAATTCCATGAGTGTAAGAAATTTCCAATTTTTTGACTCTTTAATAATGCCAACTTCGATTCGTTCTTGCTCTAATTGGTCATTTGATTACCTAATTAAATATGATAAGAGATGCGCAGTTTAAAAATTTTCGGGACTATTTTTTCTGGGAAAATGGCGCGAATCATCTCAAAAATCGTTCAACATGTTGAAATACCTAGTTGACAGTTGTTTGAAAACGCCGCGAAAATATTTGAAATAGTTTATCGTTGAATTTTGTAGCAAAATTTATAAACTATTCCTTTCAATCTTCGATATCTAAAATTAAACAACACAAAGTTGCATAAAATGACAATAAAATTGCTTGAAATGTCACGAAAATAATTCAAAATGTGAAAACATATCGAAATATTCTTAAAAAATTGCTAAAAAGGAAGTATCAAAGACCAATAAATTTGCTTGAAGAACTGAAATTTTTTTTGAAAATGTAAAAATTGTTTCAGATGGAAGAAAAATTGTTCAAATTTCTTTCAAACTTTGTTCCATAAATGAAGGGTACAGGAAAAAAACTAGATAAGTAACTTTTTTAAATGTACTGCTCGGTCCTTTTTCTAATATACAATTGTTTGACTTATCTGATTTTTTCCCTGTACCCTTCAAATGTAAAAAATTGATAAAATAATATGTACTTGAAATCTTCAATACCTATCAAAACAGAACTAGAATTGCCAAAAAGTCATAAAATTTATGTAATTACAATTTGAAAAAGACAAAGATATTATTTCCATAAGAATTATCATGAAGTGTTCATAAAATGATGAAATATCAATAAAATTCCTTCAAATGAAAAATTGAAAATAATAATATGAAAATAATTTCGAACCCAAGAAAAATCGTCTAATTTCAACAAAAATCAGATAAAAATGAGTTAAAATTCTTCAAAATCGAATAATTTTCATTAATAATATTAGTAAATTTCAATTATTATATGAAAAACATCAAATTTTTACAAAAATTGGCTAAAAGTAAGTGAAAATGTAATTTTTGATATTTCAACCGGTTCTTGTCCATTTTGACCAGTTTTAATGCCATTTCAAGATTTTTAAAGACATTTTGAAATTTATTTTCAACAATATCATGAGGTTTTCAAAACTTGGAATAGTTATTACCCATTTCAAGATTTCTTAAAGACATTTTGAAATTTATTTTTAACAATATCATGAGGTTTTCAAAACTTGGAATAGTTATTACCTATTTCAAGTAATTTCAGCGATAATTCAACAATTTTTATGATATTTTCAGAATATAGTTGTTCTCATAATTTCAAACGTTCAAAAAAATATAAATTATTTCCAAAAATTTTTAACAATGAATTGATGATCATAAATTATTACTCTTCTTCACTTAGAATATAATTTTTCCAAAGAAAATATTCAGTTTTTTACACCATGGTAGAACAATGCAAGAAAAATTTCTCAATTATTGTATGAATTTTTGAACCAGAATCTGTACTTTTTACATAATAAAAATTATGAATTGATTCGACCCTCCCACTACCTTTCACTTCCTCCGTCAACAATATCATTATCATATTATAACTGTCCTGAAAATTCTATCAGTTGAAAGATTCTCCTGATCAATCACTCAAAACCAAAAATTCTTCAGATTAGAGGCCCTGAATTTAAATGATTTTTCAGCATTTAAAACAACAAGAAAAGCAATTGCAACAATTTTTGAAAATATTCTATAGTCCACGCAAATAAGAGAAAAAATGTACCAAACCCCCAAAAATTCAATCCTGATTTTTTTTGCTTTTTTACTTTCGTAATGGTCCCTACTAAAATGGACACCCCATAATCCTCCGCTACCCCCAGGGGACGGGTAAATGTCTGCTGAAAACCGGGTTTTCGTGAATATCTCCTCAAATAAGCCTCAAAACTGAAAAATAGTTATGAACAATCTTGTTCCACGTATAATTTCCTATCAGAAGGTTTTTTTATGTTCAAAAACACTTACTTCCTTGACCAAAAATTAAGGGTAAAAAACCCTATTTTTCAACAATTTACTCGATTTGAAAAAAATTAAAACTTTCATGTATATCTCCTCAAATAAGCCTCAAAATGGAAAAATGATTATGAACAATCATGTTCTACGTGTAATTTCCTATCGAAAACACCTACTTCTTTGCCCAAAAATTAAGGATGAAAAACGCCTATTTCTCTAATATTTACAGTATTTTTGTAAATGATGGAAATACGAAGCTAAAAGTACCCGAAATCATACCAGTGAAGAGTAATTTGTTTATACATGCTGGTAGGGAATTCCAAAAAAAGTCACCGAACGAATTCCAACTCTACCGTTAATTATAAGGGAGGTTATTGAATACCGCATTTAAAAAATGAGGTTGTGGAAAGAAAAAGTACTTTAAAAGCGATGTTATTGCTTATTATTGGTGATGTGAAACATTTCTTTGCGTCGCAAGGATTCATAAACGATATTTTCAGCTTCGTATTTTCATAATTTCCAAAAATACTGTAAATATTGGAAAATAGGCGTTTTCACCCTTAATTTTTGGGTAAAGAAGTGGGTGTTTTCGAAAAAAAACGAACCTGTCTGATAGGAAATTACACGTAGAACATGATTTTTCATAACCACTTTTCCATTTTGAGGCTTATTTGAGAAGATATTCACAAAAGTTCCGATTTTTTCAAAAAATGCTGAAAATCGTTGAAAAATAGGTGTTTTTTACCCTTAATTTTTGGGCAAGGAAATGAGTGTTTTTGAAAAAAAACTTTTCTGATAGGAAATTATACGTAGAACAAGATTGTTCATAACTATTTTTCAATTTTGAGACTTATTTGAGAAAATATTCACAAAAGTTTCGATTTTTTCAAAAAATGCTGCAAATCGTTGAAAAATTGTTTTTTACCCTTAATTTTTGGCAAGGAAATGAGTGTTTTTGAAAAAAAAAAAACTTTCTGATAGGAAATTATACGTAGAACAAGATTGTTCATAACTATTTTTCAATTTTGAGGCTTATTTGGGGAAATATTCACGAAAAACCGGGTTTCAGCAGACATTTACCCCTCCTTGGACTACTAAAGATATTCTCGAATAACGTGTTTGGTAACAATTTCAACAATTTTGAAATGAATTTCACATTTCAAATATTTTTTCCTATTTCATAAATTAGCTTTCTCTTTAAGGCCTATTTTACGTACCTAAAAATTTTAAAAATAATTCAAATGCAATTTCAAGCATTTTAAAAGCACTCAAAAAAAATGTTCAAGAAGAAAATTTCTAAAAACATGTTCTACTTTCTTTCATAACTATCTCCTTATAGGTATTCTGGTGACAAGAAGTCTGCCTCGAATACAACTCTCAATGCACATCATTTACCATACACCGTAGAGAATTCACCCGATTCAAAATTCCAACATTCACTTCCTTTAGTACTCTCCGAGGTAATAATTCAACGTATTGGACGTTGCCTCTCGACGTATCACTAACCAAACCCTTTATCTAACTAGGTCAACTATGAATTTAAAGCAGAAAAGTTTCCAATACAAGCTGAACTGCCCTTCAAATAACGGTTAAAACATCCTAATGCACTGAATAACTTTTTAATTGTCAAAGTGATCTTTAAAACTCTCAATTCGACTAGAAAAAAAACAAATCAGAAAAGCTTTTTAGCACCGTAATACAGAATCCAAAAAAACACCAACTTTGGTAAACGATATTGAATGAAACAGGCACGTAAAATAAAAATTTCCAAACAATTTTTGAATTAAAATTTCGATTGATTTTTCATCGTCATGGTATCAAAATACTTCCCATTTCACAACCTACCACAAAATTCAAATTTCCCATCAAAATACCTAATATACTTTCAACTTAAATAGGTACTTCAGTAAAACATCCTCGATACAAAAAGCAAAAATTTAACGAATTTTGCGAAAATTTCTCCATCCTTGTCATCATTCACCTTCGTCACATCATCGATTTGCCTACTTCTGCGTAGGTACTTCAAGTTTAACAAACTACAACGTGGTAAAAACACCAATAAAGTATTCCTCATTCCTGCCAAAAAAATACCTTTATTTTTGCAAGTAACGGAACCGAGGATAAGGCATCTGCGATGAGGCACGAACAAGGACGCAAAGAATGGCACATATTTTTTCGAAGCGTACATACTCGAAATTTTTTAAAACGAATACAATCAGACGCGTTACCTTTATAACATTCCAGGCTCATTTGTTTCTCGCAATTTTCCACCATCGACATGAAAAAATTCCGAAATTCTCCGTTAAGCATTTACAAAACAAAACGCCAGCCGGAAAAAAATACCGACAAAAATAATAATAAAGTATTTCCATTTTCTCTCTCACTTTCGTTCCCCACAAAATTACATCCATTCTGCAGAGCTCGAGCTGCGACGTCGACAAAAAGGAGGAAAAAAATTACAACATAATACTCCATTATGGCAAGCCGGCACAGCATTTCGGTATTTTCGAAACGATAAAAACTAATTTAGCCAATCTAAACGAGTAACTTTCTGGAAAAAAATTTTTATGGCCAAATAATTCGAAAAAATATTAATTCCCAAATGAACACTCGCCTCTCTGCCGCTGCATTTTGCGGTTATAACGAATCAACGCAGGTACCCGAACCGACGTTCTCTGCGGTAGCTGTGAAAGGAAAGAGAAAAAAGTATATTTTCAATCTTCTCCGCACAAAAGTATAAATTACACGTTGGCAAAGTTTGACATTTCCCATTAGTTTGGCCTAATTTTAACGAACATCCCGACAAAAAAAATTCATCCCAATAAATAAGAAGTCATCGTGACGTTGTAATGAAAAAGTTTCAATATTTGAGCTGTGTGCCTCTGGACGGATAAATTTCGATTTATATTGTCCTCCTTTTCGGGAAAAAATCCACTGAGATATTTTTAACACGCTTCGCAATCCGCAGCCCAGACCGAAATTGATAAAATTCGCAGTCGAATTATAACCTTAACAAATACCGTCGATAATTCAACGCGTATTAAATTACTAACCGAATTGTCTTCGTGTCTTATTTCGGCCCAATAAGTGTAGAAACGATTAAACTCGAAATAAAAACCCAAATTACTTTTTTACTTCGACGATTCCTCTTCATCCACCAAGAAAACGAACGAGCGCGAAATCCAATACATAAGTTTCTGCCACCCTTGTTCGTCGCGTATCGTTGAGAAAAAGCGAAAGAAAAAGCAACGTAATTTCGATTTTTTCTCGTTCGAGCACTTTGCAGCGCAAACTTTTTAAACTTTAACTATAACGAGCTTAAATCGGGTCTCTTATTATAAATTATTCAAAATACGAGGTGGTTCGGAAATTATTTTTAGTTCCTTCGAATAGGCAGATAGACACAATGCAATACATGCATGTAAAAAGTCAACATTGATTATAGTTTGAATTTTCCATAATCTTCGATTCGTTGAATGAAATTTTATATACAGGATGGTCCATAAAAACGTTTCACATTTCTTTTTCTGATAACTTCGAGAGAAATGCATTTAAAGAGTTGATTTTTATCACGAATTAAGTAAAAAGACGTCAGTTTAGTCTCCGGTTGGTGGTATCTATAGAAAAGTAGTCCAGGCATCAAACAGAAATTTTGGAAAAAAGTAGTGACTAGTGACCTTTTTATCAGGCAAAGAGTGACCAATTTTTTGAAAAATGTGGCCAAGTTCTCAATTTTTCTCAACCATACCCCTTCCCCACCCCATTATTTTTTCATAACTGTATTTTTCTCTACGATAGTCCTAAAAAATCTTTTTTTTTCATTAATAAATCTTCACTTCAAATTAAGAGTTCTGGAATAAGTTTTAAGTAACTGAAAAAAAGAATTAATTTTTGTTGGCCAATTTTTCGCAAGGATCCGGAGGGAGAGGGTCTGGTCCCTCCGGCTCCGAAATTTTTTTTCAAGTGCCTCCAGCTCCGGCTCCGGCTCAATAAAAAAGGCTCCGGAGGGCCCTCTTGGAGGGACCCTCCTGGAGGCTCCTCCGAAGATGAAAAATCGAAATTTTTATATAATTTTAAGGAATTATAATGAAAATAATAAAAAATACAGTACTTGGTTAACCCTTTCGCGACCGATTTTGGAATCATTGCATTTCAAATTTTTTTATGGAAATTGTTCCTCAACCCCCCCCCCCTTCCAAACACAAATCAGGTGTCACAGAATTTTTTCCCTTCCTCCAACCTCCTCAGGGGGCTTGAGGTACCGTATGTCCCAGTGGTATAGTAAATTGACCCTGTGTGTCCCAGTGGTAGATAAAATTGACATGTGTGTGTCCCAGCGGTAGAGAAATTGGCAATGACTGTGTCCCAGTGGTAGAGAAATGAGAAATTACACTGTGACACTGGACACTGATATAGTGATTCTCAAACCACACACATGTTGTGTGATGCACAATAGCGAGTGCGCATCACAGCGTGGGACCAAACTGGAATGGTGAGGGAAATGAACACGTTCTGAAATTGAAAATACAAAGGAGGGACCTCCGGAGCAAGGAGCCGGAGGGGGTCCAATGTGGTCCCTCCAGCTCCAGCTCCTTCTCCGGAATTTTTTTAAACATCCCTCCGGCTCTGAATTTTTTTTCAAAAAGGCTCCGAATCCGAAATTTTTACAAAAGTCCCTCCAGCTCCGGCTCCGGCTCCGGAAAATCGCCCGGAGGGGGGTCCTCCTCCCTCCTCTCTCCGGCTCCGCTCCGGATCCCGGATTTTTTCGGCAATTTATAGGCTTTTTACGTAATGATATTCATAAAGCAATTTCGAGTGATGTACTTACAACCCGAAATCGCGCAGAGGAATTATTTGAAATGCATGGTGTCAAACCTAACAATTTTTTTTGAACAAATTATGACAGGTTGTTGACTGAATCATACGGATGAAAATCCGAATTTTTCTGGGCTAAAAATTTAAAAATTTCGTACAAGCCATTGCAATTTTCAGCTTGCCCCAGTAAATAAAAAATCGACGAGGGAGTAAAATATAAATTATTTCGTTGATATTAATCAATACGTTGAGCCTGAGCGGAAAAAGCCATTCAAAAATTGAAATTGAACACTTTTCCTACATTGAGATTTTCCAAAATGTGACCAATAATTTTAGATTCTCTTCTATTCATTCTTTCTTATTTTCAACATCGTGGTGAAAGACATCACAGATTTCTTTCTCATCACAGCTTATTAAAAAGTATGGTATCAAAAAAAAAAGAAAAGCGGTTTTCAATTAATGCTATAAAAAAGAGTATAAATTACCCGTGAGTTTAACGCGGAAATTTTTCAGAAAAATTTATAATTATTTTAATGAATTCTGTAATTAAAATAAATAAATTTCCCCCACCACGTGGAATGGGGACCAATAATTAAAAAATAATAATAATAAAGACAAGCATTCAAATATCATTTTTTCTGTTCATTACGATCAGCAAAAAATGATGAATATAAAAATTTGTAAGATATGCGAGGGCGAAATTTTTTGAAAAGCCAATAAAACACTTTTCTGGATAAATGCATTCTCTTGGATTTTTGAAAAAAGTGACTTCAAAATGGAAAAAGTGACCAATAGTGACCTTTTGGCAAAAAGTAACTTTTAGTAACCAACCTTGAAAATAGGGGTCAAGTCACTAAAAAACGGCGACTCTGTTTGATGTCTGGTACATAGTTGAGTAAGGGATTTTTTAAATACAAATTTAAATGTTCAAAAAAATTCTAATTCCTACCAAAAAATAAGGTGCTGTCGCGACTTATTGAGCAAATATTGATTAATGATGTCAGAGAGCCACTTTCATTGGTGAAAAAAGTTCTATGGGTAAAAAAAACTGTCCAAGAGCCAAGAAAAGAGAAGAATTTGTAAAAAAAAATCAGTAGTGCACCCTACCCCACCAAATTTTCCGATTTCTAAATTGCCAAATTCCGACGACAATAAAAATATAGAACTTGTCCAGGAAAATATCCGCTCGTGAATTTCGCTTTGGAAAAAGGGTGGGAACCGTTCTTGAGTTTTTGAAAAAATTGATACAGGACAGTCAAAGTATTCATTTACTTAAAAAATTGGAATGAAATTCTTAATCGCCAGCCATCTACTGTCTGTCGATAATGTGTTGACATTTTTTCCAAGAGTACCAATGGAGAAAAAATTTCAAGTCTTAGAGGTTCTCAAACTTGGGAAAAATTGATATAGGAAATAAACAATCAAAAAAGTAGTACTCTTTAAAAAACTAGAACAAAATTCATAATTGCCAACCACCTATACGTTACCTTTTTTTATCAATTTGAGAAACCCTGCAGCATTTTTTGAATGCTTGCATCACAGCAAAAAGCGTCAAAATATGATCGACAGACAGTTTTGGTTTGACGTAAATATGTATTCATAGATTCAAAACATCTTAAAATACACAACGCGAAATATTTTTCAAGGTTACCAGTGTAAATTCATTGTCAATAATGTTATTTTTTGTTTACCGAAATTCGTGGGGAAAAAAGAAAAAAGTCATTTTTTAAATTTCAATTATTGTTCATTCTAATTTTACGAGTTACAACACGTCAACATTTCATTTATTCTCTTTCTTCAATGCGCAGATAATTCTCTGAGACCAAAAAATTGAAGATTCTCGACAAAAATGCAATTTTTTCTGATTTTTTGACCCGAAGCACAATTTTTCTCAGTTTTTTCATCTAGGTCATCATTTTTGAAAAATTTCAAACTAGATCATAATTTTCTAACTTTAAATGGAGCCAAGTTACCACTTCTGTCCGCTTCCGTTCGACCTGGCTCTAAAAGCTCCATCAAAACACTAAAAAACTGAGCAAAATTTTAAAAACTTTTTTCATCATCTGTCAATTTTCTTCAAATTTTCTCAAGTTTCTTCCACTTTTGTACTACAAAAAGATAATACCCTCATGAACAAACTAAAATCGCCTTATTGAAGGTGCAACAAAGGCAAAAAGTTTGAAATTTCCAAATGAGATGGATTGTTCCGACTCAAAGTATAATTGTTCTCAATTTTTATCCGACTTATAGCAAAATTTTTTCAAAAAAATCACCGCTTTTAAAAAATTTCCGTTAAAATATAATTTTTTGCCATTAATGGGAGGTAAGCTACCCCCTCACGCTTCTTCCCTTCTTCTGCTCAATCTGGCTCTAAATATTTCATCAAAACTAATCAAACTCCTAAAAAATAATTGAAAAAAAGGAAAATTTTCAAACCTCAATTCGGTTGGATTTTCACAGGGCCTTATCCTGACTAAGATATAACGGAATATTCGGTGCTCAACACCTTTCGGATGAGTTCGTTCACATTCGAATGACTTGTAATTTCAACTTCATCATTCATTTCAATTTTTAATAAATGTATTATTTCATGAGTAATTAAAAAAAGTGAAAAGAAATATACCTGCGTACTAATGTAAGAAAAACCATTTCTTTTTATGATTATTGACAATAGTCAACTGAAAATGAACGATGAAAATAAAAATTAAAACAAAAAGAAATTATTTTGGGCCTCGGTTTCATTCCTAATTCTATTTGGACATGGACATTACCTATTTTTATTATTCAGGACCATGTATTTCGGCAAAGCCAACCAAGCACAATAATTGAACTAGGCGAAAAAAAGCTGACTTCCGAAGTTGCTTTAAAAAAGTGGAAAATTGTTGTAGAAATGTAGATATAGCATAACTAATTGAATTTTACGAAATTAGAAAAGTTTCAAACTTCAGTTATCAACAATATTTTATTTTAATAGGTATCATTTCGAATTACCTACAGATGAACGATATTTAGCTAAAGCCTTTTGAAACATTTCAAAAAAAAAACTTGAATGTTTTACCTTCATTTTGAAAATTGAAACAGTTTTATATCTAACTGGTCGGCCACCCTTGTAGAAATGTAAATTTAAGATAGGCATTTCAAACTTCAAAGGGTGAAAAGTTAAGAAAAAATATATTTTAATACAGGACTTTTTTGTGAATCAACTTTTGGGATAATTTTCGAGTTGAAATAGCAAATAGGACTTTCCAACAGCTATTATCAACTCATCAAGCCATCTGGCCATCTGGCCATCGATTTTACATAGAAACAGTAAAGTGAAAATTTCGATTTTTTTTCTTTTTTAGCATATTACCATCAAAGCCGGACTAAAAGGAAAGGGGGCAGAGCTCTTAACAATGGTGAAATAGCGTTATAGCTAGAAAATTTGCAACAGTGATGATTCTTTTAAAATAAATTTTCAAAACTTCCGTCTTTAGAGCTGAAAAAATTCTATAAGAATAGGAAATGTTTCGATTTTACTCCTCCATTCTTCTCATTAAGCCAACTTTGGTTCTATACGAATTACCATTCTCAAAAAAATTCTTCCAACCCTTCAAATTCATACACACATCACTAAATATAATTTTTAAAACATTGAAATTTTCTCGTAAAATGAAATTCAACAAAACTCCACGCGATTAACTTTCATTGTTTCATTCGTAAATGAAAACTGCTCAAACCAGCGCCAGCAAAAACGTACCTAATTCTCAAAAAGTCATAAATGAAACAATGCACTAGAAGACCGTTCCAAATACAAAACTCGAATGGCTTTTAGGTGAGCAAACTTTTTCCAAAAATTAAATTAACAATTGGTTAACTCGATTGTGATACGGTTTTTGTTTTTTTCTCTCCCGCATGAAAACTCCAACGACACAAAGTTTTCCGAGGTGAATTACCCGCGTTCAGCTCGAAACCCGACTCATTTCGAGTGTAAATAATGCGTAAAAATTTTCCGAAAACAATACGCCATTATGCTATTTTTCTTCTAATTCGAAATATGTATCAAGTTTATCGAAAACGTCAGCGCCGGATTAGGACGAAAACGACTTTAATCCGTTCGAGAGATTTCGAAATTAACTTGACGCAGATTTCGCAAGGTTTTCTAAAAAGAGCTTATCAATACAGTGAAAAACCCATTTGAGAGGAGAAAATATAGTTAAATCCGCCAAGTTTTTTTTTCTGGTGTAAAGCTACGTCGCGTCGCCTTGCCCCGAATTCTACTTATTCGAATTCCAAGGTTTTACTGTCTAAAAATTATTATTCGCGACGAAACACGAAATTGGAACGAATAAAGCATCAAATACATACCTACATAAAATATTTAAATAAAAACGTGAGTGAAAAGAGTAGGCATTAATTCACATATTGAATTAAATACCTACAGGGTGATTCATAAACTTTGAGGGATAACTTATTTTAGACTGTTACAATAATTTCATATTGTTTTAACCGAATAAGGAGCAATGCGTCAAGTAGAGGTAAAGATCAATGATTACAATTTTCCATAGATGAATTCAAATTGCCCAATCAAAAGTATATATCATACAAGATGTCTCAATAGGAGATTGATTTACATTTCTTCAAAAATACATACAGGGTAACTGAAAATTACTTCCCCCAAAAAATTTAAAATTTCGGTAAAAAATTATAATTGATGGAGTAAATTTTTTTGGTCATATTCTACTAACATAGATCGTCTTCTAATCTCTGTATAATTTATAACTCGAAAAAATTCAATATTGCGCAATTTTTCCCTTAAACCAGAGGGTTCGACTAGGTTTAGCTATAGCATTGTAAGCGAAAATCAAATTATTCTTCACAAAAAATTCAAAAATAATTGAGAATTTTTGAAGAGGCCTGTGTTCGAATAGTAATGGACCAAGGATGCTGCCAAAGTTGAAATTTTTTGGATAAGTTACCTAATTAGGGAATTTTTACTAAGCATTTTTTCACCTGCATCTATTTTTCGGTCACCCTGTAGAATGGTGGAATAAGTACACTAGTCCGGGAGCCCGAATAGGACATGGATTGCACCCCCCCGCCGATCCTCTGAAACATGATTTTTCTTGAAGGGAGCATCCTAGGCAATATTTTAAGCGGTTGTATTCAAAAAAAAAGTTGGCCCTACTAACAAAATGGCGGCCATTTTGATTGACAGATTCGTCCAAAATCGGAATTTTCACGTCTAACTCACTAATTGTGAGACTTACGAAAAAATGTATCATAACAAAAAATGTTCTACATAAAATTTAGAACATTTTTTATCATAACATCGAACCCGTGAAATGGTCGCGTTCGCGAGATACACGCGCGCAAAGTTGCGCGCAGCAAATTTTTCCATGTTCACTTGTTACCTATTCTGACTACTAGTTTACTTTCATCGCGGAAACGTGGTTTAAACTCTCGTTGATTGCAATTTACAAATACTTCTCATATTTTCAAAATACCCACGAGTGCAGTGGTCCACCCAGGGGGCTAGGGAGCTATAAACCCCCTCCCCAGGTTAGGAAAGGTTTTTTTTTTTAATTACAAAAATGTAGAGAAAAGGGCAATTTTTTGCTCTTTAAACATGATTTTTCTAAAAAAAATTGTCCTCTCTTCGCTCGCGTAGTATTTTAATCATTTTATTTCTTGAATAAACATATAAGTATGCAACTCTCTAATCTGAATCAGTCGTTGATAAAATTCTGCCTTTGAGAATCAATGATTTTCATTGAAAATTAAAATTTCGTGTGGCATATCGATTCTAACTAATTTGAGAGCGTAAAATATAAATATCAACTTACTTTTTGATCCGACCCTCTACCCGTAATTTTTTGAAATATTCAATTCCGTATGATCACATCAGCCTGGTGGAAGGGATCAGTTAGAGCACGGAGAGGAGGTCGGATTAAAAAGTAAGTCAATATTCGAATTCTACGCCCTCAAATTAGTTAGAATCGAAATGCCACGCGATGTATATTTTTTTCAATATAGTTTTTCCCAAGAGGCTAGAGGGGCCCTAAAGGGTCAAATCCAAAAAATTAGCAAATTTTCGAACTTCGCGCCCTCAAAAACCTAACAAACGACAGGTCACACGTTATTTTTCAGTTTTTTGAATTTTGCCCCCATCAAGAAGACTAATAGGTGAGTTCAGAGGGGTCGAATGAAAAAACTGAATACATATTCAAAATCAGCGCCTTTGAATTAGTAGTAATCGGTGCGTTACTTCAATTTTTCGATTTTTTTTTTGAATTTCGGTCAAAATTGTGGACCCCTGTACCTCCCAGGGGTCTAAAGATCCCATCTTGAATATTTTTTGGTTGAAAAATGGGTAAAAAATGCTACTCTCTGTAATTTTTTCGAATTTTTGAATGGTAGTTTCATCTTTTGGTTTTATCGTGAAAGTTGAGCTTTTTCCACTAAAGTTCAACTTTGAGCTTTTCAAAATGTGATTACCATTTTTAAATCTCCTATTAGTTATCTTTCAGACCCCGCAAACAGTTTTTCCTCAAGCACAACCTATCTCGAGATATGCGCCTTCAAAAGGTAATTCGGCTGAAAAACGCAATTGCATAAAAATTTAGAACCCCGCCTCCTCACCCTCTTGAGAGCTAGAAAAAAATTATTGTGGTTTTGTGAATAGATCGGGTAACTCTTAAAAAAAATTTGAGTGAAATCGGAAAACCCGACTTCATTTTTGGTCTATTTTAGTATGAAATAGTCCTGGAAGATCAGTGGAAAATCATTAATTTTCAATGAAAATCATTGATTCTCAAAGGCAGCATTTTTTCAAAGACTGATTCAGGTTTAGAGAGTTGCATACTTATATGTTTATTTAAGAAATAAAATGATTAAAATACTACGCGAGCGAAGAGAGGACAATTTTTTTTAGAAAAATCATGTTTAAAGAGCAAAAAATTGCCCTTTTCTCCACATTTTTGTAATTAAAAAAATCCCCTTTCCTAACCTGGGGAGGGGGTTTATAGCTCCCTAGCCCCCTGGGTGGACCACTGCACACGTGGGTATTTTGAAAATGTGAGAAGTATTTGTAAATTGCAATCAACGAGGGTTTAAACCACGTTTCCGCGATGAAAGTAAACTTGTAGTCAGAATAGATAACAAGTGAACATGGAAAAATTTGCTGCGCGCAACTTCGCGCGCGTGTATCTCGCGAACGCGACCATTTCACGGGTTCGATGTTATGATAAAAAATGTACTAAATTTTATGTAGAACATTTTTTGTTATGATACATTTTTTCGTAAGTCTCACATTTAGTGAGTTAGACGTGAAAATTCCGATTTTGGACGAATCTGTCAATCAAAATGGCCGCCATTTTGTTAGTAGGGCCAACTTTTTTTTTGAATACAACCGCTTAAAATATTGCCTAGGATGCCCCCTTCAAGAAAAATCATGTTTCAGAGGATCGGCGGGGGGGGGGGGTGCAATCCATGTCCTATTCGGGCTCCCGGACTACACAAATGGGTGTCTACATCTCAAAATAACCTGATGAGAATTTCAGCCCTCTTACTCAACTGGTATCCTTCATCGCTCGTACTTGAGGTCTATCTTCGTGAAATAAATTTTGAAATAGGACAAAATTTTCATTTGAAAAATTTTCATTAAAAATTCACTTTGATATATCCATTTTTTTTAGGGGTATTTAAAAAATTATTCATTCATGTAAGTACCTAGCACCTACCTACCTACGTCAAATTTTTGAAAAAAAATTTAAAAAAACATTTTTGTGAAAATATTTTTTAAAATTGCCTCAATACAGTTATTTTCTCGAAAAAAAATATTAACAGCAATTTTCCAGTTCACGGTCATTTTTCCGAAGCCTAAATCCCGAAAAGACATTTTCCCAAATAGAATATTTCACGAAAAATTTTTTCACGAATTTGTTTTCCAAATAAAAAAAAATAGTGTACTATTAAATGGACTTTATTTCTTGATAAAACGATGATGTGTGCCATATGTGCCAATGTTCGGAGGTAAATTTTTGTAACCGTTGTAATTGGCAGCGATTCTTTAATCCAATCGTGAAGATCATTCCATTTTTCAAAGGTGCAGATTTTAAGAGTCCAATTAGTTTTTTCTTAGAAGATTTAGTTTTTGAGATCTTTTCAATAAAATATATAAAAGTTGAAAGAGCTTACAACGTATTGATATCATATCAAATTTCATAAGGAATCCGAAAAAAATTAGTTTGAGGGTCGTATCATGTCCTTAAGTGCTTCAAAAAGAACCTAAACTTCCAAAAATGTAAAAACTTTGATTTTTTTCCCAAAGTTTCCACATTTTTAAGGCCAGATTCCTAATTGGGGCACTTGAGAACATGATATGGCCGTATATCCTCAATCAAAGAACAAGTCAGTGTTATTTTTAGATTTTTGGATTTTTAGGCTCTTATGGTCATGAGATGGCTCTCAAACTAACTTTTTGGGATAGAAATAATAAAAAAACGTGATTCGGGGAATTCTGCATTCGGGAAAGAAGTTATTCGAGAATTGTACTCGGGATTTCGGTTTTCGAGAAAACGGCTTCGTAAAATTTTTTTCGTGAAATATCCTATTCGGGAAAAAGGCCGTTCGGGATTTAGGCTTCGGGAAAACGGTCTATAACCCAATTTTCCATTAGGTATCCTCGAATTTTTGAAAAAAAAAAACATTTTTTTAAACCTCAGATTAGAAGTAGAAGAGGGTAAGGTTATCAATAAATTGACGTTGCTGATTTTTGTTGATAAAAATATACAATTATTAGGACCATTACAAAACAATTTTTCTCAATTTTTCTTTTTGATTTTTCACTGAAAATTTAAAAACACGAAACAGCCAAAAAGTGTCATTTTTTCGAAAGTACCTTAGTATCTCTGAAAAAAATTACCCCTCCTCCGCCACGCGGAATGTTGATAATTTAAAATTATATTTCCAGTATCTTCTTCCATACTTAAATTCAATAATTTCAAATTTCTCAAAATAATCACTACCACTCATTTTCCACTTTTACCTCATTTTTCGATAAATTTTCAGTAAAAAATCAAAAAAAGTTGGGGAAATTTTTCTTGGAATGATCTTTATAATTGGACAGATTGATATTAAAATCGAGTGAAGAAAGGCAAAAGTAAAATGGAGGGGATGAAAAATTTACCAGATTGGATTAAGATCTCGACATGGTTTTTGTACTACAACCCCCTCCCCCCTCCCAGAAAAAGTGCAAAACGATCACATCTTATGATCCAACTTTGATAGAGAAGAGAGAACTGATCATTCCCAAAATTGAAGAGACAAGGATTTCACATGAAAAACTGTTCTAATGTTGTCTAAAAACTAAAAAGTACATAAAATAGACGGAATTCAAAAATTACAGTTCTTTAAAATATTTTTTTGTCGTTTGGAAATTTTACTATGTGGCTTCTTAAATTTTTAAACAAGTTTAGCAACACTTTTCATCATAAATGACAAAATTGTTTTTAAAAAAATTAACGAAAACTTACGATTTTCAAATCTCAAGTATTATACCTTCAATTTTAAAAAATAAATAGGCACCTATCTTTTTTTTTTACTTCAAAATATAGGATATCCATTTCTGCATCATTAGCTGTCTATTTATTTCTCTGGATAGAATAAAATTTACTTCAGCTACATCCTTTTCCAAAATTTCTCAAATCTCACACTTTCTACGCCCAGAATCAAGTTTATTTCCACAATTTCCTTCAAAAGACCAATCACCAATAATTATTCAACGAAATAACATAAATTATCATAAAATTCAACCATGAATCCAGTAAGTATCTCCTCTAAATTACGCTGTATATCATTACACATATTTTATACATTCTCTAACAAAAAAATTTCCACGTTTCATTTTCAACTTATTGCGTACGATTGTCGTTAACATAACAACGACTACACCATTTTGAAATTTCCTAGCAGAATTTTTTTCCCCATGCAACTTTATTGTTGTCTGTCCTTTGTAATAAATTACCATTGCCATCTACGATGTCACAGCCGGATTGTTGACGTTGCATGTTAAATGGTTTTCAAAGCGAATAAAAAAAGATCTAAGTTGATATCCATACAATATTTTTTTACGTTGAAAAAAAAATAATAAAAGGTTTACAAAGTACTCAAATTATTCTCATTTTTTTCCCAAAAACATTTTATGAGATTTCATTTTTTGACGTTCGCATTTTTAATGAACTTCTACATACATTTTTTTAAATTTGATATTAAAACTTTCAAGAAAAGAAATACGATTTTCTCCAACTTCAATTACAACTTAGGAAATAACGTTATTGAAGTATATTTTATCAAAATGATATATTAGTCGATAAAATTAACTCTACGTACTCCGCGAAGAGGTTATTTTTTCGACGAACAGAGCAAAATCTTACGGTATGAAAAAAAAACGACAATTTTTCGCATTATAAAAGCTTTTTACGTACGTGTACTTATATTATCCCAATCTCTCGAAATCTTTTACCCGAACGTTATAAAAAGTTTGTTATGCTTTTTAATGTCGTCGTTTCCAATTTTCCAATTTTTTTTTCACGAGTTTACCCAAAACTTGGTTATAGTTTCGACGCAGCTAAGAAAGCACATATAGTTGGCATTGCCAAAATGGCGAGTTTCTTTTCCAATGTGGGATTTCTTTTATTTGGTTAATTTTTAAAACGAAATCTGGCTACAATTGTAAAGTTGAACGAAAATTAAGGGATTTTTTTCGCTTACTTTTTTGTTTGCACGAGTCGTACTTTGCCAATTTTTTCTTATTTTTATTGTTACACGATTTTATTTCTCACAAGGAGAAAGTTTTCGAGACTTTTATTTCGTTTGATAAATCTCTCTCAATCATTTTGATTCAATTTGTAATGGAAAAATTTCACTTGCACGTCCGTCTCCTTCTCGCGAAGAAAAAAACGAGGAATTTTATTCCTTCGGCGATACTTTTTGAAAAAAACTACTTAGATACGAATTGAATTTTACGACTAAGTGACTGTGCTGAAAAAACTCACTAGTTTACTTATCCATTAAAATCGAGTGTTTTTATTAAAATTTATCGTTCGTTCCTTTGAGAAACGCTTCTCGAGCCGTAGTGCCGTTCAGAGAGCAACCATCGGTACATAATTTATAACAGTTAAACATATAATCTACATTAGGTAAAATAAAAAGTCGATGGATAATACATGTTTCGAATTCTAGACCAGTCAAGAGAGCAAGGCATTTAGTTGAAATAAAGAAAAATGGTTTTTCGTTTCTCGATGGTGCATTTTTTTTCACTGTCTTACGAGGAGATTTTTTATATCGTCTAAAAGCTAAGCCAGGGGGGAGGGGGAGCTTTGATGATACACCATTTCTCAAACCATACCCACAGCTGAATTCAAGGTAAAAAGCAGAATCGATCTTATTGATAATACCAATCACGCAGGGAAAACATGTCGTTTTTCTCGAGATAAAAATTCATATAAAAAATTATGTGCTTAGCTTACCTCTTTCTTTTCTTATATTCGAGTACATTTTCGTCTGGAAATATTTCACAGAGCTCCGCTTCACCTCGAACAATTTTCGCTCAACAATCAATTTCGTATCCTTTCTTGAAAACGTAGATCAACGCGAACTTCTCTTTGTAATTCCAAACGCTAGCAATCTGCAGATTACATCTGAAAAAAGAGAGAAAAATAATAAATCATTCGTCCAGTTGGAAATGTCGAAATATCTCGCAGCTTACGAGTTGTTTGCCACCTTATTCTACAGGATTCGATACAGAAAGTATCGAAGACTAGATTATTTTCTTATTTACGACGAAATTTTCATTAAATTAAATAATTATCGGACACGAAATACAACGGAGATTTTATTCCTTGAAAAAATACGCTCCTTAATACATTTATTTCAAAACGATAAGAACAACTGCGTAATACCACGAATAAATCTTACATCTGCTTCCGTTCAACCCTCGCCACGTTTCAGTCTGCTTATTACGAGCCAACTTTCTAGCAGTTCCAAATTTCTTCATCAATATTCTCATCCAAACGATAACTTTCTCTTTAAAAGGAAGCTCGACAGCAACATATCGCATTAAAGATTATAAGTTATGTACTTCCTTTGCGAAAAGTACTTACGTAAAACTCGATTAATTAAGAAAATTTTACTCGAAACGTGATATCTTTCTTAAAGTAGTAATAGAATTCGAAGAAACGCTCGTAGAACAAGATACCGGGGCAAAAAAGAGCTTTAAAAATCAACACTTTCGTAAATAATTTAACAATTAACATTTTTATAATTTTCAAGGCCGAAAAAGTAGAAAACCCGGAGTTTACGTAGTTGCCTACATTTTCGATTAGAAATGTTCCGAACACGCGTAGGCGTTAATTACCCAGCGGGTTTTATAATCTGCAGAACGTATAAAGTCGTTTTATTAGACATAGCTGTCAAAATACCTTTTCGAAATAGGTTTTACTCGAGTATCAAATTTGATACCGTTTTTTTCTGCTCGGTTCTCTGTAATTTGGAGAGAAATAAGAGAGCAGAAATTCAAGTTTTCAACGAAAGATCCACGATCCATCTATGTCAAGTTTATTGAAATGACGCGAGTCGAATTTTCAAACGTCGCCGTTCAATTTTTGATTTTTACATTGAAATTTTAATTCTTCGTTTAGTGCCGATTGGAAAAGTCGTAATTAAATTTTTGTGAAAATTTTTGCCAACTTTTCGACGAAGTATTTCCAAAAATATTTTGTTTCGTGAATTTTTCAACCCAAGGTTTTATCAAAATGACCTGTCTATGTTCAGTGCCGACCCCTCATAATGAAAAATTCCTTTTTAAGAAGAAAAATGAAATTACAGCCGAAAATTTGCGAAAGTAATTATCTCTTTTCAATATGAAAAATCATGCAATGGATCAGAGAAAGGGTATGGTAGGATAAGGGAGCCGAATCTGCCCTGGAAAGCTTTTCGAACGATTCCAAGGCCAAAACCCACTTCAAAAATTTTGAAATTTTTATGGTATATTTCTACTACAAAAATACATCTTTTAAAAAAATTTCGTGATCGACTCCAGTCGCATTTTTGAGATATGGCGATTTGAAAATTTCAAAACCGCGTAACTCGAAGAGTAATGATCGGAAAAAGTTGAAAAAATTCCTGTGTATACCCCCTATTGACTAGAAGTCACAGGAAAAATTTCAACTTTTTATCTTGAAAAAAACGCGAGAAAAAAAATAAAACCTGAAAAACACCTTTTTGCCTATATCTCGGATTTAGGCGGGGTGAGGGTCTGAAAATTTTGTCAAAATTTTTTCTCGACAGGGTCTACCTTTTGGCCTTGGAATCGTTCGAAAAGCTTTCCAGGGCAGATTCGACCCCCTTACCTTGAGTCACAAAAATCTTATGTGGCTGGGAAATTTTCTACAGTCCAATTTGAGCGTGCTTTTTTACGGGCCAAAAAAATCAGTTGGCTTTTTATGTGTATTGGTCCCACAGTTCCGAAAAAGTGTATTTTGAATTTTTTCACTTGCACAATGGAGGGCTGGAGCCTAAAAACCCTCGTTTTCCCCCTGAAATTTGACCCGGGCCAAAAAAATCTTTTACAGTATGTGGTAGTGGACACTCCCCTCACTCCAAATATATGTCAACTTCCTTGGGCTACTTGCACAATGGGGTGTCAGCGCCCCTAATGTGCGATTTTTCGTGAAATTCGGCCATTTTTGGCTCAATAATGGCTCCGTAGGCGTCATATGGTCTGCGGGCCAAAAAAAAACCACCTCAACACATACATGGATTCATTCCATTAAGCCGAAGTTTATGGAAAACGGTTTGCACAAATGTATGTGATGAATTTTCAAAGTTGAAAAAACGCATCATTTTCGCCCTCTTTCACCAGAACTAACTTATCCAAAAAAAAGTCGGAAACACGGGTTATGACCTATCAAAATGGGTTCAAATTTCACGAACAGCGCAAAGATATATGTGAAAATGTAATCTGAGCGATTTTGAGCATTTTTGAGCCCTAAAATCAGGTCAATTTTCAAGTATTTTGCAAAAACTGATGTGACCTATGAAAATGAGGTTAGAATTTCACCAAAAACTGAGTGTAACCTATGAAAATGGGGTTAGAATTCCACCAAAAACTTAAAAATGTTGACCAAAATTTTTTTGAGTAATTTTTGAGAATTTTGAGTAAAGGTCATTTTTTGCGTATTATTAGATGATTGACGTATGACCTATGAAAATGGGGTAAAATTTTACGAGCAGCACAAAGATATTATAGACATAATCTGAGCATTTTTGAGCGATTCTGAGCATTTTTGAGTCCGGTTTCTTTTATTTGTTCGTGTTTAATTATTATACTCCAATTACATGTTTTGTACCTACTTGAAATCGCTGACAAACATTTTTCACTCGCATTCTTAAATTTTAAAATTTAAGAATGTGAGTGAAAAATGTTTGTCAGCGATTGATATACGCAAAAAATGACCTGAGCTCAAAATTCTCAAAAATTGCTCAAAAAAATTTTGGCCAACATTTTCAAGTTTTTGGTGAAATTCTAACCCCATTTTCATGGGTCACACGTCAGTTTTTGGAAAATACTTGAAAGTTGACCAGATTTTAATGCTCAAAATCGCTCAAAATTGCTCAGATTACATTTTCACACATATCTTTGTGCTGCTTGTGAAATTTTAACCCATTTTGATAGGTCACAATCCGTGTTTTCGACTTTTTTTTGGATAAGTTAGTTCTGGTGAAAGGGGGCGAAAATGATGCGTTTTTTCAACTTTGAAAATTCACCACAACCATTTGTGCAAACCGTTTTCCATAAACTTCGGCTTATTGGATTTGTAATGATTTTTCCTGTGCTGCAATTCTGACTATTTATCAGTGACTTTTCACTAATTCAGAATGAGAGAGTAGGTACTTAATTACAACTGATACAATATCGAAAAGTTATAGAAATGTCAAATTGGTGAGCAAATTCTGCCACTTGAAAAATTTTCGTTTTTCTATTGAAATTGCTTAGCAATTTTGAAAATTGGAAAAAAGAAAAAAATGCAATTTCGGAACAATGTTTTGTTTCTTAAAATCTGGCAAAAAATGTTGAAAAGTTACAGAAATGTCACATTTGATTATAGCCTAATTCATCAATTTATTTAAATTGCTCAGGAATTCTGAAAATGGGGAGGGGAGATGAAATACCGAATATTTTAACAAAAAGTCATGGGAACTGAAAAAATTTCAATATCTGACATTTTTATGTAAGAAATAATCATTGAAACACGCCTATGATTAAAAAGTGTTTGTTCTGAAGCAAAACTCGAGACATTAAAAAAACGTTTACCTCTTTGAAAGGATTAATCTTTTCAAAATTTTCATTTCTACTATGATATAGGTGCCTATTTTTTCCCCCCTTTAAAAATTCATTCACCCAAACATTTCATTTTTTTCAAAAATTCACAATTTTTTGAAATTATTTCAATTTTTTGCACAGTTCAAATCAATTTTATAGAAAAAAGGAAAAGTAAAAAATAACCAATGTCATTAAAAATGACTAAATTAGGATCACAGGCTTCAAAACCGTATTAATTTTCCTATCCATAGTTCGAGTTCACAAAAAATAGGTAACGCAGTCAGCTAGAAATTAAACCCTTCTAAAACCATTATCTTTAAATTTTCAACTCATACTCGTACATACTAGAGATGAGCACGATGCCGCTAGTAGTCAATAAAACGCGCGTAGCGGTAGCAGGCATCGTGATTACAACTACTTTTTTGTAATCATGACTACTTCCCAAGCGATGCCGCTACTACGCTACTTTTATCGGCGATGCCTACGATGCCGATATTGCCGATACTTGCGATACTAACGTTGACGCATCGCAGACAGCCAGTCATTTGCATGAGTCATTGTAGGTGAAGTCAATTGCAATACCAGGGTACTATAATATAGTACCCTAGCATTTTCTCATTATGGCGATTCTGGCGATTCTTGCGATGCCAGCGATGCTTGAAATCGGCATCGTACGATGCCGCTACTAGCGATGCCGAATTAAAACCAGTATCGTCGCTACTGCGCCGACCCTAGAAGCGGCATCGTGCTCATCTCTAGTACATACCTACAGAAGATGATGCCAATCAAGGAAATATCACAACTCCAAAAATAATTTCCTTTTTTCTCCTTTCAAACAGAGAACCCCCTCACTCACTCAACCATTCTAAACTCTCCAATCATCCTCAGATCAAAAATCAACGACACATTCGAAACCTCACACAATTCTGTCATCTTTCCATCCCTTTGAAACCCACTCCACCCTAAAATACGATAACTTCCAAAGAAATTATCAACTCTCGCATGAACGCACACAAAAGGAAAATTTTTTCAAAAAAACACATATCAAATCCTATACGTTATTTTCCTTCTCTCCGCTTCCCTTCTTTCCACCACGTTTCCAGCAAATCCCCATACGCCGAGTTTATTTCCTCAACGCACAGCTAAGCAAACTTTTAGCCCGTAATCGAAGTTCAGCTCTATACCATTTCGCGCAGTTTCAACTTCAAACAACAGTTTCCATATCTTCGATATACGTTCATTTTTAATAAAATTTCCCAAAGGCGAAGCACGATGGAAGCCTTTAATAAAGTACATTACACGCTGATAACATAACACTGCATGGCGAAACTTCCAACGACCTCGAAAATACATACGCCGGCTACAATGCGATGGCGTATTTTTTCGTCGATTTATCGAATAATTTCAAACCGGTGATGCATATTGTTAACATATTCGGATGTTTCTATATGTTTGAAATATGTGCAAGTGTGTTTTTTAAATGTATTACAAACAAACAATATGGCAGAGTATTCGAGTCTGTGAACGTATAAAGCTTACATTTTAATAGGTATTTTTTTTACTACCCTACGTACTCGTTTCAAGTTCCCCTTTTGGGTAATAAAAAACAGCAACGGCCTCGTTATTAATTTCCTATTAAATATGAATTTTTAAAAAATACCGTATGAAAATAGCCTACTTTTAAAGCTCGTTTAATCGTCCTTTTGTCGATTCGCTGTAAAGGCAGCCAAAGCTCGTAGGAGACTAATAAATGTTAACGTTTTTATTGGCTAATTTCAAATTAAAGTACTTAAGTAGGTAGCTAGAGTTACCTAGGCCTACGCTTTAGCTATTATATGATGTAATAAAGGCCATAAACACACATATGTACTGAACCAATTTAAAACATCGTTATTTTACTCCGATATACGCAGTGGCGATTCTAGCGAGTAAGCTTGTAAGCTCAGCTTACATAAAAATTTTGGAAAAAGGAAAGAAAAAAATGTTTTCATTGCAAGTCTAAATTCCAAATTCATATCTATTCGCGAAAATCCGGAAACCAGTACCTAAAAATGTAAGTTTATCATAGTGATCGAAAAAATTATTTTCAATCTCGATCATATCGATATCACTCCCGAGCAGGGTATCTAGCCAAACGCATTGGCTAGAGCTAACGGCTAAAAGCTAAAAAAAAATCATTGGCTAGTGCTAACGGCTATTAGCTAGTGTGAGTTGATTGGCTAGCCATTGGCTAGCTAATGGCTAGCTAATGGCTAAGTTTTGAAAAAAACAGGGGTGTCTAGCCAATCGCATTGGCTAGAGCTAATGGCATTAAAGCTAAAAAATAATTTCATTGGCTAGAGCTAACAGCTAACAGCTAGTGTGAGTTGATTGGCTAGCTATTGGCTAGCTAATAGCTAATTATTGAAAAAATCATGTGGCACCTCAAAATACACGCCTTTGCAAAAATGCAAAGAAAAAGTGTTTGAATCTCACAGGTATTTTTCTATTTGAAGAAAAAGAGCATAAAAAACCAAAATAACCAAGAATTTAAAAAAAATCATGAAATTCTGTAAGAAATTTCAAGTTTTATTAGTTTTTTTTAAATAATTTTGTTCAAAAAAGGCAAGCCAATAGCCATTCGATTTGATTGGCTAGAGCTAATGGCTAATGGCTAGTGAAGTTGATTGGCTAGCTAAAAGCTAAAGCTAAAAAGAGTGAAAATCCTTTGGCTATTGGCTAATGGCTATTGGCTATGGGCTAGCTAGACAGCCCTGGAAAAAAATCATGTGGCATCTCAAAATATTCGTTATTGTTTTTATGTGCAAAAATGTAAAAAAAAACAATATTTTTCCTTTGAAGAAAAAGAGCAAAAAAACATAAACAAATCACAATTTTACACATTTATAAGAAAAAATGACTAATAAAATTTGGAATTTCTCAAGAAATTTCTCATAAAATTTCTCAAGAAAAGAAAAATTAACAAAACAGCAAAGCCAATAGCCATTCGATTTGATCGGCTAAAGCTAATGGCTAATGGCTAGTAGAGTTGATTGGCTAGATAAAAGCTAAAGCTAAAAGGAGTGAAAATCCTTTGTCTAACAGCTAATGGCTAATAGCTATTGGCTAGCTAGACAGCCCTGCTCCCGAGATCGTGATATCGATATGAAAAAATGATATCGATATTATAAGATCGATATCAGAAAAGAACTGTAAAACTGAAAAATTGCGCTCCAAAATGCTCTAAAATGTGTAAACTTTACAGTTGGATTTTTTTGATCTTTCATTTGAAGTTCAAAATAAAAATTAAGGCTCCAAATCCAACAAAAAAACTGTGTGAGCCAAAGTGGTATAGATAAAAAAAAACCTTACGCAGTCGCGTAAGGTAACCGACTTTTCGGTTTTCACATACAACGTAATGTAAATTTATTAGCATCGAAGGATGATTCAACTCGAAAAATTAAGGCCAAATTTGAAATCAACAATCCTTTTTACATAATTTATATTGCTTCTTTTCAAGTTAAGTTCAAAATTTTGAACTTCGATACCCCTTATGACATCTAGGGAAATTCAAATCGAAAAACTAAGGCCTTTGAAATCAGTTTCAAGTTATTACTCGAAATTAAAATTTTTGCCCAGTACCCAATTCCAAAATTTTGGACCTCTAAGCTGTCTAATGTACATAGGGGAACCTAGGGGGCTGAAATCGAAAAACCAAAGCCTAATTTGAAACATAACCCCAAATTACATAAAAGCTGTATGTATAATTTTAAAGTAATTGCCGAAATTGAAATTTCAGCCTTTCCCTCCTCCATCCCCTCGGGCATCCTCAAGTCCCTAGGGACATCTAGGAGATTCGAATCGGTAAAACAAAGACAAATTCGGAATCCGCGACCCACAATGTGTCAGAATGTGCCCTTTTACCGAATTTTGAATGCCAAAATGCAAAATGTGAGTTTTGAACCTCTCATTACGCCCTTTAGTGACCGTTTTTTGAGTAAAGGAGGCGTCCCGCAAAAAAGTTAGTGAAGGACGTTGTAGAGAATTAAATTTACTTTCGTCAGTGTGTCATCACATTTTTTTGAGTGGGCTTCAAAAAAACTGTTAATCAATTTTCAGCTACCTGGTGGATGGCATACCTGAACCGATTGAACTGAAATTTTTACTGTATCACCTTCCAACTTTCCTCTGTCACTTCTGAAAATTTCAGCTCAATTGGTTCAGGGGTTCTTGAAAAATAAAAATTTAAAGCGTTCTGCAACTTTTACTTCATTTGATTGAAATTTCTAAGATTCCCACCTTTTTTATTTTATTCAAATTTCTCAAAGTTCAAAGTAAGATATCTCGAAAACGGCTGATTGGATTTTAAATCGGTTTGAAAATCTCAAAATTTCGATCCTTCCTCTACGATTTTTGTAATATCTGTCCCCTTATGAAAGTTCACAGCTTTCGTGTTTAATCAAAGACAAAAGTGTACCTTTTTCATTAAAATTTCACAAATTTTTTTTTATTCATTTATTCAAATTTCTCAAACTTTAAAGTTCAATATTTCGAAAACGGTTGAATGGATTTCAAATCGGTTTGAAAATCTCAAAATTTAAATCCTTCCTCTACAATTTTTACCGACTTTTTTGTAATTTGTGTTTTTTTCTGAAAGTTCGCCGCTTTCGAGTTTAATCAAAGACAAAAGTGTACATCATTCATTCAAATTTATCAAAGTTCAAAGTTGTGATATGTGTTTCCTTCTGAAAGTTCACAGTTTTCGAGTTTAATCAAAGACAAAATTGTACCTTTTCCATTCAAATTTCTCAAATTTTCACCTTTTTTATTCATTTATTCAAATTTCTCAAACTTCAAAGTTGAATATCTCGAAAACGGCCGAATGGATTTCCGAGATATCTTACTTTGAACTTTGAGAAATTTGAATGAATGATGTACACTTTTGTCTTTGATTAAACTCGAAAGCGGCATTGTTAATCCTAAAGACTAAACCTCACCTCACCTTGACATTCAGTCGGTCTAAAAAAATCGTCGTTTTGAAAATTCCAAAATTACGATGAAAAAAAATTTCAAAAAATTACTACGCCAGCGGGATTCGAACCCGGGACCTTCCGCACTGTGAGCCATCGCTCTGTCCATTCAGCTACCGGAGCAGCTTGCCGAAATGTGTTTGACAACGATATACATGTCACTAAACTACGTAAAACTACCCCCCATGCTCGCGTACGCGTACGCATACGTATACACGCGTACGCATACGTATACACGCGTACTACGTCATTAATATTTTCCTGTCATGAATTGTTTCCCAATTTTGTCTTTGATTAAACTAGAAAACTGTGAACTTTCAGAAGAAAACACATATCACAACTTTGAACTTTGAGAAATTTGAATGAATGATGTACACTTTTGTCTTTGATTAAACTCGAAAGCGGCGAACTTTCAGAAAAAAAACACAAATTACAAAAATTGTAGAGGAAGGATTTAAATTTTGAGATTTTCAAACCGATTTGAAATCCATTCAACCGTTTTCGAAATATTGAACTTTAAAGTTTGAGAAATTTGAATAAATGAATAAAAAAAAAATTGTCAAATTTTAATGAAAAAGGTACACTTTTGTCTTTGATTAAACACGAAAGCTGTGAACTTTCATAAGGGGACAGATATTACAAAAATCGTAGAAGAAGGATCGAAATTTTGAGCAATTTTTGTGATATGTGTTTTCTTCTGAAAGTTCGCCGCTTTCGAGTTTAATCAAAGACAAAAGTGTACATCATTCATTCAAATTTCTCAAAGTTCAAAGTAAGATATCTCGAAAACGGCTGAATGGATTTTTAATCGGTTTGAAAATCTCAAAATTTCGATCCTTCCTCTACAATTTTCGTGATATGTGTTTTCTTCTGAAAGTTCACAGCTTTCGAGTTTAATTGAGGACAAAATTGTACCTTTTCCATTCAAATGTCTCATATTTTCACCTTTTTTATTCATTTATTCAAATTTCTCAAACTTCAAAGTTCAATATCTCGAAAATGGTTGAATGGATTTCAAATCGGTTTTAAAATCTGAAAAGTTCAAGCTTTCCTCTACAATTTTTGTGATATGTGTCCTCTTCTGAAAGTTCGCAGCTTTCGAGTTTATTCAAGGACAAAGTGTACATTTTTCAGTCAAATTTCTCAAAGTTCAAAGTTAGATATCTCGAAAACGACTAAATGGATTTTAAATCGGTTTGAAAATCTCAAAATTTCGATTCTTCCACTACAATTTTTGTGATATGTGTTTTCGTCTGAAAGTTGGCCGCTTTCGAGTTTAATCAAAGACAAAAGTGTACATCATTCATTCAAATTTCTCAAAGTTCAAAGTAAGATATCTCAAAACGGCTGAATGGATTTTAAATCGGTTTGAAAATCTCAAAATTTCGATCCTTCCTCTACAATTTCGTGATATGTGTTTTCTTCTGAAAGTTCACAGCTTTCGAGTTTAATCGAGGACAAAATTGTACCTTTTCCATTCAAATGTCTCACATTTTCACCGTTTTTATTCATTTATTCAAATTTCTCAAACTTCAAAGATCAATATCTCGAAAACGGTTGAATGGATTTCAAATCGGTTTGAAAATCTGAAAATTTCAAGCTTTCCTCTACAATTTTTGTGATATGTGTCCTCTTCTGAAAGTTCGCAGCTTTCGAGTTTATTCAAGGACAAAGTGTACATTTTTCAGTCAGATTTCTCAAAGTTCAAAGTTCAATATCTCGACAACGGCTGAATGGATTTCAAATCGGTTTGAAAATCTCAAAATTTCAATCCTTCCTCTACAATTTTTGTGATATGTGTTTTCTTCTGAAAGTTCACCACTTTCGAGATTACTCAAAGACAAAAGTGTACATAAACGTATATATATATATATATATATACAGGCATGCCGCAGCCTTACGAGACCCGTTTTGGATATCTTACTATCCTTATTAGGCCCGTTTTTACCTTGCGAGGCCCGAAATCGGGTCTCGCAACGTCATGCCATATAAAGTGGTTTTTCATGATGTATGCATACTCAGGAGTCTGTAGGCAGAGGGTCTCGCAAGGTCGTTTGTATATCTTTGTATATAATTTACCTCGCCTCTCTGCACACAGCAACATTTGGAAACTTCAACCATGCGCCATTCAAATACGAATCAAGCTAAAGAGATGGCGCTTGCACAGTGAAATTCGTCTCAATTTCTATTATTTTTTCCGCTCCACACATCGGCGGTATTACCCGACCCTTCATTTATGCCGATTTTTAAAAATTCGGGCCTCACAGTGCCTGTATTATCTCCTTTTGCAAAACGGGTCTCGCAAGGTTAGTATGATCCATATATATATATATATGTAAGGAAACCTCGTTTTTTCTCACACGTCCTATCGTGTTCAGAAGGTCCTAAAACGTGAAGAAAAGTTGGTCCCGACGTCCATTTCAACCATGATGAACAATTTAGTACTCGACTTTTCCATAAATGGAAAAGTCGGTAACAAGTGTACACACTCCGAAAAGACCTTGCGAAGAAACTATGTTAGAGCTAAATTATCCGCCTGCAGCGCTGACTGTCAATTGCGAATTGCGATGGAAAATTACATTGGTTTAAATGGGAGAATGTGCGTTTTTAAATTTTTGACTTGTTTATCTTGGTACAGTGCAATTCCAATTTCTTTAGAATGATCCCTCTGAATCGTGTTCTGGTAACTTGACCTATGTTTTTGTTAACACAACATGGTATTCCAAATTATATGAGAAATTATTGCTCACCCTACAACCCTCAATTTTTTTTTTTTTTGAATCATTGTAGCATAGATTTATCACCTCTTAGCTTACATCAGATTTTTTCCTAGCTACGCAACTGGATATGCGTAAAAATTTGTGGCCTTTTTACGGTCAAAAAATATTTTAAAAATATCCCAAGTAAGATTTTTTACAAACTTACTCTTCACATGGTAAATTATTTCATAAGAACCATTAATTATCTAAATTGAAAGTGTACGCAAGTCTAGTCGTAGGATACGTATAAAGACGACGACGTTAGCAACTCTAATACATTGTTCGATATGGCATACAAAATGATGAAGAGAGAAATTCATGCGCTTTCATCGATGTATAAACAATACGGCCGCTATGAACTTACACAATCTAAATAAAGCCTCTATGCCAACCTCAATGATACCCAAAATTCAAGCCAAAATTATACCCTTTTCACCGACACCGGGTAACCGCAACCTAAAACCGTATATTTCCGCGAAAATAGTACTCAAAAAGTCTCTCGCGTCGTTACTTGAAACTTTAAAGGGTACAGCTGCTGAAAGGGATTGGTATGGGTTTTCGTCAAGATTCTAGATCAAAGCAAAGTGAAAATAAATTGTGGAATAGACGGCGACGATGAAGGGTATCGTTTGGAAAAAAATTTTAATTCGTTCGTTCTTTTTAATTCCCGGGATCTTTTTTACAATGCTTAAATCTTGAAATAATTCTGAATTTAACGAAGTCAAAAACAGTAAGTAGGCCAGGAGACCTCTCAACTACGCTGTATTATTTTATTATGAAAAATTTGTGGAAATGTGTCATCTGGCATGTATTTTTAGACGCGGAATCCGAATTTGAGATTATTTTTTCCATAGAAGAGGGGGTTGGGCGTGAGGGACAAAAAAGGTTAAATTTGAGTTAAACTGCCCTTTCCACAAGATGTGTGGCGTTCATCCCCGTTCGTCGTAAATAGTTCTTTAGAAGGTCTTGAACACGAATTTGAAGTCAAATTTTGAATTCCACTGTCCCCCAAAGAGAGGTGGAAGGTGTGGTGAGGATGGGAGGAGGGGTGAAAATTGAAAATCTGACTCCAAATAGAGTGTGATGCGTCTAAATGTATGTTTTTGAGGTCGTAAATTACGAATTAGGCAATATTTTAGCCCAGGAAAAATAGCATTGAAAAATTGGTTAAAAAAGAAAAATATGTTAATCGCGATTTTATTGCTGAAAAAGCTTCTATATGATGTCCAGAGTCTGTGGTAAATTCGCACCGCCCCCACCCCTATTGCTTCTTGAGGGGGGGGGGGTGGACCCCTTATCGAGGAGAAAAAATTTTTGCACAGATTCCGCTCAAATTCGGGTGGAGAATTATGTAGGTGTAGAAGTACTCCTCAAAAAAATTTCAGCTCCCCCCGACCTCAGGGGACTGACCCAGCGCTTTCCAAAGTTGGGCATTTTTGACTAAAATGCTAAAAAAAACGAGTTTTTCGAGTATAAAATCACCCCAAAATTTCAATCTTGAAAAATTTTATGTTTTCTGTATACATTTTGAGATGACGAACCCGATTATCCTATCAACTTTTTCATTTGGGGTGTTTAACCCCCCCCCCCCCCCCCCCCCGGCTCATTCGAAAGTATACAGATTGTGGTTTTGGAGGTCATTTTTTGCTGAAAAAAAACGATCTATGTACTTTCGAAATTGAGAAATATCAAATTTGTGAAACTTCTGTCCCTCAAATTTTGAAAGTAATGACATTTTTGAACTCAGCGGAATTCAATCATATGGAAATGACACCAAGAAAGGACCGTTGGCCCAATTTTAAAAAATGGGGCTGAACCCCCTTCTGGAAATTCTCCTCCCATTCCTATGATTTTGGCGATTACCTTCCGAGCTCAAAAAATTTGTTATGATGTCAGTGTTTACCTTACCAAATTTTACGCCTCTATCATAAAATTCAATCTGTCCCTGGACTAATGGGATCAGGCTGAGTATCAATCATAAAAGATAGAGGTGTGATGGGCGGGGGGGCAGTACGTCAAGGGTAGTTCTGATCGTATGCATAAGTGTAATACACCCGCATATGTCATCAAACGGTGCATAAATATCCATTAAAACAGTCGCAGAACACCAAATGCATGCATTCTTCATATGTAGCTTTCGCGAGGTTTCATCTTTAGAGCCCCCTAACTCCACTCCCCTGTGACTTACCAAGAAAATTTATATGACCGTTTTTGAAGGAAATTTTTTGTAGAATAACTTTTATAGAGGTAGTTTACTCCATAAAGTTGAACCCTGATACGCCAGAAGCAAAAAACTGATTTTTGGGGGCAGACCCCTCAAAAAAAGTGACTTCGAAGGGGGAGGTGTGGCTCGGAGAGGCTTTTGGTTATAGTGATAGAGTAGACCCTCTCCTACAAAATAAATCAAAAAAACGTTTTGTAGCAATTACTTTGACCTCAAACCATAATTCGATTCCACTATTGTAAAAATGACCTAGCTATAAAATCCAGAAGCCCTTCAAAAATGAATTTTTTATTCGGAAAGTATTTGTGATCTTAAAACTATATTTTTTGACAGCAATAATGTATATTCTGCAAAAAAAATTGCCCTCGCGAGTTAGCTACTTTCCTTATTTTGTAAAAATCGAGATTATTTATCAAAAATTGAAGTCATTTCAATTTACCTACTTTTGAAATATTTTCTTAAACAATTTTACCCATTTAGCGTGTGTAATTTTTAGCTCTTGGGCATTTTTTTGAGTTTTTCTTTTGGCTTTGCTCGGGTCCGATAGTACATTACATTACTAGGTTAAAAAAGTGGGTGATTATAAACGAGTGTAAAGTTACAGCGCGAGCCGAAGGCGAGAGCTGTAATTGCACGAGTTTATAATCGCTCACTTCTTTAATCAAGTAATGTAACGTGCTTTTTATAACGAACGTGTATAGTACACCATTGTACCTTTGTTGTTTAGATGCAAAAAGTTCCGTCTTTTCGGCGACCAAAATAAACCAGGTTGCAAAATGAAACAGTTTCAAGATTTCAATTGTTTCATTTCATTAACCAAAAATAAACGAGTGATTCTGATTTTGAAGAAAATAAAACATAATCGTCATTTATTACAATTCATAGATTACTTTACAAGCTGGTGATTGCGCGTTTTTCTGCCATTTATCAATTGTATTCAAATCACCAGACCACTGATTAACGTAATTTCATGAAATTCACCATCAATATGTTCTTTTTGATCATTTTACAAGTAAATTACTGATATGTTCGCGGATTTTTTAAATTCCTTAACAAATTACGTGATACATTTACAAAATTCCAAAATTGGCAAGCAGAAACAAATTCTATCCTCTTATCTGTTATGTTTACCAAAAACAGTGTAGCCAAATGATCAACTTTTACAAAAAACTGTTGCATAAAGTAAACATTATGACACTAGGGAGTTTGAATTACTTTATAGCCCTACAATTTTGGTCGCTCATAAAGACGTACTTTTTGCAACTAGCAACAAAGGTATAATGGTGTACATTATACACGTAAGTTATGAAAATATTTTTACACTTCTTTGAATTAAGTTGAGAATATTTCTCAAAATCAAGGTCTCATTTTACCCCGATCTCAAAGCATTTCTTACAAGAATTCTTCTGCTTTTATAACCGAGTTCTTTTTAATCAATAATTTTTGGCTTTTGAGTTTTTTTTTGAAAAAAGTTTTGCTCACTAAATTTCACTTCAGGCTTCAAAAACATGACATGCCAGTTTTTTCAAGACTCTCCCCTGCTTTTTTTATGCAATGAAAACTGATAATTGAACGTTTTAAAATATACCTATACTTTGTATTCTATAATTTTTATCCCCCCTCCCTAATAGAAGGAATGTCTAGTTATGCCACCGTGCCCCCTCCCCTCCTCCCACAAATCTTGAATTTAATTTTCATTCAACAATTTTGTTTCTTTTTGAGCCAATTACTCAAGTATCGGTATTATACAAAAATTGAACATTCAAATTGGTAAAAATTTAGATTTATGTAGATAAATAACCTCCCACATTCTTTTGACTGTATAGGTATTCAAACTTGAAAATATTTCCTTTCCTATGAGTAAAAGATAGAAATCAACAAAAAGTTAAAAACTCACAATCAGATTCGCTCAATAAGGCGAAATTTAAATACCTAAAAAAACCAACTCTTTGAAACGAAAAATACACCTCACAGAGCTGAAACTGATCGTAAATTGACAAACGTATTTCGTAAAACTAAAGTAAACATTTCGAACCGTGGAGAAATACCAACTTAAAAAAAATATGGATAACGATTTACACAAAAAAACACGTGTACGAAAACTTTTTTCTAGATATTTTTCAACAATTCTAAACATTTTCTTCAAACGTTACACAATTTCATCGATTTAATTCTCCGTTTAGTTACCAACGATTGGCAACTTCTTTCGCAATACATTTTATTTCACAAAATTCGGCAACTTTTTCTTGCAATTTCAACTTTTCGAAACTTTTATTTCAAAAGAATAATCACGAATTGCTTTTAAAAAAAGGCATCTAATTATTTCGCCAAAATAATTTTGTAAAATTTACAAGTCTTTCGATCTGATTTAATTTTAATCAAACACCTTCGCCGTTCACCTTTCCAATTATTTTCCACATATTTTCCAGTTCGATACTCCAAATACAACCAACTCCCCAATTTACATCCAATATACTTGATATTTGAAAATTACAAACTTACACGAGTGTACATCTCATAATCAAATAAACCCCCTACATTTCCACTTGAAAAAAATCTAAAATCAATACCAGAAAAAAAAATTACGTCAAATTCAATAACAAAGACACCTGCCAATAAAGCTGAAAAAATTCACTGACATTGCGTTGCTTTACGCTTCTCTATCTGTTATTTTCTTGACATTAAACGACGCTGTTTGATAAACTTTAACAAGATCTTTCAAACTTCGAGATTCAGATAAGATGACTTCAGGATGAAAAAAAAAAAGAAAATCTATTCTATTCGTCGTTGAAAACACTCATTTCGTAAATTACTTCCACAGTGAAAAAACACTCAATTTTAAATACTTTACAGGCGACGGTCGGGGCATGATAGACCGGAAATTAGGAAACAAGGAAGGATATTACGAAATCAAATTACAACCATCATTTCCTTATTACTTATTTATATTCTTTTTCAATTTCGTTGCGCAAATAACCACGCAAATCGTACGATAAAAAAGAATTCTCAAAGTACCAATACCAATACTAAACCCATCCTTGTACTTTATATAATCTATAATGGTATATGGGTATTTAACAAAAATCCTTTCCTTTTTCATTTTACAGGAACGACTACTGTTATCCGTATTACCAGGACATGTCGCCGTAAAAATGAGACAAGATTTGGGTTCAGCTTTAGACACGCAATTCAAAAAGATATACATGAGTAGGCACGAAAATGTTAGGTAAGTTTGAAATCAGGTATTTCTTGCTCCCCTTCTGTCATTCTGTTTTCGCTAAAAGTGCTTCCATCAACTTTAACTTTTCCGACTATGGCGTAGTTTGATTATTCGCAAACGTTCCATTTCCCTCGCCATTTTCACGTGTTTCGTCATCTTGCTAAAAAGATGATACTCTTCTCGCTGGGCGTATTCCCACTGACACATTTAAGTCGACTTCAATTTAGATCGAAATAAACTTATCGGTTATATAACTGCTGCAAAACGATTCGAGTATACATCTAAGTAGTTTTCCTTCCGAAACGTGACGTGAACAGACAGGACCATTTCACTGGCTGGAGAATCGATTTATCGCCCTAGTTCTCACCATCTCGCTCTATTTTGGCACTAAATTATCTCGTTATAAATATTACAGGCATCTTACCGAAATTTTTGGAAAAAAAATTAATTTTCAGTAACTTTTTTTGAGCAAAATGTTACCAAAAAGTGACCAAAGTAATCAAAAATTTAATTTTTTTGAGGGGAGGGGATTTTTTACAGTTTTCTGGGGGGGAGGGCAATTTTATAAATCAACTGAAAAGACGTAAATAATTTCATTTATTCAGGGTGTCCACTATATCTTAAAAATGATTTTCCCTCACTTTCCCAGGTTTTCCAGACCAATTTTTCGAAATTTTCCAGATCTTTTAAATGTTATTCCTGAAGGATGGAGAAGGAGTGGGTTTTTTGCGTGATGAAATTGTGCAGAAGAATGATTTAAATTGCATAATCTTCAACATATTTTTTTTTCAAAAATCATTACTTCTCATGAGATTTTTAGATGCTCCCTTTTCTGGCCACAAAAACGACTTAAATTCAATTTTGGAAATTTTTGACGCCACCTCCCTCTCAACTCGGCACAAAAACTTGAGAACTTCAATATTTATAACAGAAAAAATTTCAAATAAAAAGGAAAAACTTTGATGTCGACCAAATCGTGAGACTAAAAGTACGGATATTTTTAGTCTAAAAATTCAAAAAAAAATTTACAATTAAATACCCCCCCCCCCCCCTCAAAAACACGTACCACGAATTTATAAATTTTACGAAAGTCCCTAATACAGTCTTTTAGGCTTGGCTCAATAAATAATAGATCGATGAGGAGTAAAATGTCAATTATTTTGATGAGATACACAAATGCGATGAGTCCGAGCGAAGCAAGAGCGAAAATTTTTGCAAAAAGACCCTTCAAAACTTGAAAATTCACCACTTCACACCTCCAGTAAAGTTTCCCAAAATGTGACCAAAAAAATACAAATTCTTTTCCATTCCCTTCCCTTCTATAAAATGAGTCCAGAAACTTCAGTTAATTTATTCTTCTTCTGGATTTTTACAAAATTCCAGCGGAAATGCCGAAAATTTCAAAATTCCCTGACTTTTCCAGACGGTCAAAATTCTCTGACTTTTCCCGGTTTTCCAGAAAATGGACATCCTGTTATTAAAGTCCTTCGTCAAAACAACAAACAACCCAGCAAAAATCAATTTTTTAATTTTTTTTTCTTAAAAAACTTTGAAAAATAGCAATTTCTACTTGAAAATTTGAATTTTTGCCTGGAAGTGCGAAGAAAAAGTGACTTTTGAGGGGAAAAAACTACCCAAAGTGACCTTTTAGACTTGAAAAGTAATCAAAAGTGACTGAAGTCGAAAAAAGTGGCAAACACCCTAAAAAAAAAGTGACCCTTTATGATGCCTGAATTAATTACGAATACGATATCAAATCGTCTTCGCTGGAGAAAAAGATTAAAAAAATAAAATAGAAACTTTCAATTAACACCGAAGACGAGCTGGCCCCAATTTAAGTGAAAGATAATGAAGAGTATCTAAAAAGTTTGAAAGCAAAAGAAACCCTCTGCTTCGTCTCTTTCTCTATGCCATGCCACGTTCGCTATACACGATAAGAGGAAGTAGGCGGCGAGTACATTCTTTCTATAGGTATAAAAGTTTTTTAATTTTTAGTTTTTTTTTTCGCTCTCTCGATGTCGTCGTCGTCGTATAGCTATAAAAAAATCGTTATATCCGTTTATTATATCGTACCTATTACGTCATTGTTTCACTTTTTTTACAATGTAGCCGAGCAAAAAAAAAGAAGGAAAACGAACGAACGAATTGCCATTAATAAAAATCATTCACTTTTGTCTTCCGGGGACGCGTGTGATGAAGCAGACGCAGAGCCGGAATTTTCTTATGAGAAAATCGGCGACGCAATTACATTTGACACATTTCTCTATTTTTCATTTTATATCGACGATGTTATTTAAAAAGCGAAAGCTTTTTATATCGAATTGCGCCGCGTTGATGATACAACACGTAATTTTTTTAGCGGTTTAGTCCGCTATATCTATAACTTTTGAGTTTGAAGAGATCGAATTAAGAGTATGGTACAGTGGTTCTCAGCCAATTCGAAGATGCTCGAAATTCCTCCAAATGGAATTCGAGAAATCGTTTCGAAAAGGAATTACATATGTGATATTTGTGGAGAGGTTTTTACTTTTCAAGAGGGAAAATGAGAAAATTGTAGTGGTTGGGGCATCTTCACTTAGAGAAGGGATATGACGATACTTTTTCATCAGAAAAAACATTTCAGGGTTTCAAAAAAAATTCGTTGAGCAAAAAGCTCGACTTAGCTTGACCAGTTTTGGCTTTTTTGTGGACCACCACCTCCCCCCCCAAAAAAAAAAATTACGAAAAACTTCAAACAAAACTAATTCAAAAAAATCACAATGAGCTCCTTTTAAATTTTTACGAACTTGAATCGTGAACTGCGCCAAGAAGTGTTTTTCAACAATTCTTCCTTAATGCATCGATCAGGAAATACCAAAATTTTGAATTTAACAAAAAAAAAACATCACGACTTTTGATATAATTTTTTAAAACACAGCCATATTGTCTAATTTCTAGAATAGGAAGAAGAACACTGCTCGAGCGAAGCGAGGACGAAAAATTTCATGAAAAATTACATTTTTTTACTTTTGAACATCAAAATATTTGAAAAAATCTTGGACTTTGCAATTTGCATGACTAGCTTGACCTCTTGGTCATAAGCTTGACTCATCTTGACCAACTTGACTTAACTTGACCGTTAGACACCCTGCATTTTGATTCTGAAACAGTGTGCTCCTGGCTTGTCTCTCCCCTAAAATTAAGATTCACCACTAAACCGTAATTTTTTTAATACAGGAATTCATCGAAACTATTTTGTGTCATAAATGAGTGATTTTTTTTCCATCTTATAAAAAATGCTCAAAATTTACATACGACCAAAATTGATCAAGATGTCCACAATATTTCAGAAATAATTTTCCCTAACTTTTCCGGGTTTTCTAGACCAATTTTTCAAAGTTTTTCAGAGTTTTTACATAAAGCATGGAGAAGGGGGTACCTAGTTTTTTGTGTAATGTACTTATAACCTGAAATTGCCGAAATTGTGCAGAAAATTGATTCAAAATGCATGATGTGAACTATTTTTTTTTCGAAAATCACTGCTTCTTTCGAGATTTTTAGATGTTCCCTATTTCGGATACAAAAATGACTCGAATTCAATTCTAAACATTTTTGACTCCCCCCCCCCCTTGGCACAAAAACTTGAGAACTTGAATTTATACTTAACAAATAAAAAAAAATTAAAAGAAACAGAAAAAACGTTATTTTAAAGCAAAATTATATAAATAATTTTTGAAACATGAAACAAATTATGTCAGGGTGTATACCAAATCATGCGAGCGAAAGTTCGGATTTTTCCGGGCTGAAAAATCAAAAAAAAATTACAATTTATTACTCCCCCCCCCAAAAAAAAAAAAACACGCGCCTTAAATTCATATATTTGCGAAAATAGACTTTCAAAAGTTTGAAAATGCATCACTTTTCTCTCAGTGAAGTTTATTTTCATTTTGATTTCCTTTTTTCAAAATTTCGAAGCTCGAGCTCTTTTTGAAGAACTTGGGAGACATAAAACAGTTTTTTAATCAATTTTTCAGATTCTCCACAAAACAGACTAATATCAAAACTAAGAAAAAGAAATCAAAATTACCGAATTTAAAAGTTTGGAACACTTTTTGAGACACTCAAGACATGGTACGGCCTTCAAACAACGTACATTTCTCAAATTCCTGGCAAAATTTCCAATCGAAATCGGTCAACAAAATTTTTAAAATTGAAGAACTTTTAGGGATATGTTTGAGGTACTGGTAGAAGAAACCCCAGCTTCAAACAAAACCATGATGTTTACTAGATCTGAAAAATGAAAATTCTTCGTCATTTTCTGGATTTTTCTTGCTTTAAATTTCCCCGAAAAGAATCCCAAAATTCAAAGAAAGTGAAAAATATTGAAAATTCTTGCTTTTTGCAGTAAAATTATTAAAATTCTTGCTATTTTCTGGGGTTTCTTATTATTCTTGCCAATAGACACCATGAAAATTTGGTTTTTTATTAGTAAATTTTCTGCAGGATTAAAAAAATTAAAATGATTTTTCTTAGCTTACCTCCCCCTTCCTCTCTTGAAATCGTATAACAAATTTTACTGCCAAAATCTGATTTTACGAATTCAAAACTATACCTAGCCTACGTATCACATCAAAATCAATAAATTTATAATTTTCCCCTTTCTTGGGACCTCCCCCCTCCTCCTTATCAAATTATAAAAACGCATACAGGTATGAAATTCGTATTTTCACGACCTCAGAAACATGAATATCATTTAAAAAATCTCGAAAAAATGAATATTTGGCTGTTTATTGAACTACACACATTTTTTAACTTTTTTAGAACCACAGTGGGTGGTTGGTAGCACTGTTTTTTGACGTTAAAAGAAGTTAACATCATTAGCGAACAAAAATTGAAAATCTCCAATCAAATAAAATTTTTTTAAACTCACATTACAATTTTGTACAATTTTTTGGCTTAACTGTAAATATTTTTATTTGAAAAATGACATAAGTTTCATTAATTTTCTCAAATTGAAATGCAATTTGATAATCACTGGAGAGCGAAAACTGCCCCCTGTAACTCTCCGTTAAATTTCCAACCCTATCCACAATTTCTTAGAACGAGATCACAAAAGTTCCCCACAAATCAGACACTTCGAATTAGAAGAAAAATATTCAGAATACAAAACAGAAGAATTGAGACGATTTTTCTCATTCGTTTCCTTTATCAATGAAAAAATTTTTACAGTTCAAAGATTTCTACAAATTTTGAACAAATTTTTTTAATGCTCAAAATAAGTGGAGAATAAAAATTTAAAACTTCAACAAGAGAAAAAATATCAATTTTCCAAAAAAAAAAAATTTCACCAAAACCAAACATAACTCTTTTCCATTTCTTACTCGAAATCTTTATTCTTCTGTTTAAAAAAGCATCGAACAATATACCTTATTAAGAGAAAAGAGGAAGCAATGAGCAGTAAACAGTACCATTTCTAATTAATATCCCATTGTTTCACAATTCACCGAGAATTTCCACAACTTCACCCACTTCTGAAGACAGAACATCAGCCAATTAAAAATTTATACGTTCGGACGATGCGACAGAAACTCCAAAGCTATACACGACATAATCCATTAAATATTCCCGAACGTTAAAAAATATCCTTACAATCGAAGTTTCTCAACTCTCATCGTCGTTAACTGGTACCGCGAATCGAAACTTTCTTTTTTTATAGTTCGGTGTTACGAAGCGAACGCTTTTTTTCTCTATTAATGAACCTAACGGAAAGAAATTACTTCCAAGGAGACTGCGCGAATAGGGAGTAGCTAAAGGAGAAAAAAAATACTGAAAAAAGTACATTGTATTTACAACGTTAATTAGAAAAATTTGTTGGTTCGTGAAACGATACTTTTTTCTATTTTTTTACCAAGCGAGCTAGGGAACGCCCTATGTATGGTGTAGTTCTGTATAATAAATAAGCTCCCGTATACGAGACTGATTTCCGCTTGAAAGTTTCACCGGTAATCATTCGTTTAACGAAGGTTTATTTTTCAAAATAAAGGCCTCTAGCACTCGGATGGGTGTGTATGTAATGTACAAGCGGAATAGATATGGGAGGAACCTTATACAGACAGAGGCAACGGCAATATATACGGTATATTCCAGAAACAGGGTTATATTATAATTCTTTTATGTAACGCGTCTTTACAAATTCAGTTAAGCTAGACTTGCACAGTACTTGGAGCGTAAAAAGCTACGTTTAAGCCCCTGGGCCTTTTCTGCTGTCACTAAAAGAACGATAATCGAGCACATCTATGTAGACTTTTCGATTATTAATCAATTCTACTTTTTTGCCAAGTTCTTTAATATTTTATTTCAAAAAAAAAAAAAAAAACGACGCGGATTCAGTAGGAAGTAGGAAAATGTCAAACTAGGCCGATATAAAGGTCAATTTGAGGTATACTGAGTTAGCCATTTTACCTATATTTTACTTTTTTTTTTAGTTCAAATGAGACTAAATTTGTGAAATATTTCAAGCAGAATGAGTGAAGGAGAGAGGGATGAAATGTCGCCTCTCGATAATGTCAACGAAAACGAACACGTATGAAAATAATAGATTTATAAGCATTTCGATTGAACCATTGATACGTTATTTGATAACTGACCTTTGGGAATACTTCAAAAAATAGACTTATTAATTCAATCTGATAAAATTTAAAATAATACTACTATAGGGTGTTCCACGAATCGTCTGCCAAACATATTTTTTCGGATATAACCGGGTACCACTAAAAAAAAATCTTGAGATGAACATGTTGCCTATTTTAAAAATTGAAGGGTCAAATGCTGCTCTAAAAAAATCACGTCAAAAAAATTTTCAACCATGATAATGGATAGGACTTTGAAAAGTAAACAATTATTCAAAATATGACTTTTTACCTAACTTTAAAATTGAAGGGGCAACAAAAAAAATTGTTCAAAAAAATGCTAAAAAAATAAACTAATCAAGGGAATGAATAGAATGTTGAAAACTGAAAAAATTTTGTTCTGTACACTTTTTGCCTAACATCGAAAGTGAAGGGGTAAGGATCACTCAAAATGAATGAACTTCAAAAATTTTTCAAATTTTTCCAACTTTTAATGCCCCTAGCCCCTTTATTTTTGATGTTAGGTAAAAAGTCTTCAGAACAAAATTTCTTCAGTTTTCAACGCACTATGTATTCCCTAGATCAGTTCATTTTTTGAGAATTTTTTTCGAACAATTTTTTTGTAGCTCCTTCAATTTTAAAAATAGGCAAAAAGTCATAAAGTGAAAATTTGTTCGGTTTTCAAAGTACTAACCATTACAATGTTCGAAATTTTTTTAATGTGATTTTTTTAGATGCAGCATTTGCCCCTTCAATTTTTAAAATAGGCAACATGTTCATCTCAAGGGTTTTTTTAGTGGTACCTGCTACCTGGTTATATCCAAAAAAAATATGTTTGGCAGACGATTCATTTTCAGCAGTCTTGAATATGCTGAAAAATGGACGTATAATTTGGCAAATTTATTTAAAAAATCATTTTTATCTTTGGCTTACGAGATAAAAAAGTTTGCAAACAAGTATGAAGATAATTTTTTTCGTATAGTTTGCCGCAAATTCAAACTTCCCAAGATTTGGTAGTCTCCAGTCCCTGAAGTTCAATTAATTTGTAGATCTTACTCTTGCATTTCAGTTTCCAAATCGTGGTTTCAGTTTTCGTTGATATTTCTGCAAAGATATTCTTGACGTTTTGGTATGCAGACGTAAGTACTAAACTTTTCGTTCAAATATTTCATCAGTTCGCCAATCTCTTGGCCCCTCCGAATCGAAGCCTTCTCGATAATTATCCAATTCGTTATGAAAACATTTAAATTTTGGCCGTCCACCACCAAACTCGCCTTATTTAATGGGCTGCTTTTGAAGTAAGGAA
Source organism: Pseudococcus viburni (assembly GCA_033439095.1). Lineage (NCBI taxonomy): Eukaryota > Metazoa > Arthropoda > Insecta > Hemiptera > Pseudococcidae > Pseudococcus > Pseudococcus viburni. Next base: position 608,495 of record JAVBJF010000152.1, on the reverse strand, counting down.
ATCTTATAACTTTTTTTTTTTGATTGAGAAATAAAAATGTTTCGAATGAACGATACCTCGTCGTTCTATTTCATTCATCATCGCAAATATTTTTTCTCGCTTCTTGTTTTTTTAACCATTTAAATTCATTTTTAGGTCACTATGATTCTAGATTTTAAAAATGGATCATGGGGAAAGCGAGAGGAACCAAAATAAGATGTTTTCAATTTTATCGAGAGAGGCATTGAAATCTAATTTTTTGAGGCATTCTGATTTCATTTTTGGACTCATTGATCCGAAAGGTGATCCTCAAAAAAGGGTTCAAAAATGATGACTATTCGGTGAAATTTTTTCAATTTTGGTCAGATTTGTACGCTAAAGAGTCAACTCTTAGGTTTAGGGTCAAAATGACCTAAGAAATCATTTTTGTCTCAGTTTTTCAGAAATCTTCAAACATAAACGCACCCAGAAAGTATTTAAGGGAGGGGCTGAGAATTCGAGAAAAAATGGGAGGGGATCAAATTTTAATGAAAAAATTGAGTAATCTGTTACTTCAGTGGCGCTGGCGTGATCAGGGTATTTTCAGTAGGCTGATGATACATAAACCGATTTGAGCGAAGAAAAACTGGAAATTGCGGAATTTATTAGAACAAATAATCAATATTCCTTAAATCTGAATTCTTAAAATTTATCTATTTGAATTAGTGATTTTTCACTCATCCCTCAACCAAAATTATTAATTTTTTTCAACAACTTGGGAACTGATTGAGAAATCAGTGATTTTTGTCTGAAAGATCAGAAAGATCATTAACTCACTGATTCTCAAAGGCAGAATTTCATCATAACTAATTCAGCTTTAAAGAGTAATATTATGGTTATTTAAGAAATAGAATGATTAAAATATTTTAAAAAATCATGTTTGAAGAGCAAAAAAATGCACTTTTTTCACATTTTTGTACCTAATAAAAAATCCCTCTTCCGAGCTTGGAGGAGGGGGGCTTGAGACTCGTAAGTCCTCCACCCCTGGGTGCGCTTATGCCTTCAAATCCTACACAAAATCTTTTGATTTCGTACAATCAAAAATAAATGCAAATAAAAAATTTAATTTCACCCCACTCCTCGGAAGGCTCAATTTCTGGAGACAAAATAACAACGAAAATAGACGGAAGGGGGGGGGGGGGGGGATGAGTTGTCAAAAATAACAGAAGTTTTGCTTTAAAGCGAAAGCTTTTAAATTATTCATGTTTTTTTTTAGAGAGATTATACTTTTCATCAAAAAGTCAGATGTTTAAGCCTCAGTGGTGTAGCCAAAAATTTCTCATGGAGAGGGAGGGGGGGAGGAGGTCAGAATTTTCATAATTTTCTGAGAAATTTCAAGTTTAGTCGCCGCTTGCTCTCTTCTCACAAAATTTTTCTTATTACCATAGAAACACAAAATTCAAAAATTGAATCGTTTTCATCAAAAATATTTAGGACTTACAAAGGTGTGATAAAGTTCTTTTGCTCGGCTTCGCGACAATTCCTCGGGGTTACTCTCCCGTGGTCAATTGCCCATGCGCAATTCCTCGCGCGCAATTACCCAACTATACGACAATTTCTCAGCAGGTGATATTTTCTCGCAAGTGTTAATTCACCAACCACGCAATTTCCTAAATGTAAAAATTCTTCATCGGCGGAAATTTCCCCAAGTGACAATTTCGCATCGGCGGAAATTTCCCTAAGTGGCAATTTCTCATCAGCGAAAATTTTCCTATTGACAATTCTCATCGGTGAAAATTTCCCATTTGATAAAATTGGACAAGTGTTTCCAATATAACAGATTTTTTTCACTTTCACATTTTTTTTTCAATTCAATATTTTTTAATCCAATTTAAAGCTTTTTCAAAATCTTTAGATACCATCTTTATATTCTGAAAAACTGTTTTTAAATTCCATGGAAATAATTTTATAGTTGAAAAAACGTTGGGAATTCGAAAAAAAGTACAAAGATCAAAGTAGAAAAAAATTAGGGAAAAAAATTTGTTTCAACATTTTGTCAGAATTTCCAATTTTTTTAATGTAATTACCTATTCCAACAGTTAGTACGATCTTTTTAGCTAAAATAAAGCCCAAACCCAAAATAAATTAGCAGAAAGGGGAAGTTTCGTATATAAGCTCAGTAAGACATGTATTTCAATATTCCCGAACTTCCCTAAAATTGGTGAATATTTTGACCCCTTTTTGAGGGGTGAGGGGGTTCAAATTTTGGTTTTTTGGCCATAACATTCGAAATTAAGCATTTACGAAAAAAAAGGTGAAACAAAAATTGTAGAGAATTAAAAAACAAATAATTTTGTTATTTACAGTTTTTCCCTAGGACGTCATGGAAGGGAGCTGGAGCCTTCCAAAAAAAATCAATTTTGAAAATTCCCCATTAACAGAAATAATTATCAAAAATTGGGTTAATCGACTTTTGGAAGCGGCTTTTTTGCATAGTATATCCCATTACTATGTAGAACAAGAAAAATGTATAGCCGACTCCCCATCTCAGAGTAGGGGGGTGGACCCTCCATAGAAAAAGTCGAGTTTTCCCTCAAGCATAGCTCAGCTACTGTGAAAAATTCGAAAAATTGGTTCAAACAAACATTGTAGAGCGTTAAAAGACGAACATTTTACTTTTTTTACTTTTTTTCTAGGTGGTCTTGGGGACGAGTTATCGCAAAAAGAAAAATAATTGGCGCAGCGTTCAAAAATGTTTTCCGAATTTTGTACCTTGTCTTTTGGGGTTCAATTTAGTTTCAAGGGTTAAATGATTATAAAAATCGAGTTCAGGGATAACAAAAACCCCAGAAATCCACTTTTTGGACTATCGGTTCGTTAGATTTTATACCAGATCTAACATAATATGCGTAATTTATTGAGTTGATGAAAAATTTTTGAACGCCGCGTCGCTTTTTTTCTTTTTGCGATAACTCGCCCCCAAAACCACGTAGAAAAAAAGTAAAAAAAGTAAAATGTTCGTCTTTTAACGCTCTACAATGTTTGTTTGAACCAATTTTTCGAATTTTTCACTGTAGCTGAGCTATGCTTGGGGGGAAAACTCGACTTTTTCTACAGAGGGTCCACCCCCCTACTTTGAGATGAGGGGTCGGCTATACATTTTTTTTGTTCTACATAGTAATGGGATATACTATGCTGAAAACCCGCTTTCAAAAGTCGATTAACCCGATTTTTGATAATTATTTTTGTTAATGGGGAATTTTCAAAATTGATTTTTTTTGGAAGGCTCCAGCTCCCTTCAATGACGTCCTAGGGAAAACTGTAAATAACAAAATTATTTGTTTTTTAATTCTCTACAATTTTTGTTTCACCTTTTTTTTCGTAAATGCTTAATTTCGAAAGTTATGGTCAAAACACCAAAATTTGAACCCCCTCACCTCCCAAAAAGGGGTCAAAATATTCACCAATTTTAGGGAAGTTCGGGAATATTGAAATACATGTCTTGCTGAGCTTATATCCGAAACTTCCCCTTTCTGCTAATTTTTTTTGGGTCAAAACCTAAAAAGTCCGTATTAAGTATATATAGAATGTTTAAAAATTGCAGAAATCTCACATTTTCCATCATTTTTCATTTCGGTATTGAAATTTTTTAGCAATTATGTCATTGGTGAGTGGCAACTAAAATTTGGTGAGTAAAAATGAATCTTAAAAATGTTGCGGGTAAAATTTGATCTTAAAAATTGGATCGTCCATTTCATAGATAGATCCCCAGCATCGCCTCGAAAATTGAGAATTTTTCACCCCCCCCCTCCCCGGATTGACTTTCAGGTGTGGATTCAAAACAGGGGTGGTGGCCTGAATCCATATGTTTTGGGTTCAGAGTTTCAGGTTCCGGGTTCTGTTCCGGGTTCTGTTCCGGATCGGGTTCGGACCAGGAATCGGGGTTTTCTGGGTTCGGTTTGGGTTCGGGTTCATTTTTTTATAATTTGAAATGAAAAAAAATTGATTTCTGAACCAAAATTTCTTATTTGTACCCAAAAACTGATTACTTTGTTCTCTTTTTTCATTAAATTTTTTTTTTGTTTTTTTTACTAGTTTTAAGGTTTTGAATTTTCAAAATCGAATTAAATTTAGAAAGATAGGAATTTCATTCTCTTTTTTGATTATGTTTTCCAGTTTTTCAGGTTCGGGTTCGGGTTCGGGTTCGGTTCACATTTTACTCCCTAAATTTGAATCAGTCAAAATTGACTGATTTAAATAGACAGAATTGAGTCACTGTTGAAATCAGTGAAAAAATTTACTGATTCAATCAGTGAATTTTCATTATCAGTAAAAATAAAAATTCACTGATTGAATCAGTAATTAATTACTGATTGACCCAGTCAATTAAATTTTTACTGATTCAATAATGAAAATTCACCAAGTGAATAGGTAATTTTTCACTGGTTAACAAGGGAATCAGTGGAATTTGGCTGATTATCAGTGACTTAATTTTGTCTATTCATCAGTCAATTTCGGCATTTTTGACTGATTCAAATTTAGAGAGTACCAAAAGTATCGGGTTCTTTCGGGTTCCGGCTTCTGGGTTCGATTTGGGCCACCACCCCTCATTCAAAATAACTACAAAAATTGATCCCGGAGCTTCGAAAAACCTCTTACAGCCATTTTAATAATTTTTTCGAGCTTTTTTTCTCATTTTTTTGTTGGAATTGGAAATTTACTTGTCTTCTCGAGGGCGGGATAAATTTTAAAAACTCTTTTTAGCGTTTTCCAATTTAAAAAACTCTGAAAGATGTGTTACTATTTCAATTTCTTCATGAACCGTATCATTTTATAATTTCAAAAGTGGCTTAAATTCGTGATTATAAATATATATTTAATAATTTAACATACGATGAATTTACTTACTTACCTCGTCATTGATTCATCTTGTAAGGGCAACATTGAAGTATGAATCTGAAATCAACAAAACAATAATTATTCACTTGCAATAAATTCAAACGCATACAAATATTTCAAACTTCATTATTCTAAAATAAACCCAACCAGTACTAAAAATCTTTCCAATAACATGGAAAATTTTTCAATAAAGTAAACATCTTTCCCTCACCCAGCATAATGTGAAAAGACAAATCGCCCAAATACAAATTCCCCATTACACGAGACAAAATAACAATACGTCGAAAATAAATCTCTCGCAAAAAATTCCAATACGCGATATTTCTTCGCAGACAACTTATATCTAGTTCAAATTACGAAATTTGATCTCGTTAAAGACGACATTTGCTCGCACGTAAGTACATCGAATCTCGCCCCAAAGGAAATCCATTACGTTTAATAAGACCAAGCCATGAAAAAACATCTATCCAATTTGAACGAAATTTACACAACGTTACACACGACCTAAGTTACGTAAAATTACTCTCGATACATCTGATCCCAGCCCTACTAATTTATTCGTCGCGTCGTCCAATGTTATGAAAAACAAATCGAGCTCGAGTGCGAAAAAAGAACCCACCGGGATGAAGCTGCCCTGCACCAGGGTTTTGACCGAGGTGAACTGGACAATGTACACATTTAAGCTTTTAATTCGCATAATCCAATCCGCCGGTGTCTTGGGTAACCTGGATACACGCCAACACATAGCAACTCGCTCGGTTTACCTTAAAAGTGCAACTCATCCGGATTGGCTTCGATTAATCCGAAACCCTTACTTACAGCAATATATAATCTTGATATCTCTTTCTCGAGTAGGTACAATCTCATTGCCATGTAACCAGCGAACCGAGTTATTTCTTCGAATAGAATTTCGCGCAGAGTCGTAAAAGCAGATTTATTTCGACCGATGGACGATTGGAAAAATCCTTATTTTAATTACACGAGTATTTAATTTCGTACAACGAAACTACTCGTAAACGGCACGACAGATCATACAGAGATACTCTCAATCTAGAAAGTATACTCGAACGCCCTTCGCTTTTATTTTCACAGTCATCGAATTCGTCTCCCAGAATAAAATACGCTAAAAGCAATTCGCCATTTGTGAAATTCACTTTGACCTTTTAAAATCTCTCCGGCTCGATACGTCGAGAGAGGCAACGAAAATTTCATGCTGTCGATATTTTCTTACTGGTTAGGTCCTTTCATCGACTACGCAACACATTTTCGCTGAATCTTCAAAATAAATCTACCCTCTACGGCTGGTTTTTCCTTATTTGGGGGGGGGGGGGTGAAAAAAACCTCTACAAACTATAACGTATAACGACGTCGTCGTCGAATAATCGCCCAAACTTCTTCATCTTTCTACCAATATTTTTTCCTCACTCGGCTCGTTTCTTTTTTCTGTTTGCAGCATATTGTACGCTGACATCGTCGGTTTTACCGCAATATCTTCAACGTATTCGGCCTCCGAATTGGTGAAAATATTGAACGAATTATTCGCCAGATTTGACAGATTATCAGAGGTAAGTAAATACCCGAACTCGTATTCGAGTTATTTCGATACCTACAGGCATCGGACCGATATTCTGCAATAAAATTACGAACTTTACGAACCTTTTTTGAGCAAAATATGAACCAAAAAGTACAATTTTTTTCATAAATTTTACCACCCCCCCCCCCAAAAAAATACAATTTTTAATTGCCAGTTTTGTATGAAGAAGCAACTAATAAGTATACCTAATTTATGTCCACTTAATTATCTTTGAAGCCTTGCACTGGAAGTGTATAAAAAACGTATTTTTATGGATTTTTGAGGGATTTTTTCGAATTTAAGGGGTGGGATTGCTCAAAAAATGATTTTCATAATGGCCGAAATTGTAGATTAGATGGTGAAGAATGATTTTTGCTGGAAAATTTTTTTAGAAGACCGAAATTTTTGAAGAGGGGAAGGGGAGTGAACCCTCGGAAAGGGTGGAGGGGTAAAAAAAGGCATCTGGGCTAAATTTGTTTGTTGTAATGTCTAGAACACGAATCAATCATAAAATTGCTTTTTACAGCTCAGTCGAGCGGACGTGTTTTTTCGTGAAATTGAGACCCTACTATGTAGTCTACAGTCCAGACGCAGAGAAGTGCTCAGGAAAGTGAATATGCTATGCTTTTTTGGGGAACAAAAAAATCAGTTGGTTTTTTGTTGGTATGGATGGGGTATTCACGAAAATGAGCATTTTCGATTTTTGCTGGGTCACTATAGGGGGCTGGAGCCTAAAAACCCCCATTTTTTCAAGTTGGCCGGGAACAAAAAATTTTTTTGCCATTTTGTAGCACATGCTCCCCCGAGTCCGAATATGTGTTTCATTTCCTTGGGCATGGTCACAATGGTCCCCTAGGGCCCCCAAAGTGCGATTTTTGATGAAATTTGGCCATTTTTGGAAGTAAAATGATTGTGTAGACGTCATAAAGCTCGCGGAACAAGAAAAACCCACCTTCATGGGGACATGAACTCATTCTGAACCGATTGAGCCTAAATTTTTGGAAAACGGCTGGCACAATGAGCCGCAGGCGAATTTTAAAGATGCGCCCCTCGGCGATTTCTCAAAAAAATAAACAGCTACAAAATTTTTACAAAATGGCTATGCACGCGTGTAACATATCAAAATGGGGTAAAATTTCGCGAGAAAGCCGAAAATGCCAATGAATTTTGATTTTGACTCCTTCCAAAAATTTTAAGGGGTGAAACTTGGTCAATTTTTGACCGATTTTGAAAAATTGTCGTGTTAGCTATCAAAATGAGGTAAAATTTCGCGAAAAATCCGAAAATGACAATGAATTTTGATTTTGACCCCTTCCAAAAATTTTAAGGGGTGAAACTTGGTCAATTTTTGACCGATTTTGAAAAATTGTCGTGTTACCTATCAAAATGAGGTAAAATTTCGCGAAAAATCCGAAAATGACAATGAATTTTGATTTTGACTACTTCCAAAAATTTTAAGGGGTGAAACTTGGTCAATTTTTGACCGATTTTGAAAAATTGTCGTGTTACCTATCAAAATGGGGTAAAATTTCGCGAAAAAACTAAAAATGTTGATAAATTTCGATTTTAACTTTTTTCAAAAGGTTTACAGATAAAATCTAGTCAATGTTTGAACAATTGTGAAAAATCATTGTTACTTTTTAAAACATTTTGAAATTTTAAAAGAACATAAAAAATATAATTTTAAGGATAGGTCTTATAACAGCTACGAATGTAAACAAAGGTAACGACGTTGATAAGAATCACACACATTTGTACCAACAATGTACGATAGCAGCCGATTCTCATCGAAGTTTCATACACCTGAAAATCACTCGAGCATTTTTTTTAAAATTTACCTGCAAAAAAGTACCTTCTTTTTTACTCTCTAAATTTTTCTTTCTCATACATCACGTAATAGTGATGATTGCAAAATTACTGAAAAATTGACCAAATTTCACCCCTTAAAATTTTTGGAAGAGGTCGAATTACAAATTTATTGGTTTCTTTGGTTTTCTCGGAAAATTTTACCCCATTTTGATAACTAACACGACAATTTTTCAAAATCGGTCAAAAATTGACCAAA